>JAOXJJ010000725.1:1351451-1363586 GCA_025769935.1 Phoenix roebelenii | reverse complement strand
CCCTTTGGAAGGTTTTTTTTTTTTTTTTTTTTTTTTTTTTTTTTTTTTTTTTTTTTTTTTTTTGATAATGTGGGTCTATGGCTTCCCGCAGGCTCAAGAACCTACAGTTAATTATCCCTTTAGCATTAGGATACCTCCAATTAAGAGACCTCAAGAAAATGCAAACGCAAATTGAAATAAAAACAATTACATTCGCGTTGCAATTCAATTGAGTTTAAATGGCTCAACAATGGCCATGCCCCCTATGTACATCATGAATGAAAGTAAAAAAAGAAATTTTTTAAGGTGTGAACAACCAAAGTTTTTCCTCGACCGAGAATGAACTTAAAGTCTATCTCGAATTGAAAATTTTTAGTGTAAATATTTAAATTTCTTCATTGATTAAGAATGCTAAGTATAGGAACTCAAAGTTTGTCTTGTATTTCCTCATCTTGACTTGTCTTTTTTTTTTTCGAAAACAAAAAAAAAAAAAAACCTTACCTACTTTAGAGACTTAGAGTTCTATCTAGAACCTACTCAGTTTAGAAACTTAGAAGTCTAATTTTAACTTGATAACTTGCGTCGGGTCACCCGAAAGAATGCAACCCTAACACAATTTCTTGACACTTTGGGTTAAGTCGCTCCGAATGACACGACTTTTATCGCTCCGCAGGAATATGGCTAGAGATTTGATCTTTAAACTTGGATTTTTGAGCTAAACCACCCCAAAAGCATAATGGCTAGGACCCGTTCTTGAAAATTTTGCTTTTCAGGCTATGCCACCTTGAAGGCACACGGCTACAACTCATTCCTCAGGTCTTCTTTTTGGGACAAACCAACCTGAAGGCATATGGTTATGGACCCATTTCTCAAATCTTCTCATTGGGCTAAGCCACCATGAAGGCATATGGTTTGGTCCCATTTTGATGATTTCTTGGCATATGGCTTATTTCTTATATCAAATGGTTGCATCGCATGATAGCATTTGGACCAATTTGAGTTTCCTTAGGTTAATTGCAGATGGTCTAGCTTGGGCGACACTTAAAAACAACTGGATTTGGTCTACACAACTGCCACTTTTATTTACTTGGGGCTGGCTTTAACAGCACAACAGGCCTATTTTGGGCCTCAAATAGTTACCGAACACTGGGCCTGCGAAATCGGTCACAATAAGCTCTTTTGGGAATGCAAACTAAAGCAGTGGGCCTGACATGGGCAACCATCTGGGCCTGACAATTGGGCTATGAATGACCATTTTGGACAGGAAAACAAGGCGATTGCTAGACTTGAAATGAACGGCCTGCCAATAGGTAACGGATAAGATGCTTTTGGGAGGAACAGCCATATGGGCCGGTGAATTGGGCGATGGATGAGCAATTTTGGCACAGCTCATCCATAAATGGCATCATCTAGGCAATATATCAAACATTTGGTAAGCACAGCGGTGGTAACAATAGTACCTTTGAAATAAGAGAGATTCCGATGACAAAAATTCAAGTTATCAAATTGAAAAAAAAACAATACTATTTTGGTGCAGAAATTAAATAAATAAAAAAGAATAGTTGCCACTAAGAACTGATTGGTCTCAGGCACTATGGCAAATGGCATAACGATGCTGGAGAGCTCAGTGGTCGGCTGCTTCAGCCAGGGTTAGAGAAGGTGAGCAACACTTGATCACTGCAGCTGAGATTCCCATTGGATGGAAGTGCACCGACCTGAAACAACACAGAGAAAAGAAATTCTTTTGGCTGGAGCATATCTAGCAAGGACACTCCGATACTTAAGTTAGTGTAGTTATCAGGAAATAGAAGGATGTTGTTTTAAGTTTGTTAGGGTGTTCTTTTTACTTTCTTACCTTCTTTGCCTCCTCCCCATTTTGTGTATAACCGGTGGAGGGGCTTATCTATTACCTGAAAATTAAAGCATGCGGGGTTGACTAGAAGTGATTGGCCAGGGTACGACCTAAACATTAGGTGTGAATGCTTTGCACGCGGACGGCATCCTACTTGTCACATTGGTGGGATCTCGATGATCACTAGGTCCCCTGTTAGGATGCGGCCAATTATAGGGAACTTTTAATCTGCAAGTTCGGTGATATGGTGCTGTGCCTGCCCAGTGGTCACTTACGATTTGTTATGTATTAGGGTCGTGGTGTGTTTTGATTGGTTGGATTTTCTAGTGAGCCATAGCCAATTTGAAGGCGTTTTAAGAACTACGGAAAACTCATCCATCTTTCCTCCATCTTCTTTGATCGAAGAGAGCCATTAATTTCAAAGAAAAATAGCATAAATAGAAAACCAATTTTTATGTCATTTGGAGGTTTGTTGATCCTTCGGCTGCAAAAATTTCAGATCCAACTTACAGCAATAATCACATACTTGAATAAATTTAAGAAAAAAAAATCAAACAGTTCATCTTGTGAGCTTGCTTTACAGCTCTGATAAAAATAATTCGGGATTGAACGTGAAGTGCTAGAAGAATGGTTACTAATGGTCTTATTCTTAGAAAATTATATTGTTCATCTATGAGAAAAAGGGAACTTTTATTATACGAAGCATCAAAAATGTTGTGTAATGTCTCTAAAATGAAGGTGAAGGACTATTTTCATTTTCTAAACACTAAAGCACTGTTTGATACATTAAAGAGCTTTTAATGGTTCCTATGTCTATAGGGAGAAGTGCGAGGGGTGTATTTAGTCTAAGTCAAGACTGGAGCAGTCGATGTACGTTTGGCTTTGATTCCAAGAAGAAATGAAGATCACCAAGAACTTCTGTGGATTCAGGGACAAGCCACGCAACAGACGCCTAAGCACTGATTGGCTCTCCAAAAGAGTCATAGTTTTATTTCTCAGTTCAAGAGTGGGATAACAATTTTCGAGTCTTGTACTAGCCCTTATTGGTGCAGATTGTAGCTCTATTTTGTTTACTCGGATTGTGAATAATAGTGCTTTGGCTCCCTTTGATAGCCGAAAAAAAAAGTCTTAATTTTATGAGTCAGATTAGTAAAGCAGCTAACATGATCCTCTTGCTTTCATTCAGCCTCTCAAGAGTTTTATTAAAGCTCCATACACGTATGTTTTAGGGAATTAGAGCTGCTTTAGGCATAAAATACTATTAGAAATTCCCAATGATAAAGGCCAAAGACTGTCTTAAATTATTCGTATAATTCTGGGCATCATGTCAAGTGTATTTTACAACATCCAATGCGATAAAAGAAAGAAATATAGAAAGAATAAATGCATAAAAAGTGTAGAAAGTTAATATGGAATACTAATTCAAGGTTTTCACTACAAGCAAATAAGATTTTCATTACATATCAAAATAGGTGTCAAACTAAATAACCCTCTTTTCATGGTTTAAAACAAATTAGCAATAATACGATGATGATACAGTGCGACTTGGTCTCCAATAATGCTACATCATGCAAGTCAAAAAAAAAAAAAAGATTTTGAAGCTTGATCCATGAAATCGGTTTTTGAAGCTACTTTAAAAATGCAGGTCTTATAACAGTATTTGGATGTGAGCTGGACTTAAACCATTAACACATGGATAACTGGATAATATTTATGCATAAAATTATACTAGATATGTATAATATTTTCATTTATGCAAACATTTTCAATTTTAAAACAAAATAACATTATTATGAAATTTAGATTTTACTTTAGGCAGAAACCAAGCATTGGTTCATATTTAGTGGAAAACACTTATTACTAAATTCATCATAGATAAAAAATATAATTTTGTAGAATGATAATAATGAAAATAATAAAAATATAATTTTATTTTTCTTTGCTTTATTTATTTTAAATGAAAATGACACTGTTATAACGTTATTCAACATGGTAAGTGGTATTGTAATGATATATAATCAATATATTAAAGGTCTAGGCGAACTATGCAGGAAAACCCCTATACAGTCAATATTACATTCTAAAGTTCTAGGTTACGGAGCCCTCATTCGTAAATACTTCATTTATTAGGGACTTATGTTTGATATTTTCATCGGCAGAGGTGAGAGGACATTAGTTCACCTTTGGCCTAAGCAATTATGCATTCAAGTCCTTAGCGAAAATATGACGATCAAGATCCTAAGATTTTTGTTATATAAAAGGCCAGGCTGAGGGCACTCTAGGGATCCTCTCTCTCTTTCTCTCCCTCCCGCCCGGCCCGGCCCTCCCTTCAATGCTTCCGAGGTCGGTCTCCCGAGTTTCCTCTCTCCTGTCCAATGGCCTCCTACAAACCCTTCCTCTCCTCTCTACTCCCTCGACTCGATCGCTTAAGGTTCTCATCTTCTCTGACCTCTCCCGGAAACCCCAACCCTTCTTCTCAAGAAGAGGAATCCCATGAGTATCTCCAAGATTCCCGTCCCACGGCGTCTACGTCGATCGATCGCTCTGGCTTGTACAATCCACCGGGTATCACTCGTAGACCTACTTGTCGTTTTTCTTTTTCCTTGATTTTTCCGCTGGAATTATGTGAGGAATTTCTTATTTTGTTCTGTCTCCGTGTTTCTTGTGACCTGCGACTTTGAAGGGCACTTTCACAATCCTTCTTCGGATTCGAGCACGTTAGGCATCTCAAGAGTTGTTTTCTCTTGCTTTCTTGACTGTTAGATTATAAATATCCGTTTTTTCCTGTCTTTGTGTTTCCTCGTTTGCTAGAATTTTGTTATCTTGGTGTTGGTCGCGCTGCTTGATGTTTCAATATGGATTTTTTGTTTTGCAGGTGTATAAATTTTTGGGACGTAAGATATGAGATATTTGCCATATATAGAGCACGGCATTTCATGTAATGAATAGATTGTGTTCGATAATCGGCAGGGCACTGCAAGAATTAGCGCAAAAGCATGGCCATGTGGTGCTTAGGCAGTCTATAAGGCGGACGGAGAGGGAAAATAGCAAAAGAAAGAAAGAAAAGCTAGGTTATGAGGGACCTCGAGCGTAAGTAATTATTTGCTCTTGGTGGATCGTTATACAGAAGATGACCCCAAAGAACTTCTCTAAGTTTTAAGTGTTTGGCTTTTTCCCCCATTCTTTTTCCCTCCTTGATTTTTCATTCATCATTTTTAGCCCTAGATCTTTCTGCTGTTTAGCCACTTTTTTAAAGTTAACATTGATATTAAAAAAATTGTGTTTGATAACTTTTTATAAGTTCAATAAATTGTCGGGTGTGAATTATTTTAAACTATCGCATATACATGTTGCATATACCTTGTTACAGTTGCAGTAAAATTACATGACAGCAAAGACTAAACTATCAGAGCTGTCTCTTCAGAGCAATCAACTTCTAAGTACTGGATCTGATTAATGCTTGCTGAGTTACTTATCTGAATAGGATATTTCTTTTTGTTGTTTCTTGTTACCTGTTTGTGTGGCAGCATTAGGTTGTCAGATGCTCACTTGGTGAAGTCCTGCCTAGATGGCCGTTACTAGGAGCCCAACGTTAAAAGGTGTGTGGTAAATGATTTTGATGGCCTTTATTAATTTTTATTGGATTTTTTTTTGCATGCTTAGTTATGGTAATAGGGGTAGATTGAATGGAATATAATAAAATGAATGGTGGCTACTAGTCAGCTCTTGAGTTGGTATGGTGATTCCAACTTTCCATCATGTCGGGAGAAGATTTATAAGAAAATATTCTTTTGATTTACCAGACATTCAAAGGGTTCTGTAATTGTTACTTGAATAAGCCACATTAATAGAGACTTGCTTTTATTGCTTTCAAAATCAAGGTCGAATGCCTTGTCAGATTGATACTTTGTTTGAATCTAGAGTCATAATGATGCACCTTATAGTAATAATGGCTAGAGATGCTTTCTTTTTAATTTCTAGGATTGTTACAAAGATATCATGCAATGGACATATTCAGTCCCAAAATGAGATCACTACATGTAATATTTGTTCTTTCAAGGAATTCACCTATGATATAAATCTTTCCTGTCACTTTTCGTACTTCAGCTATAATGGACCATGGGTTAATTATGCAGTTTAGGATTTAAGCTTGTATGTATGAGGAATTTTCCTGGAAATGTAAGCTTGATCTAGCACACTCTATTCCTTGCCTTTTCTTTCTTTCTGTGCAAGCATGGAAACCTTTTAGGACACGGACGGCATTCTTGGCTGAAAACTATGTGGGAGAGAGGCTAAAGATTGTATCTTATGGAGGATAGGAGTGTCGTAAGTCACTTGTAAACGGTAATAGCAACTTTTGTATTTTTTTTAAAAAATAGTTTCTTTTAGCTTCATTTTCTTTCTTTGTTCACATTAAAAAAATTATATAACTCTGTATGTGACACATGTATGGTGTGCCATCATGACTAGATTTTAACATGTCCTATGTTAACTTATTTTGCCACCTGTTGTTGCCCACTACCAAAGGGTTAAGAAAATACTCAAGATATTATATTTTGCCCAAGCTGCTGCCGCGTTTTGTTTCTTTGCTTTTGTTTTTGTTTTTGTCCTTGTTTTGTTGATTCAGGTTCCTGTATACCTTCCTTTCTCTTCTTGTCAACACGCCAAGGCACTTCAAGTTAGAGGATTGAGAAAATACTCAAGAGATCATATGGTTTGAAGGTTATGAAGCACTGGGTGGACTCACTAAAACTGTCAATGATCCAAGAACCTCTATTGATTGTGATTGTCAATGCCGATGCAGCAGATTATCTGAAGGTTTTTATTAAAACATTATAATAACTAATTGGAAATTGTTTATTTAGTTTGTATGTGAGTTAGTTATCCTGGCCGAGACATTTTGGGCACCTTCGCGATTAAAGAAACTAAAAATCAGAGCAAATTTTGTGCAAGGTTCCATAATTTGGTTCCAGTTCCCTAAGAGATTGTTTAAGTGATGCTAAATTTTTTCTACTGTACGTTCATTAAGGAATGTGCATAGTAATTTTTGCAGTATATATAAACCAAAGATGTACTGACGAGATTTTTAGACAGCATAAATTTCATCAAACATAAATATTCCCCAACTATGGTCTATTGTTGCACCAAGGAGCTTACACAGATTGATTTCTGTGGATTGAAGAATTGCTTACCCCCCCTCTCTCTCTGTGTGTGTGTGTGTGTGTCTTGCGCTCACCCCCCAACCTCTGCTCCCTGGCTGCAAAAAAGATCTTTTATAATCTCCACAGAATACTCTGTAGAATTCTTCTCATCAAGCATAAGAACAATTTGTTAGCAGTCTGTTACAATTTTGCATTTTGCAATGGCTCCATCTTCCAATTATGCTGAGATTCTTTTTCTATTATGACTTTATTTTCCAGTTTAGCTTTACTAATGATTTTTCTTTTAATTGCTTGGTTGTTCAATAGTTCTGTGTTCCGTTGCTGAATACATGGAGGAAGTTTTGACAAATCCTCATTTACGTTTCTACGTCAATCAACATGTATTCAATGCTGGGGGTGATTTTATTACCTCCCCAAAAGTGAACTAGATGTTTGGAGAGGTAATTCAGCATTTGGTAATTTGTTCCTTTACTACTCATTTCTAAATAATGAATGTGCAAAAATACCATTGAACTCTGCTAATCTTACAAAGGCCTAATTTTGCAGCAATGAAATGTAATGAGTGGATTTTTTTCTCCTTAGAAGGAAGTTTTGCTAGATCTACGTTTCTGGCTTAATTTAGTTTTGGTGTTGGAAATGTATGGATCCATGCCATCAGCCATCAACTTCTAAAAACTTTGTTGAAGTTAAAGAAAAGAATATTTAATCCAATGCTAGAAACTAGTATAATTTAATCCAATGCTGTTATTTCAGATGATTGGTGTTTCAACTGTGCCTCTGGGAGTAGATTGGATAGCTAGGAAACATGAATTTAATTGAACTTGGTCCAGGACGTGGGAACCTTATGGCTGATCTTATTCGTGTAAGGCATCTTGTTCCCTCGTTGAAATGCTGGTTTATTTTTAGTAAGGTTGCAAATGGGTCGGGTTGACCCATGACCTAACCCGGTTAGATCCGACCCGACCCATTTTAGAATACCCGTGGGTCTGGGTCGGGTTCTAAAATTGGACCCATTCCATTATTAGGGTCGGGTCTGGGTTTACTGAATCTCAACCCAATCCGAATCCAACCCATTGTTTTTTGGGTCAATTTTGGATCATTTACCCAACGACCTGACCCGATTCCGGAATACCCATTTGGGTTTGCAGGCCTACAAGCCGTAGCCGCAGCAGAGGAATCCGGGTTACTGGGCCACTGAGCCACTCGTCGCTCGCTCACTGGGCCACTGGCTACTTTAAGCCTTTAACACTTTAAGGATTCATCGTTTCAGTCTTTCATTCTTTCAGCCGAGGCTCGAGGCTCATTCAACTTTTCCTTTTTCAGACTTTCGGTTTCCATCACTGCCTCTCTCTGGATCTCCCAATTCTCCCCTGAGGCTAAGGCTAAGGCCAAGGAACATTTGGAGCTCTTCCTTTCCGGATCGATCTCCCCCTTCATGCTCATGCATCGATTCAACGAGTCTCTTCGGCGTCTGGCGACTTCGGCGTGTTTCGTCCCAACTCCCAAGGTATCTTCCTCCATCCTCCCTTCTTCGATTCTTCCTCAGTTCCTCCTCTAGATATTCCTCCCTCCTTCGGTTCTTCAAAACCCTAGGTCTTCCTCCTCGAGATATTGCTCCGGGTGGTAGCATATCCTCCCTTCTTTGGTCTAGTGCTGATTCGATGTTTAACCCAGCAGCACTTAACATTATCGTAAGCTAAAGCAAGCATATGCTACCAGCCTACCACAAAAGTCATTCAAAATTTTATTTTTGGGGTATACGTGGCGGTATACATACTTAAGTGTGTTTTACTTTTTTTTTTTTTTAACTTTATTTTCAGTTTTCTTAGTCACACTTTGATGGTTTGGTGATTTTTGAGTCATTCTAGTGCTGGTAGAAGGACTCTTCTGATTTTATAAGTAACTTTTAAGTTCTAAAATACTTGGGTCTGCTGGTTAAACTCTCATACCAGTCCTGTTTCAAATCTTATGATGAATGGATATGAGATCCCCATTTCAGTGGAATGCATGTGTGTGCTTGTGCATGCATGCAACTGGGATGTGAAGTGATTCAAGTATTACCTGTTGAAAATAGAGAGACTCAATGTCTTAAGCATTACCTGGGATGCAAAGTGGTATTTGAAACTTCCATCTCTGTATTTTTTTCTTATTTGCAGGAAATTTACCTTGGATCTGCCCATGTGAGGCAATTTATCTGTTTTGTGTTAACAGTTCATGTTCTTGGTGTGATAGGTTCTTCTTCATCTCCTAAATTGTGGCATTCTTCTGTTCATTCTGTCTTGCCCCGGTCTCGAGGTTATACCTGTCATATTTCTGATAATAGCCAAGCCAGTTTGTACCTGTAATGAAATCCTAGCAATAGGTTTTAGAAGAAGGTATTGACAGCTCAAAGAGAACCCAGACAGAAAGCATCTTTGGCCAATGTCTGATAGGTTGATGGACCATCCTTTTAGGCCATTAGCTGGCACTGGAATTTAGGTGGTTAAGTTAAATCCAATATCTGGCTTATACATCGTTATGAGAATGTTTTTTTTTTTTGTTTTCATCATATTTAGTTGCATGTCATGCTTATACATCTTTATTGAATTCTATGCCAAATAGGTTAATGTCTATGATGGAAAGCAATAAAAACACAGCTGAAGTTTCAAGTGCACGTCATTGCAGTACTTCTCAAGCTATAGAGCCCTAAAATACAGATAGCTCCAAAGCGACAAAAAAGGGAGGTCGGAGATATGGAATCATTATAGTGAGGTAGAAAACGAAAAAGATAAGGCTAAATGCAATTATTGCCATTTTATTTTTTCAGCCGATTCTAAAAATGGGACAAGTCATCTTCACAAATATACAAAGAATTGTAAGACAAAAAAATGTCTTGATAGGAGACAAAAACAATTAATAGGCACTGTGACTTCAAAAGATGGTGGTGCATTGAATGAGTTCTCTCTATTCATTTGATCAAGAAAGAAGCCGTGAGGATCTTGCAAGAATGGTAATTCTACAAGAGTTGCCATTTACAATAGTTGAACATCCAGCTCTTCAGATGTTTGTTAGGAACCTTAGACCAAAAATTCATATTGTTTCAAGGACAACATTAGGTTCTGATTGCTTTAAAATATATGAAAAGAAAAAAATGAAGTCTTGAAGATTTGTTCATGACAAACTATGGAAGAATCAGCTTAACATCTGACATGCGGACATCAAATCAGACATTGGGATATATGTCTCATTGCACATTACATCGCTAATGATTGAAAACTTAAAAAGCATATTAACAATTTTAAGATGGTTCCTTCACTACATACGGGCTTAGTCATTAGTGATTGCATAGCTAGCTGTATTTTATCTTGGAATATTGAGAGAATGTTGGGTTCAATCACTCTTGATAAATTGTCAGCAAATACAGTTGTAGCAACGGAACTTCAAAAACAATTTAGAAGAGATTTACTTTTGGATGGTAAATTCTTTCATGTGTGTTGCTGTGCATATATTCTTAATTTGATTGTGAAGGATCGGTTGAAGGTAGTGGAGGGTGCTATTCATAGGATCCGCAAGGCTGTTAAATATATACAATCATCTCAAGCAAGATTGGAAATATTTTTGGGAATTATGAAACAATTAAAGATTAATGGTAAGAAAAGAATATGCATAGATGTACCTACTCATTGGAATTCTACGTATCTCATGTTAAATGATGCTATATAATTCAAGGATGTATTTATGCGACTTGTGGCTCGGGATCCTAATTTTGAAGATGCGCCAACTGAGGAAGATTGGTCTTAAGGAATCATCATTTGTAACTTCTTAAAGGTTTTCCATCATAAAACTGAATTTTTTTCACAAACAAAAAATTCAACTGCAAATTTGAATTTTTATGAAATTTGGAGAATACATATGCTCTTGATTCAAGAATCTAGGAGTTCAAATGCAGTTGTGATGATGATGGCCTTAAAGATGCAAGAAAAAATTGACAAGTATTGGAAGGAATGCTCTCACATTCTTGTCGTAGGGGTTGTTCTTGATCCAAGACATAAGATGAAGCTTATTAAGTATTGCTTTCAGAAAATATAGTCATGGTGATCGTGCTTCATTTGAGATCAACAAAGTATGTGATGTTCTTCAAAATTTTTATGATGATTATATGATTTTATATGGCACAAATATCTTTCATGCTCAAGTGGAGGAGGTGGTGTCTATATCCCAAGGTAGAGGAGATGAGAATCTTTATATGCATGACTATGAAGAATTTATCCAAGAAGAAGTTACCCAACCATCAAAGTCAGAATTAGAGTCCAATTTGGAGGAGAAAATTTTATGATCTCTAATTTGGATGCCTACATTAAAATATAAGTTAATAATACTAGTAAAAATGACTTGCGATGTAATATTTTTGAGCAGGTTTATCCATTAAAGGATCAAAATTTTGACATTCTAGAGTATTGGAGATTTAATAAATCAAAATATCCAATATTGTTTAGGATGATACGTGATATCTTGGCAATTTCTATTTCTACCGTTGCATCTGAGTCTGCCTTCAACACTGCTGGCAAAATTTTGGATGATTTTCGTTGTAGTAGTGTTGCTGAAGGAAACAACCCAAGAGGGAGGATGAATTGGATTTTAATTAAATATTGACCAATTAAAAACTTAATGAGTAATTAACTAAATCTATTGCAAGCAAATTAGTTAGATTACTAGATGCAATGAGTGAAGAGAGAGAAAGAGACAACTACCAATACAAACACAAGAAAGTTTATAGTGGTTCGGAGCCAACTCTTGCTCCTACGTCCACTCCCAAAGCCGCACTTGGGAGTTCACTATAATTTTTAGGATTACAGCCGGTTGTTTTACAAGCTCACAATCCAACTTATTGTTTTTACGAGATTACAACGAACTCGGTCGGTTTTCATAGGCTCACCGACTAGAACCAACCGATTGTTTTTTCGGGTTCACAATCAAACCCAGTTGGTTTTTTCCGGATCACCAACCACAATCTTACATCGTTGGTTTTATCTTTGGCTCACCAACAAACCTTACAACCCTTGATTCAATCCCCTGATTGAATCAGGTAAGAAGAACAAAGTTTGGAAATTCACAAAGGAAGCTTCTAAAAAGCAGATGTGAGAACAATATAAGCAAAGTAAA
>JAOXJJ010000725.1:1329823-1351351 GCA_025769935.1 Phoenix roebelenii | reverse complement strand
ACTAGATTGAATTCATTAGTACAATATAAAATATACTCAAATGCTTTGAGCTCATCAAAATCAAATAGGGGTTTACTTAATCACTCCACAAGTAGCCTATCTCCGACTATGGTTAAGGTATTAATATGCACACAACATTGGCTTCGAGACATCTTGCCTCATCTTGCAGGTTCAATTTCTAGAACATCTATAAACTTTATCGTATTCTAGTGCTTTAAAACTTTTCAATTTTTAATTTCGTAATTTTTTTTATTTGTAGATGGCACACCTCCTCATACAAAATACAAGGTTGAAGAATACAAAATTGCTGTTGTTATTAATACTGATGATTAGCTTATACTGATAAGTGGTAACAATCATCTTCATTATTATGTTTACAATATTAAGAATATTATAATTTTTATGGATAGTTAATTATATCTATTATCTTTTTTCATAGCTGCATAGGTGCTTATGTTATTTAAAATGCCTAAAAAGCTTAGCTTGCCAACCGGAGACATGGAGGATAAAGATGCGAAGCATTGTTTCTGCCAGGCGGGTGATCTTTTAGCTGTGGTCGAATAGATTTTCAGCAAATTTGGTATAAGTAGTTCTGTCTCGCAGCAACATTCAAGGCGTTTTTGTTCTTTGTAGGTCACTTTATATTAAGGAAACTGTGGTTCATTATGCATATTCTTAGTTATGTAATTCTGAAATTCACTGAAAATTTTTGGCCGGCTTTGTTCCACTGCATTGTGACTATCAGCCGTTTCTAATGAACTATTGAATGCTATCGCAGAAATTATCTAACAATTACATAAGAATGTCTGGAAATGCTTGCATTTGCTCAAATCTACGATTCTACATGCGAAGGATAGGTTGGGGACCAACTTTGTGAGTCAGTGAACTAACCTTCAGCCACCAGCACCACGAGTCAAGCCCAGATTGCAAGGATTGACATGGAGCCAACGCCAAGAAAAAGCGCCATATGCCTGCTTGTCTTGATGTGAACATAATGCTGACGCATATGCCTGCTTGTCTGGTAGGCTGTAATGGTTGGGTATTTCTTAGTTTTTCAGCAATTATTTTTATGTATTTCTGAACCACTGGCTGAATCAAGTTATAAGCAAAGAGGAAATAAATAAAAACACTTAGTTCTGAAAGGGTAAATGATGTTCTGATTCTGCTATTGGGAAGTCTTGTTGTGGTTAGAGTTTGTCTAATTAAGTCCCTGAAGTTTTGTTTTAGTTGTCAGTTGTCACGATGTAGCCCCTGCCCTACGTGAAGACAACGGACGTGAAGGAATTACATGCTAGCATTTCCTACTCTTTCCTTCTTTTTTTTTCGTTTCAAAGCTATTTTACATGTTTCGAAGAATTGGTGGAAGGATAGAGCAGCAATGAGTGGCCTTACGGAGCAGCAGTGAGTGGCCCCCAAGTGACAACCTAATGATCACTGAGGGACCCAACCCAATGAGTGAGCCGGACCCGGACCTAGACCCAACTCGATGATCGATGGGTTGTCACTTGGGGCCTACTCATTGTTGCTCCATAAGGCCACTCATTGCTGCCCTATCCTTCCACCAATTCTTCGAAATGTGTAAAATAGCTTTGAAAAGAAAAAAAGAAAGAGAAGCAGGAAACGCTAGCATGTAATTCCTTCATGTCCGTTGTCTTCATGTAGGGCAGGGGCTACAGCGTGACAACTGACAACTAAAACAAAACTTCAGGGACTTAATTGGACAAACTCTAACCACAACAAGACTTCCCAATAGCAGAATCAGAACATCATTTACCCTTTCAGAACTAAGTGTTCTTATTTATTTCCTCTTTGCTTATAACTTAATTCAGCCAGTGGTTCAGAAATACGTAAAAAAAATTGCTAAAAAACTTAGCAGTACCCAACCATTATAGCCTACCAGACAAGCAGGCATATGCGTCAGCATCATGTTCACATCAAGACAAGCAGGCGTATGCATCAGCATCATGTTCAAAAAATCTTAGGGATGAGAAGGCAATGAGAATGTCATTGATCTGGATGGTGATTGCATGGACGTTGAGGTTGCAGGTGGCAGTGAAGCGAGGGGCAAAGTTAAGAGGTTCAAAGAGGAGAAATACCGAGAGGGATGACAGTCCTAGATCTCTTGAGCTCTCCAACCTCACTTTGCCGCTTCACCACCGCCCACAACCTTATCGTCCATGCCATCAGGGCCGGCCCAACTCTTAGGCAACTGAGGCGGTCGCTTAAGGCCCAGGCCTAAAGAAGGCCCATCGTAGGAAATGCTTCAAAGATAAAATGGAAAGAAAAAAGGTTCCCAGTAAATTTGCCTTAAGCCGGCCCACTACAAGGAAGGCCTCAAAGACAAAACGGCCTTAGGTCTCCAAATACATTGGGCCGCTCCTGCATGCCATCCCTGTCCATATTGTTGACATCGTCATCACCTTTCATACCAGCATCGCTTATGGCACCAGCCTCGCCTTCCCCATAGCCTTGGCATTTATTTCACCCTCTCCAATGCGAAGCCGTTTTCCATATCTCCCTCCCCAAAGTGACCTCTCAAAACCTGTATAAGAAAACATCTTTCCTCCCAGGATTTGAAGATGGGAGAAAATGGGGTCAAATTTGTCGAATGATAGAGGCCTGTGAGGATGGCGGTCCAGATTTGCCTTTACCCAGGCTTGTACAATAAAATAAAATATGCGCAGATCTGCCCATCTCTTATACATGGGGGCAAAAGTGTCCAGTGATATTAAAGGTGGATTGCTCTGTAAAAGAGGAAATCCTACTTTTTTTCTTGCAAAATCGATGTTTGAGTGAATTTTGCAAAATTATCTTTCATTATTATAATTATAGCAATATTATGATTGAAGAGAGAGGGTGGTGATGGAAGCACTTTAAGGCTGCAACTAGCGCTTGCATCTTGGGATGCAGCCATTTTTGGTTGCATCTCCAGATGCAGCAATAGGACCTAAGGTGCATCTGGGAACTAGTGTTTGTGTGTTATTTTTCTATTGTATCTTGCACATCTGTATCGTATGTTGCATTGGCTGAAGAGAATTGAAGAGAATAACCGGAACCTTTCCATGAATGATGGACAAAAAGAGAAGATTCTGGAGGGTTATTTACCTTGCAATCCTAAAATTTCGCAGGAGATTGCAAATTATCTTTCATATGTTTCATTTCACATTGTGGCTGGATGGTTCAACTGCAATTCAGATGCATGGTTGACCATGATCAAATAGGTCACCGTGATGGGATTCAGCTTGATTGCTTGTTGAAATATTCTCTTTCATGCGTCATTCATCCGCGGGCTAGTTTAAAATCCCAGTTCTCAACCAATGAATTCATATTATTAAATTTTTATAAAGATGTAAACCAACTTTCTCGTGGAATCTATGAACCTACAACCTCCACGCCAAAGCCTTATCGTATAACTTCTTGTTCTGGGTAGCCCGTAACTCCACCCATATGCTCTGCTGCAATTGTCGCTGCCAAACATTCTGAACAAATGAGTAAATTAAAAAATTAAATGGCTTATTCTTTTTTCTAAATTAGCCTCTAAAATCCTATTAATTTGTCTTTCCTTATTTATATTTTATTTCTTATATTGGTCCATCAAGTCTTGTGTAAGAGAAGGATGGAGTGAGCAAGAAGAGGCAAGTCTTGATCCTCATTTGCTGTTAAAAAAAATGTTTTTTTTTTTCTTTTGCAATTCTGGTTAACTTTAACTGGGTTCGGTCAAATGAAGAGCTCTGTAAGAATTTTTACAGAAATATGAAAAAAGAAAAGGATTAACATGCAAATATGAAAGATGCCAAGGATTAATCTTAAAAAACTCAAAAATTAAATTATGAGATGACGCGTGAATTTATTATGCAAAGCGATCCAATATTATGCATGCTAAGGCCAAGCTCATCAATTAGTTGGTCAAGAACCCAGCTGTGGGAAAATAGGGGAGTACGTACAACTAGCCTTCTGTAATGCATGTGAGAGGAGGTACAAAATAGCCATGTCTGCCTGCCCAATCCTCGTTTAGTGAATGCAACGCAACTATCAATGCACTTTTCTTGTTGCTCTGTCCTCAAGTAGAAGGAAGATGGTTAATAGAAAATGCCCGTTATCAACACGTAATGTGATTTACCATCCGTCTTCTATTGTCTGTAACCCATCAGTGAATAGGATTTGGGACATCTTATGATGGGAGCTCTTTCCATGTTTGATTTAAAATTTATGTTTAATACATGCATCGCACAGAAGGAATACGTGCAAACCTAATCTAGTAATTTCATTGTAGAAATAAAGGAAGATGAAGAAGTTTTACCGTATATAGAAAACAGATGATACCACAGTTTAACTGAAGCTTAAAAATATTTAACTCTAATTTATTATGTTGAAGACTTCAAAAAGAAAAGACCACCTGAAATTCCAGGGACAATTGTCATTATCCGAATTTGACTTTTTCTTTGAAAATAACTATATAAGAAAAAAAAACAATATGATATACAAGAATTGGCTCTTCATTTGGAGATGCTTAATGAACCCTGAAACTGCAAGAACAATCAAATTGTAGTTCATTGCCTATAGTTTACAGTTTATAGGCAGTGAGAAATTCATGTGCTAGCTTTGAGACTACAGGTTTCAGTACTGAACTTGTATTAGAGCTTTTGAATAAATCATCTCCTCTGTTCGTAAGCATAAGCATTGCAGGAGACACCATTTGACATTTCCAGAAACAGATAGGTCATGCCAATTGTCTATTTAATTTTCTCCAACTAGGTCCACATGTCATAGTTACTTAACATAAAATACAAACCGATCATCCAGGACTCATGTCAAAGCTTAATGATTCAGCCAACATGAAAGAGGATGCATAGGTTGAATATGATCAGGCAGAAATCTTTATGGATGACAAAAAGGGTCATAAGTAGATATCCAATGGGATCATCAAGACTGAGACACACCGTGCTTTATTGGTTAAGACAAATGTGTATCTATGTTTCAACTAAGAAGATAAGTTGTCAATTGTTGTACCATGCACTGGCAGGTATAATCTAGAAATAAAGGGTATTCTGTGATTAGGTGACAATGCCTTCGCAATCATACCAAGAAGCTTGGTACTCTCAATCAGTTCACAAGTAAATAAGTTCAACCATTTTTCGGTGTAAGTCAGAATTTTATTGAACTACAATGCCATTAGAGATGCTGAAAATGAAATGTGCAAGCTACAAGCATGAGTTTCGGCCGATTCAACCTTAAAAGTTGGCTTCATTGAGATTGTAAGAGGGCTATAATTCAGTAATCATCCCATAAACTGTAGAAATTTGTTGTTGCATGACCATTGGAGCAACCATGTGCTTTCTATGTTGTCTCAAGTGATTTGATCAACAGACATGAAGAAGAAAAATAGCAATGGACATAAACTGTTAAATAACTAAAAATATTGCTGAGATATACTGGCATAGGTTCATCAAACATGAATGCAAAATCATCCTAAAGAACCAGCAATTTTTTCCAAACATTTTTTGTAGCGATTGGTTACATTGAATTCTTTTACACCATACAAATCAAATCCAAGGTAAACTTCGACAAGTGGTATCCTAAGGCTCTCCAAACCAAGTAAACTCGAGAACACAATCTAATCAACCAAGAATTAAACAAAGCAAGAGAGTTCTGTAAGCTTCTGCAAAACAATTACCTTGGATCATATAATCACCATCCGAACTTCTTCAATACATCCTTAGTTCTCTTCCTCAGCCGAGTGAAAACTATAACCACGCACGCAAGGATCCATGGTGGGAAGGATCCACCAGAGAATCTCGATGTCAATGTCTGAAACCATTCTGGAGTTTCTTTCAAGAACACGGCTATAAGAAGAGTCAACACTGCCGTCCCGATCAGAATCTTTGTAACAGGTTTTACCAATGAATCCTGTGAACGAGAACCAGTCAATTAAAGAAGAAAAAAAAAAATCTTTAAGAAGACCGGACTAATTGTGCTGAATTAATCTTTAGGTAAGGCCAGATTAATTGTGCTGAATTAAAAAAATTGGAAAATTGGAGGAATGGAACTCTAGAAAGAAAGAATATGGGCCCCGTTATGCTGTAAATTAAAATCTTTTACGTGTTAATAAGAACTCTTAAAGGCCAAAGACTCTGATTTCGAAATCAAAGTCTGGCGCAATACATCTGGCGGAAAATAAAACGATAATTGGATATAAAAAGGCGATCAAATGGAAAAATTGAAGCAAAATATTCCACCAGGAAATGAAACCATAGATTAAAGACAAAAAAAAAAAAAGAAACGAAGCCATGGATTGGGGAAAACAAAAGACCTTGGGCTCTCCGTCGATGTAGACGACGGATCCGTCGGAGTAGGAGAGAAGGGAGCGGCCGTTCCGAGGGCTGAAGCGGATGGGAACGCCCCGCCCGGAGGAGGAATTGAAGGCGAAGAGGGATTTGAGTCCATACTTGTCGAGGATGTCCTGGACCTCGAGGCGGTCCTGATCCCACCCGCCCAGCTTCGATCGGAAGACGTCGATCGGCCCTCGCCCTTGCCGGAAGAGATGGACCTCCACCTCCGGTACCTTGGTCTCGACCGATCTAGGGTTAGGGTTTGGCGAAGATTCTTCGCAGGGCTCGATCGATTCTCCCCTCTCGCCTTCGTCGGCCATCTCGTTTTCTTCGTCGTCGTTTCTAGGTATCAGTACAGTCCATCCGATCTCCCTCTTTAAGAGTTGCAAATCCAAATATAGAATTTGCCGACTTCTGTTCGAACAGTTAGTTAGTTAAACTCGGCCACGTGGTTGCAGAAACTATTGAAAGGGCTAAGCGTCTCCGCTAAACGGCTTCTTTGATGCCATCGGATGGATAATTCGTTTCTTGATGAATGTTTTTTTGCTCGTCTCATAAAATAAAGCACAAAATGATGCGAACCACAAGCTGGGTATTTAGAAGATCCAGCCTACAAGAACACTTGGAGTTTGCAATACTTTAAAAAAGATGAGATCTAACAAAAAGTAACATGTGCCCTGGGTTGTATCTTTCGAGCGACGGAAGGATTGGATTCGTCTTCCTTCGTGCAAATCCACCATCGGATCGTGCAAGAAAAGTTCAAAGCGCTTTGAGATTTATGCAAGATGCGATCTAATAGTTGACATCATGAAAGAAGATTAATCATTCTTCTGCATAAAAGATACAACTGAACCCCACGTGCCTCTCGGAGAACACTATCTTGAACCACAAGTAAATCCCTCTTAATTTAGGCCCTGCATTAAGTTCATGCAATTGTTTTAGAGGGCCATGCTACAAATGTTGAAACTTTGATGTGCATGATTTTTTCTAGAATGATAAACTAATTATGTATGTGGGACAGGAGGTGACGGAGGCTACATTGCAGTTTTTTAGTACAGCTACGATGTCGAGGGACTGGCAGAGGACATTTATCACATTGATATTGAAACGGCAGAATGTTATTGAGCCGGGATATTTTCGGCCAATTAGCCTGTGCTCGACTTTGTACGAGGCTACGACGAAGATACTTTCTGTCAGATTGAGGGACATCCTCCCGAGATTGATCAGTCCGGAGCAGGGAGCTTTCTTGGGAGGGCGGAGTATTACAGGCAGTGTGCTTATTACCCAGAAGTTTATGTTTATTCTTCGTAGGGCTCTAATGAGGAGGAGCTTGATGGGGACCAAGCTTGACATGAAGCGGGCTTATGATAGGATGAGATAGGACTTTGTGCAGCAGTCCTTGCAGGAGTTTGGATTTCTCGAGATATGGATTAGTTGGGTGATGGTTTGTGTGCGGTGTCCCTCTTTCGCTATCTTGGTGAATGGTACTCCATCCCGTTTCTTTGAGTCTACTGGAGGTTTGCGCCAGGGTTGCCCTCTCTCTCCTTTGCTCTTCATTATTTGTGCAGATGCGCTTTCTAGATCTCTTAGACATGCTATGTCCACACAGGAGTTAGAGGCTTATAGGCCGGCGGAGGGGGTTGTGCCAATTTCTCATATGCTTTTCGCTGATGATTGTTTATTGTTGTCCCGGTCGACTCGACAGGCCGCACGGATCATCTGTAGAATTCTACAGGACTACTGTGCAGTGTCGGGGCAGTGTGTCAATTTGTCCAAATCAGCGATATGTTTTAGTCCGAAGACGAGGTTGCCAGTGAAGAATTCTATTTTGGAGATTCTGGGGGTGAGGGAGCAGGTGGGCACATTGACATACTTGGAGATTTCGCTCTCGGATCAGCGGCTTTGCAATAGGGACTGTACCTTTCTGGAGCATAGTATTAGACATAGACTGGAGGGCTGGCAAAGGCACACACTATTGATGATGAGGAGGATCACTTTGGTTCAATCAGTACCCTCAGCGATTCCGACTTACTTCCTCTCCAACTCTCTTATCCTAGTGGAGGTTCTAAGAACTATTGAGCAGCTCTTCAGGAACTTCATTTGGGGGGAGTAGTGGCAGAGGCGGTATCCACTAGGTGGCATGGGAGGTGGTGTACCAGCCGACTAGGGTTGGAGGATTGGGAGTGCAGTCCTTGGTGGTGAGGCGGAAGGTTCTAGCAGCACGTCATGTAGCTAGATTCATACTAGAGCCTGACAGCTTGTGGTCCTCATTGGTGAGGGCCAAGTATGGGGCCTTGGCTCCGGGGATACGGGCATGATGGCATCACTCGCCGGTCTAGAGGGAGATGTGTGCCAGGGCTTTGTAGGTGCTTCTGGAGATTAGATGGTCTATTGGGGATGGACGGTCGATCGATGTTTTGGCAGACAGTTGGATGACTGAGCAGCCGATCAGCAGTTTGCCGACCCTGGTGGATTCGACGAGATTGGACGGATACAAAGTCTGTAATTTATTTGACCCTGCCGGGGATCAGTGGCGGGAGGGGCTGATCCGGGAGGCATTCGGAGAGCAGTTGGCAGAGTTGATTCTGTCACCACCGGTTCCTTTTCGGAAAGAGTCGGACAGGCTAGTGTGGAGGCCGTCGGGACGGACATGGGTATGAGCTAGGGATCTTCTTCCCATGTTTAGTAGGGAGTCAGGATGATAGATAGAGGGAGGATGGATTTGGAGGATGCAGATTCATCCGCGTGTGGCGCTCTTCATCTGGAAGGTGGCATGGGGATGCCTACCTACCAGAAGTTTGCTAGTCCGGCGAGGAGTGCGAGTCACGCAGTGCTGCATGGTGTGTACGGAGATAGAGGAGACTATTGATCATGTTCTTGTGCAGTGCCCGAGGGCGAGAGAGATTTGGAGTAGATCACCGGTTTCCTTGCCCTAGTCGGTGGAGTCGGCTCATGCCCTGATTCTTTTATTGAAAGTATCCATGCAGAGCCCCAGATCTTGGGAGGAGGGCATCTTCAGAGCATATCTGGCTTACCATATTTGGTTGGACAGAAATGCTGGCATTTTTGAGGGTAGGAGGATGTCACCAAGGATGGTGGTTGACAGAGCTATATTACAGTCCGGAGAAGTTACTGCAGCCTCTACGTTATTCACTAGTGAGATGGCCAGGGACATCCTGGGCATTTTATCCGCTGTCACAGTACCCAGGTTCGCCCTCATTTCTTGGGTGCCCCCATCCCTTGGTCATCTCAAAGTGAATTTCGACGGAAGCATGTTGGTGGATGGTGTATCTGGAGGGGTTGGATTTGTGATCAGAGACTCCTTGGGCAAATTGGTGGTAGCAGGGGGTCAGCGCACGATGGGACTTACAGTTGTTGGGGCAGAGCTTCGAGCTGCATGGGAGGGGTTGTCATTTGCGAGGAGAGTTCTCGGTGCCGAGTGGGTGCTTCTTGAGGGGGATTCCTCTGTGGTGGTTGACTGGATCTGAGGTGTGGATAGATATAGGGATGGCCATCCTCTCATTAGAGAGACTCGGAGATTGGCTCAGGAGTTGGGTGGCTTTCAGGCAGCCCATGTATTTCGGGAGGCAAACAGGGCAGCAGACTGGGTCGCCTCTTTCGTCGCCGGCACTCCGGAGAGTTTCTTTGGACATCTATTGGAGACATTCCTTCCACTTTGTACTCTTTACTTTCTCGTGATCTGGCAGGATGTACTCATTTTAGAGCTATATAATATGCCGTTTTGACAAAAAAAAAACGAATTATGTTCAATTATACTACAAAACACAACTCTGCAATTGCTCCCCTATATAATCAACTCTAAGAATGATCATTTTCCTAGGTAGCCAATCCCCAAATGCATAAACTTTCTAACCTGAGGATAAAGATACTGAAGGAATTTTAAGGTTCTGATGACAATCCTTGAGGAAAAATTACAAAAAACGAAAATGGATAACAGTTTCACTAGAAAAGAGATTTTACTAAAACACAATTAAAGATCAAAGTTGCAAACAACCACAAAATTATTTCAGCATCCAGGAATTTAGTTACTATAATACATTATGCATTCAATAAACCATATCTGAAGTTGCAAGAGCAACAGCAGCAGGACGAACAAGTTTCTATGGGAACTATTTGAGACATCTGCAAACGAAAACATCAAAAGAGAGTAATATACACAGCAGCATGATTTTATTAACAATCATGAGAGCAGATTAAATGATTGTGCTCCTCTGGCAACTTTGATGAAGACATCCTCCAAAGTGGTATCAGCCAAGCCCCATGCATGTATGGTGAATTTCTTCTTTGCATTTTCTACTGCTTGAAAAACATCAGCAATTCTAACCTCGTGCTTTGGCAATTCAAACTTTTGGGTTCCAGATATATAATATATCTTATTTGCATTTGGAGAGAGTTGTCGAACCAAGCTTTCTACCTCTTCCTCTTCATTTGAAGATGTTGTCATGGTAAAGACGTAAGATCCTCCATAACGAGCCTTTAACTGTCATCAGACACCATTAAAGAATATTTATTCACACTAAAGAATCTAGGTTTAATTCAAATTTTCAAGCCACATATGGTAATGATTGTGAGATGAAAATTCAATAATATTGGTTCTAAGCCATCATCCAGAAAGCAAGGTCATATAATATATAATATACTTACCTCCTTAGGATTTCCTATGCACTGCCAACTTCCATCCACAAAGATACCTAGTCTATCACATAGGTACTCTGCCTCCTCCATTGAATGTGCTGAAATAATCAAGAAAGCTTCATTTATGATGCAATTCAAAAATAGACCTGTGTTAACATTAAATCCCTTAATAGCAATGACTGCTGGACGAGGAATAAATAAAGGGGAAAAGGCTTCAGGGTTACAGTCACAGTAATGTTTAAACAAATTCTACTGTGCACCAAGCTAAAATACAATTATATGTGCCCTCGCCCACCAAAAAAAAAAAAAAAAAAAAAAAAGAGAAACTTAAACTTCCGTAGACAAGTTTAGGTAACATTACAGGTCCTGCTCTTTCTGAATTTGAATGATTAGATGTACTAGTTCCAACATAAAAATGAGAAAATGAAACATACTAGTGAGAATAATTGCCCGATTTCTTTTTGCATGCTTCACAACATTCCATAAGTTCTTTCTTGATGCTGGATCCAACCCAGTACTTGGTTCATCCATATAGACAACCTAACAAAGCATTCATCAAGTGACATGTTATCCAATTAAACTTCCATAAACTGATAATAGTCAATTTCAAGGACTTAAATGAGATATCAAAGATATATACTTTTGGATCACCAATCAGTGCAATGGCGACACTAAGTCTCCTCTTCATACCACCACTGTATTTCCCAGCTTGTTTGTCACCAACGCCACTGTAGAAAAGATTCACACTCTTCAAGGATTCCTCAACTGCCTGGAAATAAAGAGGACAAGAGAAGATAGTAATCCAAGAAAAAAATGACCTTTATTTGTGCTTTGGTAGTAAAACAAAATTTTAGACCTCATCATTTAGCTACTCTGTTAACAGCTCTCTTATAGGCACAATAGATTCACAACATAAGCCCTTAAATGTTAATATAAAAGGGAATCATTCTGCTAATGCGAGGACTGGGGAGGTCAAATGTACACAGCCTTACCACTGCATGCAGAGAGATTGTTTCTATGTTTCGGACCTATGACACCAATAGAGCAGCCTTATCATTGTGCCAAGACACCATCTCTTAAATCTAATATCCCTTTGACATATATAAAGGGCTATAAGTTCAGCTTTGGCAGTGAAACAACATGGCATGCAAGCATGTACATTTTGCATTATTACTAATATGTTCTCACAAAAAAAATCCTCTATATAATTTTTAACATAGCAAGGAATAAGATACTGTCTGCAACCAAAAAATGCAGTTTACTAGTTTTGATGTTTAGTGTAGTTTTAAAAACATATTTAGAAATGATATTAGCATTCAGAAATTCTCAATTCCGTTTATAAGCATTGTAAAAAGTACATATATCCAGTTACATTGCTATTTGATTATTCCAGGAATAGTAAATCAACTTGATTTTCCCAAAGGTGCACTAGAAAATAGCATCCTTGGTTGCATAAACTAGGTTACACATGCTCTTACTTAAATATCTATTTACTACCAAGTCTGCTTATTATACACTAAATAAAATATCTTGAATTAATAAATTTTGAATTTCTCATATAAAACAAAAGCCAAATCAAATCTCATGTCAGATTTAAAAAGGGCATGTATGCTAATAACTATGCAATACCTGCATTAATGCAGCACCCTTGAGATTCTTCAATCGACCATAAAACAATAAATGCTCTCTGCCCGTTAATGTTTCCCAAAGCAAGCTGTATTTAAGAATGACAAACAATCGGCACAAGAATAATACTGATTGAAAATAATAACATAAATCTCCTAGTGTCTAATATAATTGAATCAATTTGTTTTGATATATGCCATATTCATCACAAACATTCTTTTTAGTCACAAGGATAAAATTCAAGGTTCATACTCATGCTGTGGGCATACACCCATGCTTGTGTATATTTCATCCATATCAATCCTTATGTCCAATCCATGAACATATGCAGTGCCAGAGGTTGGTGTAGTAAGCCCAGTCATCTGTCAACAGATGAACATCTTCATATTATGTAAAAACTGGAATTTGCATGTAAAATGATTATGTTAGGACCACATGAATCAAAAAAGGAAGAGAGGTTTGCTGATTCAAATAATGTTTCATAAATGTTGAGATGAACTGAAATTTATTTTTTTTTAGAATTTCTTTGAAACAAATGAAGGGATAGAAAATAGGACATAACATGAGCTTCTTAATTAAAAAATGTCATAAGAAAAATCAGAAAAAATAATTAATCATTGAAATGATATTACACTTGAACTTAGTCAATGCAATTAGAAACTAGACCAAGTTTTCTAGATATCCCCATATCGACTCATAATTCAAGGGTTAACAGTGACAGCGTTATCACTAACCATATTGATAAATGAAGTTTTTCCAGCACCATTAGGACCAAGCATGCCAAAACATTCCCCATGAGGCACAGCTAGAGATAAACCCCGAACTGCAAACTTCTCTGGATTTCCATCTCTTCTTGGGTAAACCTTCTTAATGTTATCAGAGATGATTGCATAACTAGTGCTCTGTTCTAATAGTAGCTGCTCAACTACCTCTCTCTGAAAAGAAGTAAAAAACAAATAATTATCGAAATAGATTAATTATAGTTCCTGGACAGTATAAACCAACTAAAACTATCAGATAAACATCAGTATTTTGCAAGCTAACGAAAGAACCAGTTAAGATAAATTATAATACATCTTTCTATAACTAGTTGGCACAACTCGAAATCAATTTATCAAAATTAATTCTAAGCACTTTTGCATATCTACAATGCTAATTTATGTGATCGCACCTATATTTTACAACATTTTCATCCACACGGCATTGTATTTTTTGAGATATATCCACACAGCTATGTAAGTTTAACTATTGCTCTTGTAAAATTTTCCAAAAGATCTCTGGGGCTGTTGGGTACACAAGTTTTACTAAAATGAGTACAAAACCCATCATACCAAATGTTTGTCTGGCTGGTTTCATAAAACTGTTTTGTGAAAACTTACAAGTCATAAAACCTGAAAAATGAGTTTAATGAAAAACAGGTCATCCACTGTTATTTGTAAAGCCTGAGTTTACTAAGTTTAATGTTCATTTGTTTTGAAAAAATTCATAAGCAACCAAAAAGCCCAAAGGAATGTAAAATTCTCACAACAATTCAGAAGATTCCTCCTTTATTAGTGTGAAAAAACATTTATGCTGTATAAAGGTATACATATAAGCATTATTTGTATCAATAGATAAATTCTTAGAAGCAATGATATAGAAACTGAATAATTAACTGAATCTTTGTAAAGATTTTGACAAGGCTCTGGGCCCTATATGTATCGGTAGGAAATTAGTGTTTCTCCACCCAAAAAACTGAAAAATCACCTTGATATCTCCCAGAAGGCACATGGTTTACTACAGACAGAAGCTTAATTTCAAGCCAATTGGAGCGAGAATTTTGTTAGCGCCCAGGAGTATTAAAATGGTGGATAGATCGTCTCGTTCGACTTGGCCTGGATGTAAGCTGTAAAATGAAAATGGTTATATCCAAAAGGGCGGCTAAGCTAGCGAAGCACGGTTGATTGATGGGAAAAAGTCCGAATCCCGTGAAGCACTCTCATGCCGCTCCAACGGAATGAACAAAATGGAGAGAGTTCTAACTATTATTATATTATGGGTAATATTCTGCTACTCACAAAGATGTGTCACAAATTTAATATGCTTTAAATTTACAAGTTTGCCCTATCCTTATTCTTTTATTTGTCACTTGTCAAGTCATGCATATTCAGAATGCAAATGAAAGGCATGGTATTCCTTGTTATCAATAGGCCTCTAAGAAAAAGAAATTGCATTTAATATGTAAAGATGCTTAGACATGCTTTTATATACTGATACGTTGATTAGGTTGAGACGTGCTGATCATCAGGCAACCATACTTACAATATCTAAAGCCTCTTCTCCAAAAGGAATTTTATGGGCTGAACGGGGATATGGATTAATTCTGTTCTGCCTGTTTATATTTTCACTATTGTAGAAGTCCTGATCATAGGCATTGCACATGTGGCTACTGTACTTCTGTTAGGGGAGTATACCAGTAAGAATAGCTTAATATTGCACTAGGTCTCATAGGATATTTGAGTCATTGTGGCTAGAACAATTGACAACTAGTTAAACCTAGGTTTTCCCAGACAAAGATTTATATTGTGTCGTGATGACCACTTTGGTACACATTGATTGATCTTGTATTTCACATAGAAAATAAGAAAGTAAAATCTAATTGCCACTTTTTTATACTGATGGTTGTATCCAAGGGAATTCATTGAAGATTAATTGGAGAAAATTCTTATCAACTACATTAGAAGTGTCCATTTAGAGGCCATTGCTAACAGGTTGGGGGTGCTTAGTATTAGCTACATCTGCTTGAGGAAGAATGTAATGAGATACTAGCTTTCCATAAAAGCATAATGAATCTTGGCAACTGCAGGGTCTATCTAGTCATTTGCTTGTTTACTTGTTCCAGTTTCTGGCAACTGCATGTTGAGTATTATTATCTTGTCAATAATGTTGTTTCTAATAGAGCCAAAAGGACTTTGGCCATTTTGTTGGCACCCCTCTTCTCAACACATGCAACAGGGAGAGTTTCAGGTTCGAACCTGGATGGTGGCATTTTTACTGTTTTTTTAAATAAATGTTGCTCTAAATATATTGCAAACTCAATAGATGTCATGTTAATCTGAAGTTAGAAGTCACCAAACTAAGTAAGTCTAACATTAAAAAAAAACATCATATTTCAAGAGTATACATTAGGTACATTTTGATTTTAAATCTGCAATGAAACAATTTGCCATTCTGTTCTATCATTCATCAAGATTTAAATGTCAATCTGCTCAAATAAGTGCTAGAACAGTCTAAAATTTAATTAAAAAATATCAACAGAAGTCAAGTAGAAGATCTTAAACTTAGCAATATTATATAGCTGATAATCTTTTAAAGCAGATATTAATAAATAAATGCAATAAATCTATACAATTAACTCTGGCACAGCTATGTAGGAACTGAGCTTACTTCTTGAGAAACATCAGGTTTCTCCATTTCTACAAAAACTTTGGAATCTTGTCGCTTCAAACTTGGTTTTCGAAAAGATGGTGAAGGCTTCTTCTGAAAATACTGCAGAAAAAATAGAGGACCTCTTTTGATGCCTCCTGATGAGGCAACCTGATCTAAATAGTATGCAGCTGGAAGCAATACTAGCCATTCCACGATCATGATAATCAACACATTCCTCATTCCATTCTGACTGTCACTTAGATCTTTCCATCGCATACCAGAAGTCCCCTTATTATCTCCCATGAAAGAATATTGGGCAAACTCATATAACCCACGATACAAGGAAAACCCGGGAACAATCTCCATGACTATAATCCAACCTCCTAAATTTATAAAAAGAATTTCAAGTTTATAACGCTTATGACTTGAGGAAAGGCATCAAAGTAGACAATTTATAGAAACACTATGTTGACATACATTTGAAAGGAACTAATGCAAAAATGATATTATTTACTTACTTGAGAAGGAGCTGTCTTCAATAAAAAACCGCAAAAGAAAAGATCCTAATAAGCCCGAGGCAAATACATATATATATGCAATTACTGCAACATCAGATATCACATCATCAAAATGTGTCACTATCTAGTCCTGGGCAGGGTGTTTAAGCAAGATACTCTGTTTCTTTTGAATTCAAAATCATACAAGAATCTAACCTGTAGCAGTCTTTACGCTAGAAAAAAAGATTGCCATTAGAAAGGCTATAGCAATCTGCAAGTTTAGGTAAATGACATAGAAGACAAACTGTATGCTGTAATCATTCAATCTGAAGAATTTCAGCCCTGAATAGAATTTTCAAAAAAAAAGTTACGTAATGCTTAATCTGAGACAAATATAGACTGATGAAGTTTTTAACCTCACCTATAACAGAGCCAAATATCACGAAACATATCAGATAGACTGCTGACAGAGCAAAAAAGTAAGCATAAGATATGACCCAGTAAGGTCCATCCTTTAGCCCATGCATTTTCATAATAATTTTTAACTTTTGTTGCTTCTCGTACACCAGGTAATTCAATATAACCTACATCAGAAGCAAAAGCAGTACTCAATACAACCTAACTCTCCATTGCAGAAATTTTAAGCCTAAAATTATGCTGATACACAACTACTATAGCAGAGTTTCGAGTGAAAGCAAAGAAATAGAACATATATATTTTTAAAATTTCAAGTTGTGACTATAAAACGATCTCTCTCTAAATATATCTATTTGTGCAAGCATGTGTGTACACAGCACACATAAATGCAAAATTGCATTCGTAGACACCGGAAAAAAACATACATACAAAATAGGTTGCAGTACAAGTAAAATGGAGCACTGGGAAAATAGCAAATATAGATCACTCCAGACTTTGGCTCATAATACTCACCGGCAAAAGCAAGTTAACAATCCATGTGAAGAATAATGCACCAAGGAGAGAAGAAATATCAAACTTATTATCTGTTCCTGATTTTGGCATGTCTTTCACATATTCCAGTTGCATCATTATGCCCATACCTCTTAGAAACCGGAGGTATGCATTGGAGGCCTGTAATTTTTTTTTGAAAAAGAAAAGATCAGCATCTTGTCCACTGTATTCATCAAAATATGTAAACATCAACTAGACAAAAATGAAAATGGATTAAGAAACGAGAAGCTTTAGAATATGGATGAGACTTCCTTCTCTTTAAGGCTCAATGTCATGTATAGATGTTTAGAAAGGACCCATACCAAAGGAAACCATGCTAAGCAGTACATAAATACAACCTATCAACAAAACTTATACAATATTGTCCATGAACTGCCCAGTACAATGACTTTACATAAGAAAGAAGCATTCTGAACATGCACGGGTAGCATATATAGAATACCATAAGCTACCATATTAACTGTCTCTACTCAGAGACAGATCATTCCTTAGTTTGCAAGAAGATCATGAATAAGATTGGATATTAAGAGGCCATGCATCGAGTTTTCAAAATAAGCCCTCCTTGATGCCAAGGATGTATACCCATCCATAAGCATGGGAGGCATCAAAAAGGCATACTTCATCTAAATGGAAAACAAACTAATGGAGAAAAAAATGAGAGAGAGAATAGTCATATGCATCTAAAGACAAACTGAATTAGAAGGAAAACACAGGTGACCATTTTCACTAGGACATGACCGCTTAAAGAAATAATCAAGATACATGATTAAATTTCAAGGCACAAATTCTTTTTGGGGATGACCCTGGGCTTCTGACACTAGTTCTGATTTGTTGATTCAGTTTGGCTGAGCAAGAATGGGGGCGAAAAGGAAAAAGAAGAATATGCTGGATGGTCAAGTTCAAGTTACAAGGTTTTATCATTCTTAATAATATTAAATCAGTCCAGCAAGGAAAGAATTGAATGTCAGCGTCCTTTTACAAAATTGAAGATACTAGTGCAACTTTAATAGTCAATTCTGCAATCTAATTATGGCCAATAAACTAATAAGAAGACATATATTATAATAAAGATACTCAAAAAAAAAAAAATCTGAGAGTACATACCGCATTCATTGAGCGAGGAACACGCAACAATGCAATTTCGACATACCCAGTTTCATTATTATAGGTTGAGTTGTACCAAATGTTCAAATTGAAACCATTCTCATCAGAGTTCAAGAAGTCATAAGCTGCAGCAAAGAAATCATATTTTACGTTTAGAAGGACATGCCATTCATGAAGATGAAAACAATAAATTGAAAAAAAAAAGAAACCATTTTTCCTCAGAAAGAAAACAAAAGTTTGTATAATATCACCTGCAATGTATTCATTCGCCTTCCTCTCTGTATTCCCTTGTCGGTAGCCCTTAAACAACTCATCATTTACTGCCGATGAACTATCACGCCATAAAGATAGTCCTTGAACACATTCTACCTCTGATCCAATTCCAAAGACATTATTCAGAATGCAGCCATTTTAGAATCAAATCTTCATGTGGCAGCATACAAGTATATGGAAGGGACCATTTTCAGTACATGGACAAGTTATGCCAATCTAAACAAAATTCTGGCACCACTACGTTACTAGGTACTAATGCATCTTACTACAAAGTATGATCTCCTAATAGATGGCCATAGCAACCTTCAGGAAACTCCTGTTGATAATGTTTTCTTGCCAAGTCCAAGAGAAAGTGCTTCGAAGAGAAATGAGAGGAAAACACATTATATCGCTTTCCTAAGTTTCATTAATAAGTATCAACACATAATGTCAAACACAGAAGGCATTACATGCTTGCTATAAGCAAGTACACATAGGCCCATAAATTTTATAGTCTAGCATCTAACCAGGGCTTGACTGAAGGAAAAACGGGAAGCATTTTGTTCCTAAGGAAATAAGTGGATGCTTATCAATATCAGATAAGAAAAATAAGTGTCTGAACCAGTGATTTCCACAAATTAAATACATCAATGAGTTGATATGACATCTATTTATGAATAGAACTATGTGACATATAATAGAATTATCTTGTGTTGGACATAGGCAAACTTGCAAAACGAGATGCAATCATATATACAGCTACTGAGGGGTAAAATCTCATACATGATTAATAGTGGCCCGGAACACTTTATCAACAAAGTTTGACATTCAAAACTAAACCTGTTAAGACCACTACTCCTGATTTCTGATGCACACCGAGCAAAACAATTTAACAAAACCTGACTGGCCTTTTACATAGGCAAGAAGCTGTTTACCTAGCTCAAGTGTTCTGTTAGAAATCTCAAAGGAAACCGAACGTGTGAAATTTGGTGTGCATTGAGGTTGGATCATATATAATGGTCTACCAGAGATGAATGCAGGTTCAATGAATTGTGTATATCTGGTCGGTGTGTCTGACCCCTGAAAGATTACCAAGAAACCAGAAAATTCAAAAGCATACCTTTTGAGGCATGATAAGGAGAAATTTAGCAAAAATCCAAACAGACAGGCCTATTTAGCAAACTCACCGGAACAACACTCGATAGAACATTTAGATAATCTGAGAAATCCATTGAGGAAGAAGTGCTCCTTAACAAATTCCCCGCCAGACCTATCAATAGATAAAGTCAATTAAGACAAATGAAACAAAAATATTTAATGCTTAAGAACATCATCTCCAGTAACATCTTTTAGGCAACAAGCTGCATACTTTCTGCAAGCGATTGGTTACGACCAGTGAAAAGTACAGTAGCCGGACAGGATTTTGAATCTTTGCAGGACGCATCCGGCAGGTCCGCGGACGAAACAAAACCAGATCGGACAGCACGAGATTCAAGGCGAGGAACTTGCATCAGAGCTGGCCACTTCGGAGGGCTGGGTATCGGGCAGGTGTTCACTTGATCCAGCGTCGAGTATTGAAGCCCACAGACGGTCTCGCACCTGCCGTCTCCATTCGTATCGATGCAGACACAGCCACATCGGTACTTGGCCTTGTCGAGCTGATTGTTGACTAAATTCTGGAGGATGACAAGCAGCACACAGATGAAGACTGGGAAGCCAATGATCCCAATATTCGTCTTCAGATTCCGTTTCTGTGAATCGGGAATTACGGCGGCAAATCGACAAATAATTAGACAAACAACAGAATTCCTGATCATATTACCATTCTACGGCCCCTAAAGTTAGAAAACCAGTAATCAAAATCCAAATTTCAATCCTCAGCACTCCAAAGTCATTCCTTTCGCTACAGAAGATGAACTTTTAGCGATCAAAATTGATAGAACAACTTTGATTTGATGACCTCAGTAGCAGTCAAAATTATCAAAGCTTTTGAATTGATTCGTGAGAAGAAAGTAAAGAATCGCATAATTAAGAGAGAAGAGGACCTGGAAGGTGAGGTTCTTCCTGAGGAGAGCGTTGGCCTGGGTGAGGAAGCTGGCCGGGCCGCGGGAAGAGGGCTCCATTTGGATCAAAGAGACGTAAACCGAGGTATAGTAAGATAAAATGAAAAAACCGTTGGAGCCTCGCCTCTCCCTTCCGACCTCACGCAAAATGAAACAGAGGCCAAAACAGGGCTCTCGTTATTTCCGGTCTCTTTCTCCCGGGCGGCAACTTATATAGACGGCGCTTGGCTACTCCCGATCCAACGGATGGAGAACGCGTATAGAATTCCCAATCTGTTTTATGACAACCAACTGCTCGACAAATTGCATCACTCAATGGAAAAAGGAGGGAATCGGAGACGAGTTTCAGCGCTCGCCTAGTTTCGGGTGGTCCCACCACGGGCATGTGATGCTCCCGTTCAGGATGAGTTACAACGTTAGTTGTCAAAGCTTTTCCTGAAGGAAAAGAAATTATAGCTGATTCTGCTGAGAATTTGAGAAGGTTACTGTTTTATGAAAATAGTAACATGATAAAAAAAGGTATTTAATCCATCGCCATCTTTTTTTGTTTTTATTTTTTATTTTTGGCATCTTAATTATTTGAGTTTGTTAATAAAGTATTATTATTATTTTTTTATTTTTTTT
>JAOXJJ010000725.1:1292428-1327035 GCA_025769935.1 Phoenix roebelenii | reverse complement strand
CACCTACTCCTCCAGCACATCCACGTTGGCAGGCGGCAGGACTGACTCGGCCCTCCAGGCCTCCGCCAACGTTGACTTGGCCCCTCAGGCCTCCGCCAACAGTTGGGGGTAATATAGTTTGGAAAAATAAATCCAATGCCAAATTACCATTTTTGGTACAAAAAGAGGACGAAAGAGAGGGTTCTATGCCTATTTTACCAAAAGAAAACTGGCCTGGTATTTCTTTTACCCACATCAGATTACCAAGTCAAGATAATCTAAAAATACTATATAATTAATATATTAAATATATTAATATCATATTAATATATTATATTAAGATAGTATTAATATAAAATTGACATGGGATTTATTAATTATTAATATATTTGTTTATTAATAAAGATATTTATAAAACTTATAATTAATATAGTCATTAATTTATCAAAAATATAGTAAAATTAATTTATACTGAGAAATATATTTTATAATATATGTATAATTAATTTAAAAAATTATTAACTCATGGAGATATATTTAAACATTCGAAATGATCCATATTGACATCCTTCATGTAAATGGGCAATAAATAGTCAATAAATGAATTGAAAAAAAATATCATTACTTGAATTATTTATTCAAGAGCATTATTAAAAATTTGATAATATTCTCATATAAAATTACTTCCAACAAAAAATAGCAATCTTTTTCTTGTGTCATTTTTCGAAGTAATTTTTTTACCAAGCAAACATGGTAAAATGTATTTTTTTCTGTAATTATTTTTTAGATAAATAATTTTTAGGAATTGCTAGATTATCTTGTAATTTGACGTAAACCAAAGAAACCCCTAAAGTAACGATTTCAAGAACAGAAACTTGTAGGTGGAATTTCAGCGGTTCACATCAAGGTGTCCTTTTCACACAAACTATGTGAAGCAAACCAAGCAACTACTCCAATTCATTGTTCCAACCTTTAGGTTGCTCGTCAAATACAAGGACTTCTATAATTTTCCCTTCAAACTTACTAGTATTCCTATCACAAAGACACTATGACCATGCATCATTACTCTTCCTGGAATGGTAGTCAGAATGGATTTGAGACAAAATTTGCTTATGAAAGTCCGTGAAGCAAGAAACTATCATCTGATGGGAAATTAGTTCAAGAGTTTTCTTTGGGTTTTTGACATGAGACCAACCTTTGTTTTATCCTTGGAGTAGTTAAGCTGACCATAGAGGAAGACTTTTCTTATGCACTTCCTAGGAAAATGCCTAATGCTATAATTAACTCTGCATTATGTGGTGTATGATGGCATGCACATGGCATATAGCTAGGGTCAAACTCCTAACTTGTAACGGTAACAATATAATATTAAGCATAGGCATGATGCATGATACAACCAAGTTAAATAGACTGTGACTCATCAATTAACACGCAACTGTTTTTGACCAAGTTATCAAAACCATTTGTTTGGAATATTATTATACAGAACCTCAAATTTGACGGTATGAAACTACGAGTATCTCATGATCATGGCAGCATATATCTATCAAGATTAGCTCATATAAATGTGAGTTAACAAAATGAAATGATGAGGAAGGTAAAAGATCCTTTGATTAAATGAAAAGACAAGATTTATAATCAATTGTTGTTAAGAAAAGCTCTTTTGCCTCCTCTCATAAAATTTAGACTTTATTCTGGTCTTTCTTGACACCTCTAAGAAGATACATTAACAAAATCATGAGTCACACACACCAAGAAAAAACAGAACTCCCTACAAAGATAAAAGACATTGATCAAGAAATTGCTACCGTAATTGTCCAAAATGGCTCGATTTTGTTCCAAGTTGATATTGTGTTTTGTTTAATTATTAGGATAAAATATATGTGCAAAAGGAGCCGAGAGGTCGCCTTGTGCAAATGCATAATGTACTCTGCTCGTTGTCCAATCAAACACTGATAAAAATTTATCTGATTGCAGTAGTAGGTCAAGAAAGGGTATATAATCTTCCACACAATATTACCATCTCAATGTATTAAATTAAAGGATACTTCTCTAGTTGTTTTTCCCCTGAAAACCACATTTGTAAAATATAAAAAAAGGCCTTGTATCTTCTAGCATTATCAGCATTCTTCTTCAACTAAATGGCCATAGTAGAACAATGCATCATGTGCAGTCTTGTCATTAAATGAGCCAATTTGTTGATCATTAGAAGACTCCACTTAATGATGGGGCTAAGATTTACCTACAAGGTTCATGAAGAAAGGTTGGAAGGGCCTCAGACAATGGGAATGGAAGTTGTAAGAGAGAATTTTAAAAAGTTTGCATTAATGGAGAAGGTAACCCTTAATATAATTGGATTAGTGGGAAGACTCCTCCTACACCATCGAGTCCTCTTCTTCTTGATATCCTTCATCTATCTGCATCTTTGGATTTCTTCGCTGTGAATCATGTGTTTAGAAAGGCTAATTTCCCTGCCTCGCAAATAGAAATTTCAGTCGTGATATTTCCTCAAATGATGTTGTACATCCAGAGTTATCTTTGTTATTTCAAACTGATTGTACAGAACTTTCTTATTTATGGTCTCATTGAGGCCATTTAAGGGTATTCTTCCCTTTCTACCAAAAAAAAAAAAAGGATTTGTAAAGTTGGGTCAGAATGTGAAAGGCCAGATCTTTATTTATATGATGTGTACGCATAAAAAGCTTCAAACAAAAATTTTCACTAAGAACTTGGTTAAGTAACAAAATGAACCAATTATTATTTTCTAAAATCAACACATGAAGCCAGTTGTTCTTGCATATAATTAGCATAATGTGACGGAACAATGTGAACAGAATCCAAGCTATCTCTCACCTTTTATGTGATGTTTGGAATTGTTACAAAAGATCGATCATATAATTTGAACTGGTTATTCTCAAAAGATATAAGTTGAACTTGTGCTTCATATTTCGGTATGGAAGTCCCTCTTTGAACGACAGAAGCTAAAGGTCACAGTTGAAAATCTTGAAGCTAGGAAGATCGATGCAAAGGCTGAAGCTCTGTTATCATATTGATGTCGAACCAAATTATCATTGCAGAAAAGCAAAGCTGCACTTCATGAACAATTAATTGCTTATCTTGAATAAGCTAAGCATAACAATCATCATTTCCTTGCCACAGCTTTTCCATTTGACATCTGTGGGCCATCCACTATGAAAGATCAGGAATCTCTAAATCAAAGTTTGAAGCATTACCAACCCACTTCAGTTGTAAGCCTAATCCATCTACAACGCTGTATATCTCATCAGATTTTGGATGAGTGGTGTCTTCCACCAGAAATTTATGAACCATACCCTCCAATTCTATCCAGCTATATGCAGCCAGCTTCTGGACATTTTTATTCTTCATTAAATCCCTCACCTTTCTTGCTTCTTCCCATCTACCTGCATTAGCATATATATTGGAAAGAAGAACATAATTAGCAGAATTATGTGGTTCCAACACTAGAAGCTTTTCGACTGAGAGCTCCGCAAGCCAAACATTTGAGTGAGCTCTACAAGCACTCAGCAGTGTACCCCAGATGATAACATTAGGCTCCACTTCCATCTCACAGATAAATTTATAAGCATCTTCCAACCTTCCAGATCGGCACAGGAGGTCAACTATACAAGCACAATGTTCGACTTTCGGCACGATATTATGGTTTGGTTTCATACTGTGAAAAAACTTGAGTCCCTGATCAACTAGACCAGCATGAGTACAAGCAGTCAGCAGTGCAACAAAAGTTATATCATTTGGCTTCAAATTCTCTCCAATCATCATTTGATATAGCTCAATTGCATCCTTTGCAAACCCATTGAATGCTAGTCCTCCAATCATTGAATTCCAAGTAACGACATCCTTTTGATGCATCCTATTAAAAATCCAACGAGCTCTTTTTATATTCCCACACTTACTATACATGTCAACCAGTGCTGAACCCGCATAAACATCCAATGCAAAACCTTGTCTCTCAACATAGTTTCCAATACGCTCTCCAACTTCTACAGAGCCCAATTGGGCACATGCAGACAAAACACTTACAAGAGTGACTTCATTTGGCTTACAATTCTCTGCCTTCATCCTCTCAAAAAGCTCCAGAGCCTCATTCGGTCTCCCATTTTGAGCATAACCAGCAATCATGGAGCTCCATCCAACAACATCTCTGCGTTCCATCCGATCAAACTCATGACGTGCCTCATCAACAGCTCCACACTTGACATACATTTCCAACACTGCAGTCTGTACAATCAAGTTTCTCCGCAAATCATCATTTTCAATCAAGTTCTTGACCTTCAGTCCTGTTTTCAAGTCGCCCAGTTTCGCGCATATGGACAAAACCGTCACAAGAGTGATCTCATTTGGCCGAGCATTCTCAGTTTGCATGCGTTCAAACAATCTCAAAGCTTCAGCAAAATCACCATGGTGTGAATAGCATGTAATCATCGAATTCCACGATGATGACGTCCTCTGGATCATCCCATCAAAAAGTTGCCTTGCTGCCAGAACATTGCCAGACTTTGAATACCCAGATATCAAGCAGTTGATAGGAACCGGATCCTTAACCGGGATCTCATTGAAGACCCTCCTAGCAGAATTCAAGTCTCCATTTTTCGAGTAGAAATCTATCAAAGAAGTTTGAATAAACACACTGGAACTGAATCCGTGAATCAAAATGTAAGTGTGAACTTGTTTTCCTTCATTGCTTGCAGCTAACGCAGCACATGACTTGAGAACGGATGGAATAGAGTGCAATAAGATCTGGGTCTTCTTACGGTGAACCAAGAAGAAGATTTTGAGGACTTCTTTATGCATCGAGAGCTTAGAGTAGCTGGTTATGATGGAGTTAGAGAGGCCGGGATCTGGTTGAGGAATTGCGTCGAACGCTCGTTGGGCATATCCAATATTGGAACGATTCAACAGAACGCCAAGGAAGAGAGGGGTGAGATCGGGATTTGATTTGACGATGACAGCATGGATTTGTTTGAGTGGTGACAAGTGTAGAGGGGATTGGAGCAGTAAGATGAGACGCTGCTCCATGGAGCAACTAAATAAAGTTCTTCACGTTCGTCACCTCTTCGGGCTCTGGAGATGGTGACGGAGAATGAAGGTGCGCCGCCTCTTGGAGCTCCGAACTTGCGAAGAGCAACGGTCGCCATGGATTCGAGGAGGAAGAGCCATGGAGAAGCTTTACCGGCCATGGCATCGAGGAGGGGGAGCCATGGCGAAGCTTTACCGTTACTCGTCCAAACCCCGGAAAAGAACAACGAAGCGTAGGAGAGCAAATTATTTAGAGGTCCCTCTAATGGCCCCTATATTACTTGAGATACGTGGAGCAAAAATTACATTTAGATGCCCAACTTAGTTTCTAATCATTTATAGGTTTTGAATCCTGGCTCCTCGTTATTGCACTGAGACTGCAAATGTTTTCTACAGGTCGGGTCTCTGGATCATTCAAGAAAATTACAACCAGATCCAAGTTAAATTTAAAATTGTAGATCCCTAAGTTCAAGAATAGCAAATAATTCAGTCCTCATTTGGAACAAGTGAAAAGAATAGCCCTTGCAATTAATTTGACACTGCAAAGCTCTACCTTCCAACGGAATCAGCAAACTGCAGTCTCTGTCTCCATGTCCAGTGAAAATTAGATCGAAGCCCCTACCTAGATTCTTAATTATGTATAGATTCTTGAGTTCAAGTTATGTTACAAACTGTAAATAAACTGCAATCATGTTAAAGTTGCTCAAAGATAACCACAGGTTCATGATTGGGAAGGTAATTAATTGGTTAATGTGCTTTTATTATTGTCTGTACCCAAGTCTCAACATGCCAAGGCAGTCGACACAATATCCTCAAGAATAGGCTGCAAGTAATTTATGGAAAATCTCAATGTATTTGGAGTAACGCTTACACAAAGCTAGGTTGAACTTTGATAAACAAAAATTGAAAAATTATCTAGAGCCCAAGGATGGCCATTACATGGCGATTTTGGCATTGTGCTTGGTCCAACTCATTTATTGATAAGCTACGTCGCTCCATAAGGGTGCCTAAGAAGAATCCTAAGTACGTGGGGTGAGTAAAAGGATAGGAAAGGAGATGCAATCAAAATACTTGAGGTTTGTTTCTCACCCGAAGATCTAATTATCCATTTGTCATTTCCTAACTCTGATTGGGACCTATTATTTATTAATGGCTATAACCAAAAAGGAGAAAACAAATACACAAAATGCATGAGTACTAGATGTTCAACTCAAATTGAAAAGCAACAATAACCTTCGCTACCTCTCCTATGGTGAATACTGGAAAAGCGCCGGCAATTAGGCCTTTGCTCTTGTTGTGCGCTTTATAGAGTAAAAAGTAAGAACTCGAGGTAATTTTATAAAGCTTTCCTAGCTGCCTAAGAAATCCTGAATGCTAAGAAATAATTAATGCACACTAAGATCAAGCTAGGCCCAAAAATAAATCAACAGGGTCCAAGAATTTATTAATGGTAAATACTGCACCTTTGGAATTCAATTACTATGCACTGACTGCCATTAGGAAGCTTTTGATGGTAGCTGCCTATGTTTGAAGGTTTCAAGCTTTACTCTAAGATGGACGCCGAGTGTTAAGAAACCGGCAGTAGCTCTATTCACCATTAGGTCATCTGATGACACCATAACTGGCATCGAAAGACACCCATCAAAAGATAGGTCACCATGGACACCAATTTCTACTAATTACCGCTTTTCTTTAATTTAGTTATACAGCTAGATTCCTTTGCCTCTTAGTTTTCAAGTTGATATATAATTGCTTTGAAAATTCTAGGCTTAGATTTACTTTGTTGCATCATTTGCTTTAGTCTTCCATCGGTTTATACTAAAACATGCTCTAGGCCATCCAACCTGCATTAATAATGTTTTGAGAGCAGTTTAATTTCTATGCAACTTTGTAGGAAGAATTCTTTCACACCTCTTGTGAAAGATGATGTAGAAAACATGGTAGACAAATATAATATTTATATATGTTGCACATGAATTCCTTAACTCCTAAGGATAACTCTGTGCATCAAACTGACGACAATCAGGTTTGACTTCATTTGAATACTAATATACAAGCATGTAGCAGGTAAAGATTAGTTAGCCACACAGATAAGTTTTTAAACAGCCATATTGATAAGGAATGGTGGAACTGTCCCTATGTAGACCTCAACATGAAAGCAAATATGCTACAACAGCTAAATAATCCAACAACATACACTTGAAATGGTAAAAGATTTATAAGATGAATTATCAAGGGAGCAGGTATATTAATAGTTATGATTCTCTTCAGAACTTTTTCTTGTAACTCAACTTTTTCTCAAAAAAAAAAGGAAGAAAAAAAGCAAATGAACAGGACGTGCAAGTCACAACTCCTGTGCAATCTTATTCGAAGAAAATCTTGCAACAATACAGATGGTGATCATATTGATAGAATAATATTACAGTACATAAATATAATTCTTAAACCAGACTCATCTCTACTTCAGCAAATTGAGAACATGAATAATACTGTTAAAAAAACAAACTTAGACCAACTTAATATAGAGCAATGCTTGATGCACCTACTTCTGTTGTTGAGAAGGTGGCACAAGCACAAGTATTGAAAAGTTTTTAATAATATCCAAGTTCGATTCAAATCAGTGCAACTTTAGATGTGGATTTTTGACTGGACATTGCTGTCAACATCCTACATTCAACGGAATAAAACTTCCATAAAGCATCCTATTTGCTTGCCCAGATGGGAATCCTTCTTCCAAATGAATGGATGTCAATCGTTATTGAAAGAGGCACAGATTTGAAACTCACTTGCCCAACAACAACAAACAAAAAGTCCACTTGGAAACCCAAACGCATGGATTAGTGCTATTCAACACGCTTTCCGGGTCAGCATGAGGCCAAGCACGCGTTTACAGCATACAGGAATAGTCAGGAAAATTGTGGTTTTTCTTCTGAATCTTACGTCCACAAATGCCCTTGCATGATTCTATTAGCATGACCATGATGCCCTTACCACAAATAATCTGGCCTCAAATTTCGGCTCGTCCACCGATTCTCAAAATATAATTATAGAGAAGTAACGTATGCTTACAGAGAAACTAACAGTAATATAGATTGGATGACAGCATATGTAGTTAGGTAATCACGCTAGATCCACGCCATGGATGACTATGATATTCCTACTAAATTTTTAAATATTTTATTTTCTAGTCCAGGTAGATGTAGTTATCCTATATTAGTTTAACAAATCCAATTTACTATATATATAATATTTTTTGACCTTGGTTTTAGATAATTGCTGCTATAACGGTTCTAATTAACATACCTTAATAATGATATTAGTCATCTCTTGCTATTATCAAGGTTGATAACAAATGTTATGATAAAAAAATAAGTTACAAATTTTATTTAGCTAGATAGCAGTTTCTTGAATCTACATACATAACAATCACAGCCAAACAGTAGTTTCTTGTATGATAATAAATAACAATCCACAACCATGGCTGGGTTGCATTGACCAAGAAGATCAAACCAGCCAAGCTATGGCCTATGCATGAGCACGTCAAGTTCAACTAGGTAACACGTTTGCTTGCTGGAAACAAAAAAAAAAAAAAGCCTCCCCGACAAACATGAAGAGCACAAACTAGCGGACTGCCCTCCGAGCTGGGGTGGACATTTCCTACTCTGTGATGTCCGATGGTCGATGGATGGTAGGGGACAATAGATTTTTCAGGACCATGCATGTGTATCGGAAGGCCAACTCAGCTGTTGATTGGGTGGCATCATACGCGGCACAGCATACTGGAGATTTTGTCTGGAGGAACCAGTTGGATATTTTCCAACCGGTTGGTCAGCTTCTTTTTTCTGATTTTCTTAGCATTACTCATTTAGGTGACAATGTACCTATATATATATATATATATATAAAAAAAAAGAGCAAACTAGTAGAGGCTGGAGTTCTGGTTCAAAATTTAGCAAGTTCGAACGTTTTCTTGTGAGGCCCAGCACTCGGATCCGTCCAACCAAATAATCGAACGTTCTCCCGCCCCTTTTCTCTGCCCAATCTAGTTAATCCGTGGCGTCCGTATGACGGAAACCGGTGGCGGAAATGTCTATATGTAGCTCCTACCAGAGTCTCAATCTCAATCCTAGTTCCAGTTCTCTCAAGTTCCCATCGAAACAACAACGAGAAGTCCAAGAAAGCCATTGATGGAGTTACGGAGCGGGGCTGGTCTCATGGCGCAGCAGTACAGGGCGCTGCTGAAGAAGAACGCGATCCTTACGTGGAGGCACAAGCGATCGACGTTCCTCCAGCTTTTCTCCTCGCTCTTCTTCATCTTCCTCATCTTCTGCATCGATCGCGCGATCCGGTCCCGGTTCTCGTCCAGCACCGCCTACAAGAATGTCTACGATCCCGAGGCGATCGTCTCCCCTCCTATCCCGCCCTGCGAGGACAAGTTCTTCATCAAGGATCCCTGCTTCGACTTCGTCTGGAGCGGGAATTCCAGCGCCCGGATCGCCCGGATCGTCTCCGCTATCATGAGGAACAACCCCCGGCGGCCGATCCCTTCCGACAAGGTTAGGTTTTCCCTGATCTTTTCTTTTTTTTCTTATGACGAGAATTTCTTTTGGTTTTAGTGGGTAAAAAATGCGGGGATTAATTGGGTCAACGATGATTTGGCATTATTGATCTTTTTGATTGTTCATTTGATCGGTGGTCACTGGACCATTAGCAACATTCGAAGGGTTTCTTTTAACCCTACGAAATAAAATGGACGGCCAAACAACGAGGAGACCTGCTATTTTCTTGCAAAGAAAATTTCTTTTTTATTTGCTCTAATCTTTGGAAAGAACCCTCTCCGTGATCCATGTTTTTTTTTTTCCTGTCATTCTGTGTGTAGTGTGTCTGTTTGTTGAATCTAACATAAGAGATTAGAACAGAACTCAAAGAGTACATACAAGTTCTCTTAAACAAAAATTTCTGCTGTCCGTATCAAATTTTCTTAATGAAATCTTTATGAGTCAATAAATTCTTAAGAATCAGTTGTTAGCTACTGCCTCAGTTTCAGTTCCTTGTTATCTTGATTCTTGATAGCATGTATTATTGTGTATTTCTATTTCATGCTTGTTGCATGAAAGAATTAAAACAGAGGTTAAAGTTCATTTATTTAAAAGCCATCGGCTGTTTAACCATAGAAGTAGTATGGATTGTTGAACTGAAAATTTTGCTGGCAATTGCTATCATATGTTATTTTAACACTGAGCTAGTGTTTTCTTAAATTTATAGAGTACAAATGCATGTATTTTGATTAAGAAAATTGGTTAGTTTATCCCTTAGCTTCAAATTAGTTTAAACTATTCTGAAGTATATTTTTACGATATTCTGATTTCATATCATGAAACATATTCTTGACCATGAGGAACAACTTTGACTAAATTTATATGAGGCAATTTGCTTGTGTGTATTGCAGGTTAAATCTTTCAGGACTCCTGAGGAAGTTGATGCGTGGCTCTTCAGTGACCCTATGCATTGCCCTGGTGCTTTGCATTTTGTGGAAAAAAATTCAACTATGATAAGCTATGGTATTCAGACTAACTCGACTTCTGTAGCTAAGAGAGGAAACTATGAGGACCCCACTTTCAAATTCCAAATTCCACTTCAAATTGCTGCCGAGCGTGAAATTGCAAGGTCTCTAATTGGAGGTACTGCAAGCTTGCCTCTTCATTGTTTATCTTCAGATAACATATATTTCGGTAGCAGGCATCTTATGTTTGTCAATGTTAGACTTCAGAAGTGAATTTTTTATGATCACAAGAAGGTTTTTTGGTTATCATATTTTATTTTTGGGAATTAATTTTTTTATGTATATTATTACTCATTTAGGTTTTCTGCATGCACAGATCCAAACTTTAGCTGGGACGTGGGATTTAAAGAATTTGCACACCCTGCTACAGAAACTTTCTCTGCAGTTGGGACGGCAGGACCAACCTTTTTCCTTGCCATTGCAATGTTTGGTTTCGTGTTTCAGATTAGTTCCTTGGTTGCAGAAAAAGAACTTAAACTTTGTCAGGTTATAATTTTCAGCATCTTTAACTCTAAATTTCATTTTCTCTTGCATGCTCCTCTTCAAAGCTCAATATGCTGATGATCAGCAATGTGGTGGACATATGCAGGCGATGTCTATAATGGGGCTTTATGAATCTGCTTATTGGCTATCTTGGCTTACATGGGAGGCTTTTCTAACACTCCTTGCAGCACTTTTCACAGTACTTTTTGGGATGATGTTTCAGTTTAATTTTTTCTTGAATAACAGTTTTGCTGTTCTATTCGTCATGTTCTTCCTTTTCCAACTTAATATGGTAATTTACTTGTACAGTAACATTTTATCCATACTCTTTTTTTTATGGGAGTGAATTTTGATTTCAAGTAGGCTCGTACTGACTCTGTGTTTTCTCTTCCTGACTTTTTTTTGATATAGTTAATGGATAGAATTTTTCTATATCTTACATAGACAATCTTTTGCAGGTCACTTTTGCTTTCATGATATCGACCTTCATCAGCAAGTCATCATCAGCCACTACTGTTGGATTTTCGATATTCATAGTTGGCTTCTTGACTCAGGTAACATTCTCTTAAGTAATGACCTTGAACTTAGAAATGAAAGTACATCTGCTCTGTAAGGTGGCTTTGCCGTATTTTCCTTCAAAAAAAGAAAGTACATCTGCACTGATAAAAGAAACTTTTTGTCATGTCAGCTTGTTACAACATTTGGGTTTCCATATAAAGACTCCATCTCAAAAACATATCGAGTGATATGGTCTTTGTTTCCTCCCAACCTTCTTGCCAAAGCTCTTGATTTGCTTGGCAATGCAACAGCCACTTCTCAAGACAAAGGAATTAGCTGGAAGAGACGTGGAGAATGTACTACACAAGAATCTGACTGTGTGATAACTATCGTATGTTCAAATTTTGGCCCATGCAGATAATTTACATCTTTAAAAACCCTTTCTTTGTTCATATCTAACACCAATAGTGTCTCTTTGACAGCAAGATATTTATGAATGGCTCATATCCACATTCTTTTTGTGGTTCATTCTGGCAATTTATTCGAACAATATAATTCCGAATTCAAATGGTGTGAGAAAACCAATATTATATTTTTTGAATCCTTCATACTGGACAGGAAAAGGTGGAAACAAGGTGGAAGGTTAGTGAGCATCACTAGATTTTGAACTTCTAACATTCTTTCAGTGCTATGAATTTTGTGTGCTGTCCCTAATACACATGCTATATATTTCAGAAGGTGGCCTCTGCAGCTGCACTGGTTCAATTCCACCATTGGATGATGCTGGTCCGAATGACGAGGATGTTCTTGCAGAGGAAACTACAGTGAAACAGCAAGCAGCTAGTGGTGAAGTTGATTCTAGTGTTGCAGTTCAAATACATGGCCTTAGAAAAACATACCCTGGCACCACAAACATTGGTTGCTGCAGATGCCAAAAAAATCCACCTTATCATGCTGTTAAGGTACTTTATAGTTTTGCCACATGAACTCTTACATTTTTGGATTCAGTGGATCTATTTTTTTTAAAAAAAAAAAGAATATGATATTTTCAGGGAATTTGGTTAAACCTTGCAAAAGATCAGCTATTTTGCCTTCTTGGTCCTAATGGAGCAGGAAAAACTACTGTGATCAGTTGTCTGACTGGCATTACACCAGTTACAGGAGGAGATGGTAAAAATCTTTTGTTTTGGATTCATAGTTTTGCACATCATTATTTGATGTTGAAACAGAAAAAGGCCATGATAATTAACCATTGCACATTCTTACAGCATTGGTTTATGGCTATTCTGTTCGAAGTTCTGTGGGTATGTCAAACATTCGAAGGTTGATAGGAGTTTGTCCCCAGGTATGTTTTAATACTCTTCCAGCAAATAACTTGATCTAATTCTTTGAGCCACAGTTCATGCGTCAGAGCACAGAAGAGTGGTCATTAATTAATTTGTGTTCTTTGCATGTTTTAGTTTGATATTTTGTGGGATGAATTATCAGCTCAAGAGCACCTGCATCTGTTTGCTAGCATTAAAGGTTTGCACCCTTCTACAATCAAATCGGTGCGTGCTTAATTCCTGCAAACATTTTCTTTTTAATTTTGTCTCAACCATTTCCATAGCTTGAAACATGTACTTGGACCATGGAGTAATTTCACCCCAAAGGGTTAGATCGATAAGTTGTTATTCCCATCAGTAAATCCTTCTAACCCTTATGTGATGGGCTGATTTTACCAATTTCATTCTTATTCGTGTCCATCTTCTTCCTTGTCATTTATCAAAATGGTGCTTTGTTGGCAATGCAGGTAACTGAAAAGTCATTAGCTGAAGTAAAACTTACCAATGCAGCTAAAGTTAGAACCGGGAGTTATAGTGGAGGGATGAAGCGCCGCCTCAGTGTTGCAATAGCCCTTATTGGGGATCCAAAATTGGTCTTCTTGGATGAACCAGTATGGAGATATTGAAGCTTCTGCTCTCTTTCAATAATTTCTTTGACAAACGCAAACTTTTCTTGATGGTCATGAATCTGTATCCTTCTGCTTGGTTTAGTTTGGGCATGTACCAACACTCGCATGATTGATACCTGTAGGAATCATTTGAGCTACATGACCTTGAAGAGTTAAAATTATAAAAATGACTTCCTCGATCCTCTAAACTAAATTTCAAACTCTGATTTCTATGGATATTCTTTTGCTCTCTCTCCAAGTATATCAAGAAAAAAAAAGTTGCTAGCAAGCATAAAGCTTATCTCAGAAACACGGAAAAAGTATTAAAGAATCCAGTACAATTGACTTAGCACCCATATGGTTTCATTCAAGGTTTGCCATACTGGTCGATACCGCAACATACCAAGCATACCGTATTATACCGGTACCGAACTGGTATGCTATCTCGTACTGTACCAAACCGTATGCCAATATTATAATACGATGGTACTAGTACGGGGTCTGGTATCGAGACATTGAACCTTGGTTTCATGTTTTGATAGGTTAATATTCTATAAATCTTCTAAGATTTAAAGTAAGTATTTTCAAATCCTACTTTTGGAGTTTGAAGAACCAAAAACAATGTACTAGTGTAAGACAACTCTTATATGGCTTTACTTGTTTCTAGGTAATGTAGTCATGAATGATCTGATAGGAGAATACTAGGGCTAACATAAGATGCTTTTTACCTTTTCTTATTGCCTAATAGTTTGTTAAGATCCTTCCACCAAATTTCTTTCTTTAAAGTTAGAAACTGCAAAGAGTATAAGTTAATGTAGTGTTAATTATATTCATATGATAAATAATTTAGGGTGAACATATATGCTGGCCCACATAGTTGAATATCAAAACATTCATTGTGTTGACTTGCATGCATGGTCATCTAGGTGGATATGTGGTGCGCTGGCACTATGCTACTAGTATACTCGTAAGCTTGAAGTTCCAACTATCTTCTAGATATATATACTCAACTAACTAGGCCTTAATCCCAAACTAGTTGGGTTCGGCCATGTGAATCCTTTTCCTCCATTTCTCACGGTTTAGGACTGTACTTTCTGAAAGATGTTGTGATATCAAGTTCTTCCTTACAACGTCATTCCATATGATTTTTGATCCACCTCGACCTCTCTTTATTCTTTCTACATGTATTAAATCACTCATTCATACCAGCACATCTCTCGAGCTTATTGTACTTATCCAAACCATCTAAGCCTTCCTTCTCTCAATTGGTACTACTTCCGTCTTTTTATGAATGACTTCATTTTCTATTCTTTTTTTCTTGTATTACCGCACATCGATCCCAACATTCTCGTTTCGCCCACACTCATGCATGCATTGTTTAACTGCCTAACATTCTGTACCATAAAGCATAGATGATCGCATGGTTGTCATATAAATTTTTTTCTTTCAACTTGGTAGGTATCCCATGATTACACTATCCTATTTGCACTTTTTCTCCATTTTATCCAACCTGCTTCTTTTGGATAACATCCTCTTCAATCTCCCCTTTGCTATGAATCATCGATCCTAAATATCTAAAGTGATTATTTTTAGAAACTTCATGATTCTTAATTTTCACTCCATCATCTTTGTTTCTAATTTTACTAAATCTGCATTCGATGTATTACATTTTGAGACCAAGACATAATACACGGAATGCAGTTTTAGTAAAATTAAAAACAGAGATGAAGGTGGAGTAAAGATTAAGGATCATGAAGTTTTTAAAAGTGATCATTTTCAGTATTTAGGATTCATATTCATAGGATGCGACTATAGCTTTGCGCTGACCCTCGGCCTATCATAACCCTCCTCCTTTTTCCAAGCTTGGGATCGGTTATGTATAAGGTATTGTAGATAGGTGGATCTATCTTTTAGATCTAAGGGGAAAAAATAAGGTCACCTATGTGTTAATTTCTAATGATAATAGTATTATTCTTTTACAGAGAAAAGTGATGCTTGCCCATTCTAGCACATTATTGGAGGGAAGATTGAATGTCTATAGTTTGTGAACTGTTTGTTAAGTGCCAACAAGACTTGAATTTTTTGGGACCTAGTCATTGCAAGTTACTTGTTAGTAGCTCCACAAGTTACTTGTTAGTAGCTCTATTATTAACTATTACTGCATGAAATTCATAAGTCATATGAATGATGTGCTTATCTTTCTTGTCTCAAGTTCATCTTTTAATTATGTTATATATGAGACAGACTACTGGCATGGATCCTATCACTCGAAGACATGTATGGGACATAATAGAGGATGCTAAAAAGGGACGATCTATTGTTTTGACAACTCATTCTATGGAGGAAGCCGACATTTTAAGCGATCGCATAGCCATAATGGCCAAGGGAAAATTGCACTGTATAGGAACCTCAATACGGCTGAAGTCTAGATTTGGAACTGGTTACATCACTAATGTAAGCTTCCTAGGAACAGGGCAAACTCCAAATACTCACAGAAATGCAGCTACAAGTGAACCTCATCTCGAGCCTGTCAAGCAGTTTTTCAAAGAAGTAGGTCAACTAAACAGCAAACTAAGATTTTTGAAGCTTTTCTTTCCTACAAACTTTGGTCTGACATAAAAATGAAATCAACAGCATCTGAATGTGAATCCGAAAGAGGAGAGTAAGACATTTTTGACTTTTGTAATCCCTCATGAAAAAGAGGAGCTTCTGATGGTAATTTCTTGCTCTTTTGATGTGAATATGTGTGCGTGCTTGAAAGCATGTTGTGTTTATAACCCTTTCGCTCCATGATTGTGATAACAGGATTTTTTCTCTGAGCTCCAAGATAGGGAAATAGAATTTGGGATTTCTGACATACAACTGGGTCTCACAACACTTGAAGAGGTGTTTTTAAATATCGCCAAACAAGCAGAACTGGAAAGTTCGGCTGCTGAAGGGAATCTGGTGACTCTGAACTTGTCATCTGGAACATCAATTCAGGTTAGACTGATCATCATTTTCGGTTTTATCGGATGATCCACAGGCTGGCAACTTTTTTAAAAATGAAGCACATTATATTAAGTTGCTTAGCTGCCATTTGCTTACCTGATATTTGATTTATATTTTTCCTTTGTTTCTGTGAATGTTCGGTTGAAATGAGGTTTTTTATTTTAATTGTTATTTGATTCTGTAGATAGATTAATTATTTATCATTGTGACTTTCATTGTTCACTGCTCAGTTGGTTTTTTGCGCAATTTTGGAACATATTTTTTTGAACCAAATTTCTTAACTTTTTTCATATAATATCATGATTAGGATACGTGTCTCTATATTTTTCCTTCAATTGTTGTGAAATGACTGGAAAATGTTGAGCCATAAAGAATACTAGTATGATAATATTATGAAGATGAACAAAAGCTTTATAGATGTTAATAAACTCCAAATATGGGATCAAAAATGTGTATATAAGAAAGTTTGAAGTTGCAAGTTGCGCTAATAGAGATTAAAGAACACAATTGATGTACTACCAATAAAGTTGATGGAGCTGTCATATATGAGGAAAAGGTATAAGATTTCATCGATGGCATTTTTGAGAAAAAAATGGATGGCCATGCAGTATCAAAGAAGGATTGTGTCCCGTCTGATCCAAAGTCCAAGAAGAGGTTTGTTGTGTATGGCCATAGATCTATATCACTCATCTGATTAATATCAAATTATCAATATTTTAAAATACATTTTTGCATTATAATCCTCATTGCTGGTTATTGTGCAGATACCAAAAGGAGCCAGGTTTGTTGGAATTCCAGGGACAGAATCATCAGAAAATCCAAGGGGTCTTATGGTTGAAGTATATTGGGAACAGGATGATTCTGGAACCCTCTGCATTTCTGGCCATTCATCTGAGGCTCCCATACCTCCAAACATTCAACTTACAGCAAATCCTGCCCTTTCACGCAGATCTTCCCATCGTGAGCCTGCACCTATAGTTAGATATATTATTGACCCCAATCAAGTTTTAAATAGCCAGTAAATATATTGTATCTGTGTGTGAGCATGTGCTGATGAGCTTGTACTACTGAACTTAGCAAAGCTGGTGAGTTGATTATCCTAGTAAGCAGGTAATGCATGCTAGTGTTTTGTATATTCTCCATGAATTCTGATTTCTGCTTTATATACTTATTTATTATAAAATGATAGGATGCTAGTGTTTTGTATATTCTACATGAATTCTGATTTCTGCTTTATATACTTATTTATTATAAAATGATAGGATAGTTCAGGTCATTCTCACAGCCTTGATATTTATTTTGTAAGAAACATATTTAAGTAGAAATTGGAAGGAGTATAATCCTGAACTTGATGGCTATTTCAATTAGCAACAATCTCAATCTGTGACTAAAAACACTAGAGTCTAGCATGCGAGTCAACAGGTGTGGAATTCTTATTTTGATTTTTCTTAAGTGAGAGGTGCACTTTCTTTTGGAAACACGGGTGGGTTAGGTTCCTTCTCTCAGAAAGGTGGAAGCTATACGTTCTGTTTACGTGGATATATGCTAACGTCTTGTGGTGTTTGGCTGTCTGCATAAGTCAGCCTCAAAACCTTTTCATTGTCATATATACGCAAATACTAGTCTGAGGTTATGCATGTATTTTTTTCTTTAGAAAAGAAAAAAGGGTGACACCGATTGGAGAAGAAGAAAGAAAATTACTGTGCACCGGACTTTTCTCCCTTACATGGGCCCATAAAATTCTTATATTAATATTTTATCTATAATAACTATATTATATAGAGCTTTCTGGAGTACGATTTCATATATCTAACATTAGAAGTTTCCATTACATATACTCGAGTTTACACGTGTAGAGGTGAGAGTTATATATATATATATATATCATCAGAAATCATTCATTGCCTGAAACAAGACACTAATGAGGGCTTGGTCACTTGGGCTAGTTTGGTAGGTGGAATGGAGTTGGACAAGGCTTTGCCCAAAAATCCCTGCCAAGATTGTTGTCATGATGCTTAAAGTCTTCTCCCAATGGAAGTTTCATTACGGTCCAAATTATCCTCGGAATATCCCTAGAGCTACTAATGTGGATTTCTTCCCTGAAACTGGATACCTTCTGAGCTCTGTTGACTTCTACATGATTCCAGGATTCCGTTCCTTACAAGCTAGATTTTTTTTCTGTATTCTTTCTTGAGATCCCAGACCTCCCACTGTACCCACAAAGGAAGAAAGATAATCAGGGCAGCCTGCAAGCTGCCAGTCAAAAGCATATTTTTCTTAAAATTATCTAGTCAATAAACTAGATAATTTTTTGTGGGATTCGTATCATTACACTAACAGATCGCAAACTTAGCAGGATAATTTAATCTTCTTTTTTTTTTCCACCATACTCTAGCTCTTGTTAGTTAACAACATCCTTCAAGCATATTCGCTGATATGCAAAGGATTGTTATCTCATGATCAGGCAAAAGTCGTAAATCCATAAAGGTGAGAGTGCTATTTTATACTGGCAATAGCAGAAGCGCTCTGAAGCCCTGTACCTGTAGCTGAACCACATAACGAATTACTAGGGATCGCCGATCATATTGGTCTTCTCCCTTCTCGCCCCATGCAGAGTATTATGAACAACTCTATGTACTTCATGAGAGGGAAGGGCCTGAGCCCTCATATATAATTTTGGATTTCCTAAGCTATCAAGGTTCCCAATCAAACTAGGACTCCCAATTTTTTTGAATCTCTAAGGAACTAGAATGTGCAGCTTAACTAATTATGCCAACTTGATGTGGAGTCCAGATTTAATAAACAAAACGCAAAGATACAACTTACGGAGATAAACTCTAAAACATCCGGCTGCTAGTAACAGGAATATAATTATATAACCAAATTCCATTTAAAGATGTATGCCGCCAGTCTATCAATGAAGAAGATACATGTGACACCTCTAAGAATATTCAAGAACCCGAATTTGAATATGCAGAACAACAGACGCCACACTCCCTGTATAAGAATTATACATTCAAGAGCCCAAACTCGACTATAAGCAAGTTGCCAAGCAAAAATGAACGGGTAGCTGTGAGGTTTTCTGTGCGTCTTTATTGAGAAACGGCATAATGCATGTTTAATTTAAACGTGGAAACTAATCAGATACCGTGTCAGATAAGGATCAAAGAAATTGCCTGAACAATATCAGTGTTCCGAAAAGCTGTGAGACCAGCTACAACAGGGTAGACGTAACCGTTCCAGATTCTCGAGTCTAAAGCAATACTAAATATGAAGATACAGAATGTCCAGATGTCCAAATAAGACGAGAGAGCATTCAAGTAACAAGTTCTCCCTTTGCGGTCCTACTACAGAAGAAATTTAACAGTAGATCTAGCAGGCTCGAACAAATACAAACCAAACCTGAAGGCTTTTAGCTATGCATACATAACACACATGACCCAACAATAAGACACGGCATCAAACACAACATATTCCAGATATTCATCAAACCATTTGGGGATGACAACAGAACTTTACACCACAAAACAAACAATAATGACAAAAAGTGCACAGATATCTCAGCATTTACATCTTGTGCAAAGCTATATTTGAGAATTCCCATTCTTCCATCACCGTCTCCATTCTACTCTAATCGCCCTTTCTGTAGTCATCAACAAAGTAAAAATAAGGAAACTGCAGGAAATTATAAACATATTTTACTACCATGAGAGCTACCAATGCTGATTGTCATTTTCAGAAAAAATCTAGAAAGAAGGAAATATAAATAGCTTTTCCAATGGAAAATAATGATGTTACAAATTGTGAGGGATGTTAGCTTATAATGTGTCCCATAGATGAACAAAGTCCTCCATAATGGTCATCTTCTTCTACCCTTTTCATATACTCCTCTTCTAGGGAATCTTTCCTGTTTGCTTTCTAGTCTCTAGTTGCCCTTGCAAACCAGCAGCTCTTCTGGATGTTCTAGCCTCTGCTTTTATTGGAATATTTATTCTGACACTAGATAGAGCAAAAAGATTCCAAGAAAATCAAACAAATACGCTCCTGCACATCCTTAAAAACTAATGTGATATTGAGATTGATTTATCTGTGCAAGGGGAATTGATGCCATAGATTAGACGAGCAAAAAATCTGTCTATTGCAAACCATCCTCTGCCTACAATCCCTATGAAAAGTAATATGCTCCTTTAGGCAAAGAAAAAAGAAGAATATAATCTTAATATAATATACTATTGTGCAATTCAGATTGATCTTGTTAAAAATGCAACACATCACATCTGACAGCCTACAGAATCAAGGTTAATCAAGCAGAGTTCACGTAAACCTTGAAATCATTATAAAATTATAAGATGAGTCAATGGAGGTCCAGTAAAATCAAGAGCTAACAGATTGTATATATGGCGTTAATCAGAAGTCTGCAATCTTGAGAGTCACTAACCATCAAAAGAATTTCAATAAATAAGTTGGAGGAGCGTCATTTATCACCAACCATAATAACATAATATACTATGTGACTTGCAATTCAAAAGTTATATTCCTACAAAGAACATGATACATCCAACTTCTTTTTGCCATCTGCAAATTCAAAATCCATCTAACTCATTAAAGTGTATAACAATATATTCTTCTAACAGTGATAAAATAAAGGACAAGAATTTCACGTTGCAAACAAACCTTTTTCCTTCCATTAGGCCCAGCTTTAAGTTCAGCTCTATGAGCTCTTCTTAAGCATTCATTTCTATCAAGGGATGAAACATCTAATAAAACAACTCATTTCCAAATCTTCACTCAAAACTTTCCCGTATGCTTTAGGCATTCCTCTTCACTTTCCTGATCCATACATACATACATGCATCCATCTATCCATGCATGCATGCATGTATGTATATATATAACCTTCACAAATTAGGGGCTCCAATGATCTTTGATGCATATGATCATACTACAAATCATTCTTTCACCCTACTACAAAGATTTTTCTCGTGTAATCATTCTACTCTATCATTACTGACTTCACACCTGTCTGATTAACCTTAATAATGCTCATCGTAGTTTGTCTCCATTTATTGTTCAATACTTCAAACCCTTTGGCATCAATATTTTGCTGTTTGGCCACAATATTTTCTCATAGGTTAGTGGACATGCTGAATATCGTATAGTCCTGCTAGAGTTATCTGCTTTATCAAGCATGCCTAAGTTTAAAAAAATATCCTCAAGAATCTAATACTACAACCTACATCGTGAAAGCAGTTGAATTATTTCATGGATATTGTCAAAAGTTATTCAAAGCAAGAGTCGTATCCTCAGGATTGAAATACATACTTACTCATTCATAGTACACAATCTCTGGCAAGAGCATACTGAACACATCCAAGCACAGTTAACACCCCAAAAGTACACCTATTAATTGAGAAAATTGACTTTCTCAGTAATGCAATCAAAACCATTTTTGCTGTATTAAAACAAGAAGCATAATATTACTGATATCACAAATTTCCCAGGAATTGCAACTGAACTGGCTTCAACATGTCCCCAGTCCCTTTTTCATCAATGAACTCCCAATTTATATGTGGTTCGCTCTACAGAATCTTACCTCTATATATCTCCATCTGAGAAATATAACTGAAGATCAAATTAATTGACATTACAGGTTCCTATAAACTAAAGACCACTTGAAGTCAAAGACAACTGATACGTGTCCCATAGTTCACATCTTTGAAGGTGAATCGGATTTATGTTTTCCAAACAGAATCTTAATACGGAAATTCACAATAGAGAACCATGCAGTCATCCTATATCCTCACATGATCATACTAACCATGATATGGTGGCATAGTAGATACTTACTGTTATATTTGCTTTAATAAATCCATATAAATGTATGTTACTTGGACCCTTCAATTTAGCCTAGAGTACCCACACTCCGAACTTAAATATGAAGATTGGTCTTGCACTCAAGACATGGCTTACAAGAAACTCTATATATTAAAAGGATCCAATGCTTAGACACACACTTACACCCTGACATGCAATATAACATAGATTTAAATATGCACATAGTACCAATCAAATATAGCTAGCATTATCATGTAACTCATTTCCTAAACATTTTTATAAGCCTCTTGGTTCACAACTATGTCTTAGACTGGACATTTAAATAATTTCATGCAGTGATTTTATTAAAAATAAAAACTCTACAAAAGTAGCATGCCGAAAAAGACCGAAAGTCATTTATAAAGATCAGATGATTGACAAACAAGATAGAGAACTTTTAATTTCTAGAATAAGTACCAACAACAGATGAATCAGCAAAAAGAAACAAACAGAAGAACCGAAAAGCACGAATAATTCCAAGTAATAACAGGTTAACCGGAAAAAAAAAGAAAAGAAAAGAAAAAAAGGAATGTTCAAGTTCATACCATTTCCATCTCTAGATGAAAAGAAACTTCTATTGGCCCACTTGCCATTAGCTGGAAATAGTATCTGTGTCCGTGGTGAGCTCAACTTGCCATTGGTAGAAGATGGCAGAGAATGACGACGAGAGATGCCATTTTTGTCAACATTTTTGTCAACTGAATCTGAGCCAAACCTTGGCGAAATCTGTCCCCGGAATTTCGCCTTTGAAGATTCAGTAGTCACCATATAGCTTGGCAAGACTGGAGTGTTCTGTAAACCATTTTCCGCATATTCTGATCTTGCTGAGAAAGAAGACCTTCCCTTCTTGGTTTTCTGGCTCTCGAGGCAAGGTCGTTCTTCCATGGAGCTTAACTTCCCATTCACCACCAAAGCCTTCTCTTCATTGTCAATTCTCTGCAATTGATGCAATTCAGTTGCAGAAGAGTCATCAGGCAATGCATCAGCAGGTCCCTCCATTACTGCAGATTTGGAGACAGTTTCCACCTCAGGCTTGGTCTCAGGAGTCGGAATAACTCCTTTCTCAAGGCCTTGGTCTGGAACATCAAAAGGGGAGCTTGACACCTTTCTCACATTCCGAATTGGTTTCTCAGTTTCAACCTCTAGATGATCAGAAGCCTCTGTGATGGAATTAGATACCCTTCTTAGATTACGCTTGACCTTTTCAATCTCAGTCTGTGGACGATCTTGTACTGAGTCAGCAGGAGAGCCAGAGACTTTTCTCAGGTTGCATTTTGTTTTCTCAGGTTCAGATGTGACATTGGTTTGAGCAGGGTCAACATTCACGGCAGAGTTCCTCCGAACACTGCGCTTTGATCTGCCTGATTCGGTTTCCATAATATAACTGCACCTTCTTGTATGAGATTTTGCATCAGTAGCCTTTTTTGGCCGTTCAAGCAGCTTCCAAAAATGAGTGGATGTCCATCTCTCCAACCAACTGAAGACTGAATTGGGGTCCCCTTGATCATACTGTATGTGTAGAGGCTTTGCAATATGCGATGAAGAAAGAAGCTAAGGGAGATGAAAGAAGAGTAAGAACAGGCAAAAGAAAAACTATCCAGAGAAATGAATAAAATGTCAGTTCAACTGAAAGGAGTATTAAAACATCCTGGAAGATCCTTCACAAATTTATTTCATATAGCATAATCACAAACCATCAAACTCAAGGAAAACAAAAGAACATTGAATTAAGAGAATTTGCATTGCCTAGATATACAGAGTTTTGTTCTGGTATACGATGGATTCCATTACTGAAATTGACTGAGTGACACAGCTGAACCTGCCTTGCGAAAAAATGCATTCGTCAAGAGCTTCTCCTTCCAAAAATCCAAGGGTTTAGCATCCTGAAAAGAAATGTAGAAAGTGTTATTAAGGAAAAATGAAATGAACTAGACTATATCAATCACTTGGTATAAGGTGAAAAGTCCTTAGATATAGTTTAAAAATTTATGTTCCAAGGAAGAGATACATAAACACATTCTGATTAAAGAAAAAGAAAAATCCAGAAGTTAATTATGGCTCGAAATTTAAAAGTGAAGTTTTTAGAAATAGAATCCTGAATATTAAAACCAAGAGGGTAGAACAAAATTAGAATGGATCCAGTTACCAAAGAGAATGAATTTGAGAATAATAAATAACAGAGAAAATACCAACATGCCTACCCACAAAAAAGAAAAGGATAAAACAAAACAAAGGAGTGCACTTTGGATGCAGTGTACTTTAAACAGAAGCAGATTAAAGAGAAGGAAAAAATTCAAAATCCAAAACTAATTTTCAGCAAACAATGTTCTCCAGTAGCTTATTGTTCATAATATAATATATGGATCTTCACCGCACCCTATATTTGAATGAAACCTAAATCAGTCTATAACATGTAATTCTGATGGCTGTTGAACTCTGCCAAAAATCTGATCTGTAGCCAAAAAGGACAAGAAAACAGTAAAATACTAGTCCAACTCAAAAAAAGAGGAAGCATAAAAGCAGCTCCTCTGAAACCTTATTTTTAGTTCCAATATAAACCAATTAGACCTAAGATAACAGATAGCCACACATGCAGATAACCTTGGCAGCTAGCTGTCATGCATTACAAAATTACAGAAAGATCGATCATCATCTAATTTATGACCATTTCCATTAACTCCAATACTTAAAAATTGGAGGTCCAACACCGTAAACCCTTCTGAGTATGTTTTAGTGATCCTTCTTGTATTTACATTCCATCCAGATCTACACGTGCTCATATGTTCCCCTCCCGTCCAATTAAGCAAACACAAGAAATGATTTGCCTCCTTCCATTCTCAACATCAAAACAGTTTTTGGAAATAAAAATGCCGGTTTCTTTCTTCTACACTAAATGCTTTTAGTTCCTTCATATATGAGATCCAGCATCTCTTTCTTCACTTTACCAAATTCAGATATGACCCAGTAGTTTGACTGATTCTAGAATTAAAGGAGGCATGCTGTTGTTGCTTTCTGCATACGACACCGTCAAAATTAACAAGCGAGGGAACAAATGGAAGAATGGATTATAAAGAAAAAGTCAGGTCATGGGTACTGATAGAACCAGTTTTAACACTAACCCAATGATTCAAGGTCCTGTTAGTTTGACTTATTGCTGTGAAAAAGCAACATGGGACTCTGAATATTTCCCTTTACTTTCTGTTACTTTTCTGTAGCATGTGCTATCCAAATCAACAAGCAGGAAGTTTGGATAACAGAAAAGAAATGCAAGGGCAAAATCAGATTATGCCCACTGAAAGAATTTATACTACGACTAACCCCCCAGATTATGGTAGTTACCGCAGCATTTCCTTGAGCAAGCTTTGTATGTATTTTAAATCCGATACTAGAACACCTAACTCTTTGGCCACGAACCACAGCTTGCAACTTTACAATACCCTGCCAAGCACGTAGGGTTGCAACAGCTTGTCTCCTTACCAGATGCCCACGAATTAGGGCCTGGAGCCTAATAATACCTTTTAGCGCATGAAATGCCCGACGTGCCTGCAAAAAAAGAGGTACCAACATGAGCACAGAATAACCAGCATACAGAATGCACAGTCAATGTAGAAATGGACCTAGTTAAAGAAAGCTCAAAGAAATACCTGCATCCACAGGCACAATTATCACACTATCGCTCAAGCCAATTCTGCCAAGCTAACTATCGGTTCACTTATCCCACAAATCATATATAGAAGGATAGAAGAGTGATTGTTGCAGGAAATACTTGCCACCACAGAATTCAATATTGTTACATTTGATATACAAATGCATTTGAGTGAGAGAGATCAAGAATAGGGTAAGAAGCCTAGTAACATATAGTACTGGAGACAAAGTTGCAGATAATAGAATTGCAGATATTATTATGCAATACAGATTTTCAAGCAGGGTGACAAAATGAAAACCTACAAAACTCCTACTATATTTTCAACAGAAAAAACAGTTCCAACAAGAAAAATACCAGATAACCCCGAAAAGCTGCCTGTGCCTTTATAGCAGCTTGCTCTTCTCTGAGTTTTGCAGGATCATTCGATGCCTCGTATCTGGCAGATTCCTGTTTCTCTGCATCCTGACTTGTTGCAGAAAGCACTACTCCATCACCAGCTAAAGTGGAAGATGTTCCCTTTTCTAAATTTGGGATAATTTCAATATTGCCGGTGCTGACAAGTACTGGTTCAGAAATTACTGGAGAATTACCAGCCAATGCAGGAGGTCCTTTTCCTCCAATATAACCTTTATCGGTTCCAGATTTCTGCAACTGAAATATGAAAGATAAATAGGCCTCCCAGGCTTAAAATGTTAACTCGGGTAGGAAAGATATAATGATTTAATGTATAAGGTTGCCAAGGAGTACCCTCACAAGAATGTAGCTTTTACACTATTCAAAGAGCAAAAGAAACTGTAACCGACATGCAAGACAGTGTACATTAAGTGAAATACAGACAGAATATAGCAGTTAATTTGTACATGTGTAACTTACATGCTTCTGACAGGCAATTGAGATTTGAAGAAACAAAAAGAGATAAGTTCTTTAACATACCAGTCCCTTAGGATACAAGGTCCTGGATTATAAGACTTGTTGCTCAGCATAAAGTTTCAAACATGTTCGTGTAGTAAAAAAAATTTAAAAAAGAAGCATATTATTCTTTCTGCCTAGTCATAAAATGTTCTACAAAACAGGACAGCTGATGCTGTATTTGTTTCTCTTCTTCATTTAACATATCTATTAAATGATCACAACTTCACTAACTAATCCTTACTTCGCATGTAATGTTGTAAACAGAGAAAATCAGAGTAACTTCCATGGCACAATGTAGGTAATTATATTCGTTGCATTATTCTACGTTTACTTCCTTTCATCTTCTTTTTTCTTTTTAAGTGAGAAGTTTTTTATCTTCCTGCACATCACTTCGACATGTGGAAGTATGCAAGTTCTCAATATGTTGATATGCAAGTTGTGGGTGTGATTGGCTGAATGAATGTTTTCAATTTTGCTCTTCATCACATATGTTCCTAAACTTAAAATCAACTAAAAAGCTTTTTTAAAAAATTTCCAAGCACAACTCATTCAAGAAATATGGCAAAGATAAATTGTTGATCTTGTAAATAAGCAGTTAAGATTAAAATTTGGAATTGTCGAACTTTTAACAAATACTGAAACAGTGTTAATTAAAACACTGTTAATTAAACATAAACTACCAAGATGTTTTAGGCATGCAATCACTGTTAACTTTCTGGATCCACCTTTTTGTAATAGAAAAAGGTCAAAATAATGGCAATGTTCGTGTATGTCCCCCTTGTAAAGCTATCCCTTGAAAAGCAGTAATCAGGCATTGACAAAATAAAGAAGGGAGCATGAATCAAGATGCAACAGCTACTCAATCCATGCGAATTTGTTTCAATCATCCGCAAATACAACACCAAACATCTTCTAAATGAAATAAATGAACAAAAGCAGTACGTATGAACAAAATGCAGATAAAAACAAAGGCATACCGAAGCATCCCTTCCATTTGTTGCATGAGATCTAGCCGATTTCTTCCCAGAAAGAAGTGTCTTGATCCATTTGCCAGGTGATTTCCCCATTGGAAAAAAATCCAAGATCCCACACCCCTGAATCTTGGATCACAAAACCTGCAACAACCCAGATCAGTGCACTGGACTACAGCAGCCAGCATAATCAAACACCAATATCAACACCAATCTAAAGAATTCTAGATGTGTACCGTTAAATGCCAAAAGATAATCTAGACAATATGTATATAGCAATTCAATTCAACATTCTGAGCGCGTCATTAGCTGTAACTATTCACTCGAGATTACAAGACGAAGGATCCGGTGACGATCTAGATATAAGCGAGATCCGAGCAGCAAATCCACGATACCACGTAGTTCAGTATGAATTCAAGAAAAACATCAAAATTAATGCATGTCGCATTCCATCCAAAATCCCCTAACAACATCTAAACTAAACCCTCCAAGAAGAATGTGCAAACTAAAAAAACATTAAAGCCTTCACGATACTCATCAAAACCCTAACCTAACCCTAACACCGATACGATGGTATTCAACCAAGAAGCCACTAAACACCAAAAGAGACCTTTTCAAAGACGAAAACCATGGCCCCGACAGACCTTTCCCCACAGAAGGAACAAAAAGATTCACAAAGACGAGTTCGGTTCGGCGAAACCCATCCGAATCCACAGCTAAAACCCTCCGAAAACCCGAATCGAAGGGATCAACTAGCTGCATCCCGAAGCCAATGCACCACCCACAACGATAAAATCGAACAAGAAATCATCGAAAACTAAACAGATCCGGAGCTTACCGGCTGAACCCAGTCGGACGTAGAAACCCTAGCTCCCTCTACCTCTCCTCCATTCCCTTCCCAAAAAAATATATACAAAAAGAAAGGAAAAGAGGAAAACTAAGAGGACGGACGGGAACTTGCCGGAGAGAGAGAGAGAGAGAGAGAGAGGAAACGGGTTGCTCTAGCCCGGAGATCAGAAGCTCGGGTACAAAAAGCCTTAAAGAAAAGAAAAAGAAAAAAGAGAAAGTGTGAAGAAAGAGAAAAGAAAAGAAAAGAGGAGAGAAGAGAGAGCGTGACTCTGGGAGAGTTTGGAGACGGAGAGCGAGAGAGAGGGGAAGAAACGGAAAGAACAACGACAACGCCGCCGCTGGGACCCTCCAAGAACGGGATTTTATCTCCGTTTTGAACCGTCTGGGGTGAGATGGGTTTCCCGGCGCCGCTGAAGTAAAAAATAATGTAGCGCCGTGTGGGCCCATTCTCTAACCTAGTAGTCTCGTTTGATCACTGCCGTAGAAGTTTAAAGAAAAAAACATCTTAGAGGTGGGAAAAAAAATTTATTGAGCTGCAGGTCTATTTACTTTTAGGTAGATATGCTTAATTTAAAAGGCATCGATACTTTTCTAATAGCCAGGCTAGCCCAACTCTTAGGCGATTTAGGGGATCACCTAAGACCCCGATTCAAATAAGGCCCATTGCAGGAAAGGCCTCAAAGAGAAAATAAAAAGAAAAAAAAGGCTTCTCTATGAGTTCGCCATAGGCTGGCCTATTATAGAAAAGACTTCTAAGATACAACAGCCTTAGGCCTCTAAATATTTTGGGCCACTCTTGCCAATAGTCTTCGGGGAGATCGACTAAAAGCAGATGGCATGTCTTCCTCTGCCCCACCTATAAAATTCACTCAAGAAACCCAAATGACTTTTGAAACCCAAATATGCACCCAATGGTATCCTTGATCCCACTCGGCACCACTCTTGGCCACGCACCTGGCCTGCCATTCGCTTCTTTTCAACGCAAGGGTATCCGTTGGTACCCACGTTGGGTCGGCTTAGGAGTTTAAACTAAATTATTTTTATATCATTAAATAGATATTTATGTCACTTAAGATTATTGTGATATAGCATTAAGGTTAACGGCTTGACTAATATTCTACTAAATTATAGATTTAATTCTTGAATAAATATAAACCTCCGCGCGATGAGCATAGGTTTTTTAAAATGCTAAGTGTAGATGCAATTTTACCTCTAATTTCAAAAAATATATATAATTTACTTAATTAGTAAAGACTAAGCATCTGGGCTATTTAATAATAGTCGATGAATTATGATCAGGTGGATCTAAAATAGTAGATTTGCATTTTTGCGATTGAGAATGGAGATATGGCACTGGCATTATTTCGAGATAAATTTTAGCGCAAACCATGGTCAATGAATTGCTCAAAGATTTATCCAGCTACAGCTCCTGGATTCTAATGAACCCACGCTCGAAACATTTTTCAACTAAAATAGTCTTATGTTGTTTAAATTGCACTCATCTCCTCCAAAATGTCATGAAAAATGAATATGTGAAATATTATTTTTTTTAATTAAGGATATGCTCGATCTCACTAAAAACAGGATTTTTCTATAAAATATTTTAGATGATTAATATATTTTTTTGATTTGAATGTTATATATATTCTATTTTTTATTGAATCGATTGAAAAAAAATAAAGAAATAACCTGAGGCAGGAGTCTTTAAAAGTCCAAATAATTGTAGTCATCAAAGTTTGACACTAGTTATATTAACTACCACTGCTTTATTGCTCTCTGCGTATATATGGAAAGCAAAGGGAAAAAGAGGAACGGGTGTTAGAATCTATTGGTCGATTGATTGTGCCAAATTTAGTTGGTCTTATCAAATTTCATTTTAATTGATTTGTGATTAATTGTGCCAAACTTAGACGATTTTACTAAACTTTATCAGCCTCCTAATACTATATAAAAACTGCTTTTGTACATTATAATTAACGAAAAAAAATACAACTTTTTTTTTCAACCACCAAAATAGAAGTGCTTTTTTTTGATATATCAGTTGCTTATACTGTTCTCGCTTACATCACTAGTAAAAAATTATACAAAGTAGAAGGAACAGATATCTGTTGGATTCTGAAAAAATCTCGGGATCGGGAGTTTGGTCCCCTGACAGCTCGAGGAAGCCCGGAAATTAAGTTAATATTTGAACTGAAATAAACGGGCTCCGCCGCTGGTACGTCAGCATGACGTCCCCAGATAAATATCTCAAAATGTTTTCAGCGCCAACGACCACTTTGTTTTTTAGGGCACACACCTAAGACCACTTTGAAGCGCGAACCAGCCAGCCGACAGCAACGTGCGCTTTGCCATTTAGTATTGATAAAGAAAAGTTGGGCGAGGAGGGCTCCAATCATGGGTGGACTCCACGTGGCATTCGCTGACAGCTAGTGTTGAGGTGGGCCCTACTATAATTTTTTTTTAATGCGGGTGGATCATACATAATGGATACAGATACGTCCAATAAAGTCAAAAAATATGATACCTCGAAGTGCCAAAAGTAGCTCCCCATCTCCAGTCCACAAGGTACCTCCGGAATGACGAGCTACATATGCAGCCACTCAATCCGCAGCACCATTGGCTTCACGGTAGATATGCTTGGCCTAAAAGGTCCGTCCATCCCTCACCATAGCCCAAATGTCACGGAGCAAGGGATAGTCACTGCCGTCATCCCTATGATCCCTCTGGATCCAACTGATAACGGTGGCTGAATCACCATCTAGGATAATAGACCTAGCCTGTAACACACACTGGGCATGTCGAAAGCCCGCTCAGGCAGCTCTCAGCTCTGCACTTGGAACCGAAGTGTCAAATAAATGACTACCCCCAGCAGTCACAATCCTAGCAGACGGGTCCCGAATAACGAAACCCGCGCCTCCCCTCGTGCCACCATCCAGGACTGACCCATCGAAGTTAACCTTGAGGAAGCTCGGGGGTGGGAGCTCTCAGGTGAAAAATACCATGCGGGATACTGCCGAAGCAGGATGGGAACCCCAGATGTCCCGAGCTATCAAGGTCCCTCCAACGGGGAGGTGTGACACGACTCTGCCGCCTGACTGCGGGCACTTTCGACCACAAATCTCGGCGACATATGTTGTTCGCCGAATGTATGAGCGTTCCTGGCCAACCAGATCTGGTAAGCGATACAGCTCGCTCGAGCCACCTCCTGACGAAGCACCGGGGACTCCGGGCCTTGACGCATGGCCTGTAAGAACTGGTCCCTACAGCTCCACACCGGCTGTGGGACACCTGCCAGACGCCAAGTATCCCTCGTCCATGTGCACCGAAACAGGGCATGGTCGACCGTCTCGACCACACCGCAAACCCCACACTCCAATGGGATTCTCAATCCTCGTCCTCCAAGTACAGCTCTTGTAGGAAGACGATCCCAGACTACCTTCCAAAGAAACAACGCGACCCTCGGAAGGAGGCCCAATCGCCAGATCCAGCCACAATCAGGACCAGGCTCGTACTCCCGCCTAAGAATGCGAGAAAAGGTCGCCCATCCTGACTCTGGGACTGGTCGAGGAACTCCACACTCGTACATCTGGTCCAACGCTCCATGGCAAAGAGAGGGAGCGAACCCGCTCCGCCAGATGCTCCCCGAAGAAACGGGCCAATCGAATCTCGTCCCAGCCGGCCTCCCCGGGGGTCATAAGATCACAGACATGAAGACCCTCCCCAGCCTCGACGCTAACTGTAGTCGGCCAAAGGCACAGGAGGAGGCCATCAACCCATAGGTCCCCGGTCACATCGATGCTGCGCCTGTTGCCAATCAGCCATCGGGTGTGATCCGACACCATAGACACTATAAATCTTTCTCCAGCCGGTGCGGAGGTGAGCGGGGCTCCCGTTCCTCTCTCGTCCCTCTTTTTATTCGGATGGAATCGTAGGTCTCCTTCCAAATCGACGCAAGGTGAACAAATTTGGGACTGCTTGGACCGTCGGCTTGCAAGAGTGCTCTAAATCCCATTCAAGTGGACACTTTGTACGACTCCTTTGGTTTCGCTAAAGAGAAAAATATATATATAGCCAACAATAAAAATAAAAAATTTTTATTTAATTATTTTTTTAAAAAATAAAAAATAATATTTTATATTTTATAAAAAAATACCTATATTTGCTACGATTGAGAATTGAGATCTTTTCTTTTCAAAATTACTTTGAGACCGTCAAAATTTATGGATAAATTTTTTTCTTTATTAAAGATATAGTACATACTTCACACAACTTTTCTATAAGTTCAACCGAGCATAAGCCACTCTGACATGCACTACTTTTCTATTATCAACCAAACATACCAAAACCATGTTTCAGGCATTATATTTTTAGAAATCAGCTTAAAATTTTTCTCTCACGAACCAAACGGATCATGTATTATATATAGGAGGAAAGAGTTCCGGTACCATCTCGCCGATTTTTTTTCTCACGATGCAGATTGTTAGATCATGCACCGCACAGATCTCCAAGCAGTCCGAACTTTTCATTCGTCGATTTGCACACATTTCAAAGCGATTATATTGGATTACCACAAAAAAATAAAAACAAGGAAAGAAGAAGGAGAAGAAGGTGAATCCTTTCCTCGTGCGAAAGATACACCCCCAACCCAAGAGGAAAAGAGTAAGATCCGATGTCTGATGGTCCATGTGAGACGTGCTTGAGCACGAGCATTAAAGCCGCATCTCGTTGCACGTCCAAGAATTAGATCGTTCCATGCGCATTTGGCCCGACACGCTTGCTCCATGGCGACAATCCACGGATCCTTCATTAAATTCTCTTAACGAGTCTCCCATTGCAAAACAATATAGACCGTCGGTACGTAGAAGATCTTCGTCCGTATAAAATATAAATAATTCATGGCAACATGCTACCAATTGATGTATTTCTTTCATTGATTTCCACTGTTCAAAGGCATTTCTCGCCTATAGAAGACCACCATTTAAGCTTAATGAGGCCAATGTTTCATAATGTGAATCATGTTGAATACATGGGGTCTAATCTAAGTTGTAATGTTAGGTTATGTTATGGAGATGGCTTAGAGTCTCGGATGCAAGATGGATGCACCATCATATTTGAAAGCAACAAGTAGGTAAGATTATATGTTTTTATGCAGACCTGTGCAAGCATGTGTTTAGCCTCATTTCGAGATACTGGGTACTTATACAAAACTAAGGAGCCCAAAAAAATACCTTCGGAATAATCTTTTTGGATGAGGTCCTAGGTTGTAGCAAATGGGATCAGAGTGAACTCGACCTATAGCCTATGTGGACTAGGAGACGCTACAACACATGTTCATAGAGGTTGACCACAGGCTGATCGTGGTGCTTATGATTATATTTGAATTGATTTGAATCCTTAGTCTGACGAGAACATTAAGACTTGCACGAAGAAAGTACGTGAGGACTTAAGCTTGTTCTTGTTTTAATAGATGTATATCTGAGGCTCTCTTCTTTCTCAGTACAATTATCAATTCCAAAAGCACTTTCTGATTGTGGAATCACTGCCACTAAAACCATATAAAAACAACTTTCTCTAGCTCAAAATAGTTGTCATACTAGGTGTTGGGGGAAAAGTTGACCAAGCAGAGGGCCACGGTGCCCTGCAGAGCAGGTAGCGCCCAGGCCAACCAGCGAGCGCCCAGGCCGACCAGCGAGCGCCCCGCCGACCAGAGAACGCCCTGCAGAGCAGGAAGCGTACGGCCGAGCAGCAAGCGCCCGCCGAGCGGAAGCCTACCAAGCGCTCCCCTTGCACCCCCGTACTATAAACACTGCCGTTCTTGGCAACCATCATTACGGATGTTACGCCCACGCA
>JAOXJJ010000725.1:1266618-1292291 GCA_025769935.1 Phoenix roebelenii | reverse complement strand
AGTGCAGGTCTCCCGGAGGACGCCGCCCGCCGACGGACCGCCGCTCGCCTACCCGCACCGGAGCTCCTCCTCCTCGGCCGAGTGATCGCCCCCGGGTCCCGTTTCCAGCAACACTAGGCTTAAGCGTTCCTTATAAAAAAAAAAAGGTAGTGCAGTAATAGGTGATTCATGTTTCTATTTGTTTGTATGCTTCCATATTTGTATTCCTATTCTATTGCATGCTCTTTCTTAGGACTGCAAATGGGTTGCAACCCGACCCGACTCAACCCGCGTAAAACCCGACCCGATCCGAATTTTAGGACCTGCGGGATTAGGTCGGGTCCTTAATTTAGACCCATTCTATTTTTCGGGTTGGGTCGGATCCACCCAATCTCGATCTGGACCCGGATCCGGATCCGGATATGACCCAACCCATTTTTTGCTTGATATTATTTACTATTATATAGTAGAACTTTGAATATATAAAATACATAGATCCAGACCCGGACCCGAATCAAAATTTGTAGGCATGGATCCCACCCGACTCGACCCGACCCGATTTCAACAGAGTCGGGTATGAGTCCAAAATTAGGACCCGAACAAAAAATCGGATCGGATCGGATCAGGATCACTCCGGACCTGACCCGAGCCGACCCATTTGCAGCTCTACTCTTTCTTTTCACCCAACTAATTTTGGCCCATGAGCAGATGAGATTTGGATCACGATCCTATCCAATCTCGACTTGGACAGGAGAAGGCCCATCTTCCATCAAATTATTAGATAGATCAGGTCGACCAACATATTACCTCTTTGTATTTAAACAATTCAAGATCAAATGAGGGTGCCTGATATCCACCATACATATGCTTTCAAATTTGGATTGGTCCATTGGACCTGGTCCATGTAATAATTTCTCCTATCTTCTAGTGACGTCCATCGGCGATTAGTGCGGTAGATGTGATTAGATGAGACCCACTTTGATTAGATGAGGGATGTTGCTTCAAGATCGAATAATACTAGAAGAGAGCTCTCTCCGGTCCAAGCAGGACTTTATTAAGAGAAGATGGAAGCGAACAGGGTCCTCTCTGGTACTATTTTTGCACTGCAAAATTTGGTACCAATATAGATAGCTAGCATATTATCCATCTCATAGACGGGCAGCATTTCTTCATCTTAGCCAAACGCTGTGTATCACATAAAAAAAAACAGCCTAACATGTTCGTCGGATAAACGAGAGCGACAAACTTTTGCTGTACAAAAGTTGCACAGTAGAGGATCTAAACTCCATCCCTGTAACAAATAAGATCTTCCTTCCGTAATATCTATTTTAGGTGGCGAGACAAGATACTATGTTTCACAATTATTGAAATTAGTGGAACCAAGATAGAGCTCAATAGACCTGATTTCATTGACATGAAAAGAAAACGAAACTTTAAAAGTTTCTGAGACACATGGAAACTATCATGCAGATATGAGCGTAATTGCCATCCAGTTAAGCAAAAGTAGTTGCATGTTTAAGAATACTTGCTGCACACGTTTTTGACAAACGCTGCCAAGGCCTGCACCCTCTCATCGACAGATTGGGATCGAATGGGAATGGTCCAAGTCATTTGCAGCACAAGCATCATAGATATTCTACCACCAGCTCCATCAATAAGGTATGAAAGTTTCTTCTTTGGCCATCTGCCAAAAATTTGAGGTTAGTTCAGACCCTCTAAAAGAATGGTCACCGATTGTCGGCATGTCCCAATCTCAGGAGGGCAATGCTGCTTTACTGTTCGCATGATGTTAATTGCTTTTCTTCTGAACTCAATTCGCTATTGAACATGATATTAAACATCAAATGGTGGAAGCTTAGGAAGCCGGAACAATAAATCCCTAGAATATATGTAAGCCTGATGTTGCTATTGAGAATCGATTTGACCGAGATGTTGAAAAGCTGAGTCGCTGGAGGGCTCGACGGATTTTGTTTGCAAGCCCAACTTTGGCTAGCTCAATTAGATTCAAGTTGAAGCTAAGCTGCTCATGAACAGCTCATTTAAGCATTTTGACAAGAATTTAAGAACTTTGTGAACTTTTATTATATGATTTAAAATATAATCTTGATCACATCTCAAAATCATTGTTCAAATACATTCTAATGTATATAAATCATATTAATTTATATTTAATAAATATAAAAATAACTTTTATATAAAAAATAAAAATGATATAGAATTTTTTTTTTATATATGTATATCATGATCTTAATTGAGTCGAGCTTGAGCAAACTAAACTTAGTTAGGTCAGATCATTTGCTAGACGGGTATATAGAGCCCGGGCTACATCTTGAGCAATCAAGCTTTCGCCCTTGGGTACCCTAAATAGAAATTTTTTTTCTTAATATGTGTAAATCCTTATTAGTCTTGAAGGAAAAGAGGAAGATCAACAAAATAGAAGTGTTTTTTTACATCAACGATAGAATTATCGAGGCCAAGCCTCCATCTACCCCACAAAGGTAAAAGGCATATTTGGTTAAAGAGAGTTGGGCTTTGAAATAGAAATGGAATGAAAAATCCCATTCGATTCTTATACTAAATTCAAGAATAGAATGAAAAATATCCCAATCTCCAAAATCCAATCCAAACTCTATCCTAGTATTCACATTCTATTCTAATTCCAATATCGATTCTAGTATTCACATTCTATTCTAATTCCGATATCGATTCCAGTAATGAACTAAACATATTAAAAAATATGATCATTCCGATTTTGATTCTAATCCATCTCAGTTCCAATTCCAATTCCGGTTGCAAGCAAAACGTGCCCAAAAGTAATCATGTATGCACACCGGCTGGTCCGTTAGCCCAAAAAGTTGGTCGTGATTCTCTTGCCAGAGGATGCCATGGCTTTGAGTCAAGGTGACAAGATTTTCGGATCACTGAAGTTGGAGCGTCGTTGGGTGCTCGAGATCCCAAATGCCGAACTTGCAGTCCTGCAAAGCAATGTATGCATGCTGGGTCCGGCGCTCAAAGTTTGGAGGTTTAAATTGCAAACCGCGTACAGAAAAAGAGAGATTGCAACTCGAGATAGTACAACAACACAGATTCAAGCAGGTTGAAGGGAGGAGAAACATGAAAAATAGAAAAACAGCCGAATAAGAGTTTGGTCAGCCATAGATTGCCAAAGGAAAAAGAAATCGTGATCGAACAGAAGCAAAGAAAAACTGAATGGATAAATTTTAATGTTGAGACTAAGTAACAGGCTATTGTAAAATTGATTCTCACAAGTTCATTTTGGCAAATAAACGCTGTTGGGAAGCAAAATCAACAAACCTAAAAAGCTCAACCATGCCTCCTAATTTTGTATTCGGTACTATAGCTCATGCAAAATATCTGCACCATCTTTTCTTTTCATAAAATCATACATAGAGATAAATGGTTGCAACACCTACCCAGCTTATGTGGAGGGCTCCCCAGAGCATCATCCCAACCAGCAAAATACTAACAGTAGCTATTCGTTTCTTGAAGAGCCTGAAGGCATCAACATCATATTTTCATTCAAAAGGATAGAGGGCAAAATGATTTCAGCAAATATATTTGGATTCTGAAAATTTTGAAAAGCCAAGCATATACACTGCAATACGAAATGTCTGGTTGGAATAAAGTATTCAAAGTCCCACCACTCAAACAGAGAAGTCAGAGACTTTTAGGCACCATTTTTGTTGAGTGTTTCAGTCAGCCGTCCAGCTCTGCTCCACAATCTCACGCACTCTCCTGTTGTATTCACGCTTGTTCTCGCTGAACATCCGTGCAGCTTCTGAATTGGCAGGTGAGTTTGGGTTTGGATCACAGAGTAACGACTGCAAATACAAGAGTGTGAAGATGCATTCTAATCAATATAAATGACCAAAAACTACAATAGTAGTATTCAAATTGGACAATCCACCTTGTGAGAATTCAAAGCTTAACACAAACATGGCAATAAACAGGCAATGTACATGGTTGATATAGCTTCACCAAAACAATAATCCCGTCTATGTGACTCTCTCTCAATGATCAACAAAGGATCCATCAGAGCTTAAAAATATCTAATGCAGTATAAAATTAGTATCAAGCATCCGTACAAATTCCTGGCCAATCTTCAGAGAAGAAAGGGACCCACCATGAAACCTTGAAATAACAATTGGCAGGCCTACCTTAAGGCCGTGTTGACTAAACTAGCAAAGGAACAGTTCCAAGATTCCAGTGGACTTGAAAGAATCAAGATAGAAGGTACAAAGGCAGATTTCGAAATCAGAAACTGAAATGATATCCAAACACAGTTACAAGCCAAATAACAAACTAGATCACAAGCAACAAAAGTTTGCATTTTTGGGGCTTTAAGGCTTGAACATGTTGGGGTTAAGGATCAGTTAGGTTTTATGCTTAATAATAGGTTAGAGCAAAAGCAGCTAAAGACTTGGTCACCCAGCAAGAAAACTTGGCCCATTAAAACCCTTTGTTCCCATCAAGAACTCCCCTACTCTTCTTAAAGCAGTATGAATCATTCAGTCCAGTTCATCTTAAGCACCTATGATCTATCTATACAAATTTCATCCACAACAAAGCACAAGTGCAGAAATCATCCGATAAGGGAGGATTTTTCAATTTAAATGGAATCTGTTCAGACATGGATAAGATCATAAAAATAATCTCCAGTCTTAGCTACTCAGCTGACAGCTTTTATGAATGATCTAATGAATTAAAGGCAAACCTATTTCCGATAACTTCTTTTGTGTTCATGAAATATTCCATTTCTGCAAGAAGAAAAATAAATGGAAGGATGGTTATGCAAGCTGAATTTTGAAAAGGCTTTTGATAAAATCAATCTAGATTTCATTCTGAGGGTCCTGGGAAGAAAGGATTCCTCTCTATCTGGATAGCTAGGATCAAAGCCATTAGACACCCAATAAAGTTGCTTGTTAGTCAATGGACAAGCAGGAAACTGGATAACTGTAGACAAGGAATTAGGCAAGGTGACCCCCTTACCCCCTTTCCTCTTCACCTTAGCTCTGGATGTACTAACCTCACTTTTAAACAAAGCCAGGCAGCATGGTTTACTTAGTTGCATAGATCCACTGGGAACTAGCGAAAACATCAATAGTTTACATTATGCGGATATGATACATTATTATTCTGCGAGGCAAGGAAGGAGCAGGTATTGACTCTGAAATTATAACTTCGAGATCCTCTCTGGTTTGAGTATCAACTTCCAGAAAAGCTCCTTTAATATATCCTGGAGATGATGAGGCTGCAGCAGAACAATTTTCAATTATGCTTGATTGCATGCTGAAGAGTTTGCCTATCAAATATCTAGGTATGCCCCTCTTGGGGATTAAGATGTCATCAATGTAACAATGGACGCATATAATAGAAAGATTTGCCAAGAAACTTGCAAGCTGGAAAGAAAGCTCACTGTCCACTGCAGGTAGACTCGCCTTAATTAACTCTGTGCTCACAAATCTGCCAGTATGCTATATATCTATGTTCAAACTTCCATCTTGGGTAATCAAGCACATCAACAAGATTAGAAGGGTTTTTTTATGGAAAGAAACTTCCTCAATTTCTGTCTTTCATGTTTGATGAAGTAGATAACATTTGTAAATCCAAATATGAAGGAGGCTTGGGTATTAAAAACATGGAGGAATTCAACAATGCTCTCATTGCCAAATGGTTTGGAAATTTCACCTGCAAAAGATGCATATTGCAGAGGATAATATCCATGGCATACTACAACAAAAGAAGATTTGGAATGAGAAGGAAGACTACGACTCCTCCGATTTGGAAGGAAATCTGCAAGGTAATGCAGCCATTTTGGTGGTCTAATTTCTATTCTAGAACATGGGAAGAAAATTCAATTTTGGGAGGACACTTGGCTCGATGATAACTCTCTATGCACACTATTCCCAAATCTCTACCAAGCTGTCTGCAAGAAGAACAAAGTAGCATCAGAGCTATGGAACAGAAGGAAAAATGAATTGGAAAACTGATTTGAGAGATCCTGTAACTGTGAAGGAAAACTCAGAATGGATGGAACTTAATGATATTCTAAACATCATCAGGCCTACAAATTGACCAGACGTCCCACTGTGAAGACCTAGTTAAAAAAAAAACGATCTTTCACAGTGAAATTCTTTTCCTCTTTTCTTAATATGGGAGCAATATGATATAAAAACAAAAAGGCTTCCCAACAGGGAAGAAGCTATATTTATTTCAAGAGGGGAAGACAATCCTAATAGAATGTTGGACATATTGAGGTAAACTCTAGTATACCCCTCCACATTCAAAAGAAGCTCAACAGAAACAATAAAGCAAGTACTCTATTCTAGCAGAAACACAACTATGCTTCCAAAAGAGTTTCAAAAATAACTTCACCTACAACTCTTTGATAACTCAAAAACATTCTTACCATGACACTGCTATATAAAAGGCAGTGTTCTAATAATAGGCGAAACCAAACAAAATATGATTGTGTAATCTGTTATCTACATTACATCATGGACTCAATTCTAATCATATGCTCCTAAAATTAACCAAATGCTTAATATGCAAGGATTACCCTGAAATACAAGAACATAAAGAGGCATGGATGATGAGAAACCATTGAGGCTTCCATTTTTTATATTTCACATCTTTACCAAAATAAGCACATATGTAAAGATAGATTAATGTCGTTTAACATATCCCGGAAGATGCATATAATGGAACAGAAATTTCTTGGTCTGTTAAATGTATAATTTCAAAAAAGTATAAACTTTTTAGAATCAAAAAAAGGTAGAATAATGGAGGCTTCTCGCGAACCTGGATTGATGTAAGTATTGCAGCAACATCATAAATTGGGCTCCATTGGTTCTGCAAGATATCCAAGCAAATGCTTCCATCTGTGTAAACTAAATATATACAGAACCACATTAGGTCAGAGCAGCATGAAAAAGGTTTAAAATAACTAATAAAATACTCTACTGTCAATTTGAGAATCAAATTTGAACTTGCCCTACATTTAAGATCAAAGTTTGCCAAACCAGCACCGAAGGTCGTACATATTATATTGTTCTGAAGCGTATCATAAACAAGGAGAGGGAGAAAAAGAGAAAGGAGGAGCGAAAGGGAGAGGGAGAGGGAGGGAGGGGAAGGGTCGAGGGAAACCTAGCCCTAACCCGAAAGAGAAGGAATGAGGCACGCTCACCGGTGACGCTCGGGAAGGGGTGGGGGCGAGCATCATCTCGAGTGGGGAAGGTACTCCGAACGATGGTGCGCTTTTTTTGGAGGGGGGGGGGTGTTAATTGAGCCAGATTTGTTTTTTTTAAACTGGAGGGGGTTGGTGGAGGGTTTGGCTCGGTACACTCCAAACGGACAGTTTAGAGTGATACAGCGAGCCATGTTTAAGACTTTCGCTAGAACCTTACTTAGCCTTCCAACTCCTAAGTTTTAGATCATGACCTTGTGTTACAAATCGCAAATAAGGTGTATAACATTCTATTTAATCATCTCAACATTCACCTCAAGCAAGGGCACATCTCTAAATACACCTTAAGTAAGGGCATTGGAACACTTCATTTCTCTAATATAGATAGCTAAATAACATCACATCTCTCCGAAGTAATTAAATAAAACCAAGAAGTTGCACTTACAGAAGTATGAGTGTTCTCTTATAGACCTTGAAACTAGTGCAGTTCCACAAGTTCACACCTTCAACCCACCTCGCCCGCCCAATAAAAAAAAAGAAAAGAAAATCATGCACAAGAGTGCCAAAGAGAGGGATGGAGAACAAAAAATTCTAACCACCTAAAACTTCTCAAGCTCAATTGGCAACCCAGTCTAACCCCAAACATAATCATGTTAGCTGCTCTCTATTAAAATGAGCAAATGGAAAGCCCGACATTTACCATGATATAATAAATCCAAGTAGATGCATACAAGTTACTGTCATATCCTATTACATGTTTGATATTCACAGGAGGTTTTTCATTGATTGTATCTTTCATTCGGTAATCTAACACTACCTCATGCCATGATGGTCCACAAAAATATGCAATTAAAATTCAGAAACAATATAGGAGTAATTCTTCATCTAAAATATACTATAGAAAGAAAACAAATTGTTGGAAGAGCTTGACCGACCATCCTATCTTGAACATGCAACAACTGAGTCTCATAATTCTATGTTTTGATTTTTAGAAATCAATAATCAACTAATCTAAGTTTCAAAAACAGAATGTGCACTGATGACCAGAAAGAGAAAACACTAGGGCACCCAATCTAGATTGCTAATAAAACCAACATCACTTTTGCATATGCAGCTTCCTAGGATCAAGGTAGATGATGGTTTTAGCATTCCCAACAATGATATTCTGATGATAGATAAAATGATGTGTTAACTTAAAACAACTTCAACTGAAATGCTAACTTAAAACCACTTCAACTCCATAGATAACACTAATTGGTATTTAAAACTTACTATTTGGATGAAACATTCTTGAAACAAAGCGGACAGTTGGAGGTTTGTTTGGATAGTCCTCCGAAAACTGAAGAGTAAGTTTGAAAGTTCCTGGAAAACTCAAAGATTTTATATGCAAGGAAAACAGATTTAAGTAACAAATAGCTGTCAAATTTAAGCAAGAACCTAAAACTATGAAAAAATCAGCAAAATCAATACTCCAACAAGTGCATCACTAAACAAATCCCATTCTTATTTTCTGCACCTTGCTGCAACTATTTACAGAAGTTTGAATGAAAAAGAACCAAAATCAAAGAAAGTGATGCGAACATATATCAATAATTATCAGATACAGGCTACTTATGCATTAATTTCTGGGCTTCAATAATCAAATCATTCTGTAGCATGTACCAGCCATATACAAAGTACTCTGTATGGCGATGTCCAACTTAAGGCCAGGAAACAAGGGCCCATCAGATGACCTAACTGTTATGCAGAGGTTTTCCAAGCAAAACTAATTCAGTTAGCAAGAACAAACAATCTAATGATAAGCAAAATAAGATCTATTATTCTGTTACTTGACTGCTTAGGTTGATACGCATAGAGAATAAGACGTACACATATGTAGCTGTTCCAACATGCCAAAATCACAGTAAAATGCAACAACTAAGGTTGAAGGGACTAAAAGCAGAATCAGTGGTGATCAAATTGCAAGTAATGCCATTTTTCTTTGCATGCGGAGCCAGTTTCTCTTGAACTTAAATGCACAAAGAAAAGAGGAGCATGCTTCAGAATGAAATATGGCATGCCTTCACAGGGGAAACTACCTGACCGCTAAAACCTAAATTTAGCAAACAAACTATTGGAATCGATATAACAAAGATTTGTCATGATAGCAACAACATGTAATTGATCTAAAAATTCTCACGCCTCACATAGTTCTTGGAAACAATACTTGAGGAGCTGAATTGCCTTACCTCCATCCCAAGGTGTGTCATCAGGACTGCAATTCAAAACGCATGCACAAAGTTCAAGCAAAATGTGACAATACAAACGACTCTAACGAATAAAAATAGATCAAGTTGTTCCTTCCAGACATACCCGAAAATAACTGCATTCCAGAGCATGATGTTGTTGTCCTGGGGAGCACCACTTATACCAGCAGGGGGGTCCTGCTGCAGCCGCTTGAAGTCCCTCATCAGCCTCTTCCTTGCAGGAGTCGACATCCTCACTTCCTAGCACATCAAAACATAACACAATGACCAGAAGAAAAAGAACAAGACAAAGGATTAATTCCTTCCCTCCAAAACAGACATGTCTTGAACTTCCTAACAGATTCTAATCTGCCCGAATCCTGAGAATTCAAAGGAATCTCAGTTCCAAATATTTTAAACAAAAGACAATGCAAAAAACAAAGATTGTTCTTATTCACCAAATTATGTAAAGCCACCCGAATCCAATGATTAGTAAGAACACAAAACGGAGGAAGAGATTAAACAATACTCTTGAGTTGCATCTAACATGACATTAATATTCGGTCACCATGTAGTCCAAAAAAATTTAGGCACTTATTCTCACACTTGAAGCCAAAGTTTCTCAGCAGCAAATTTTAACGACAGATGAGCAAATTTCAGAACGAAATTGGGTTTCTCAAGAGCTAAAATAGGATTTTTAAGTCGTTCGCTCACAAGAATGCACCATGCATCAAAAAAGATGAAGATATCACCAACAAAACGGTAGCAAGAAGGGTCCCTTATCGTGCAAGCAGTACCAAACGAACAAGATCCGCAACAAAAACCCAGGGTTATCCGAGACTAAGTTAGGGTTTTAGATCGTTTGAGTTGGGGAATAGAATATCGCCACCAGGAAGGCAACAAGCTTCAAAAAAGAATTAGAAATCGTCAAGAAAACAGGATCAAGAACAAAGCCACCCCCGGTTTTGAGAATTCACAAATCCGCGGCTCAAGATCCATTCGGCGTCAAATCAAAGGCAACGAACTCGGAAGAGAATCAGAAATCATCGACAATAAAACAGTCGCGAGACGAGTCCCTTTACCTGCGAGGCAGGCGCGACGAGCACCAAGAATCCCTTTAGGGCTTCAGAGTCCACTCGGCGAGCAAGAATCACGGATTCTTCTATCAGGCGGGAGGATTCCTTCCCTCCCCTCTTACAAGAGCGCGCGAGGAAGGAGGGATCACAAAGAGATGGGAGGGTTTGATCAGTGACCGTGAGAGGGCGAGGGAGAGGGGAAAGAGGTCTAAAGGACGGAAAGGGTGGGGGAAAGCGATGCCCGAAAAAGAAACGAACGGAAGGCAAGAAAACTTAAGCACGCCAGACCAAACTTGGCCGTCACGGGGCACGTGGGGGTCCCAACGATGCTCTCACTCAGTTAATTTTTTTATATACATATATATATAAAAATAAACTACGAAGACGACGAAAACCTGACAACTTGCATGGCACGTCTAGTGTGCGCATAAAGTTCACGACGCTAAACTCAATGGGAACAATGAGTGCTAAAAAAACTCGAAGGGAGCGATGAATGCCAAAAAAAAACGCAATTTTCTCTGCTTTTCAGGGGTAAATTAGAAATAATCAATGAGATGGCAACTCAGAAAAATCACCAAAAAAAAAAAAGGGGGACACTCGACCATCCTCCAGCATCAAAAAGTTATATTCTACGCCCGGTTCATTGTATCTTTTGCTTGAAAAGATGATCGGTCCTTTTTTTGCAACATCGCCCGTTGAATCACGTTTCGCATAGATCCCAAAGCATTCTGAAACTTTCCATTCATCTATCTACATAGATATCAAAACAACCATTGTACAACCTAACAGTTGATTCACGCAAAAAAAGGTCGATCATTCTTTCATGCAAATGATATAACTTTATCCCTTTACACCACATGCATCATATCAGCAGTACACTATAAGAACAAATTGAGAATTTTAGATGAGATGTGTAGGGCAGCAATCCAAAACAAATGCATGATGCATGAAGCCTATTAGAACTAAGGTGCTTGATCGGCATGGTGCACTGCCATATAGTGCATGTGGTGCAGGTTCGTAGTGCATGGGTGAGTCCTAAACACCAATGATTTCTATTTACATTTCTAAGTCTTCCTACAAGTAGAAGTGGTGGAGTTTCAAAATGCAGCTTCAATTCCGAATAGATTTTTGGAATGTTAGAAACTTAGATACCCTTGCAATTATTTATATGGGGATTTTTTTTATTCCTGAGGAGGCGGAAGAGTAATATTATCCTAGTGTCTGTGAAGGCTTGGCATAAATTTGTTGCTGAGAATTTTCAGAAGGCGACACAATGGCTACCTTATCCTAAAAAATATCATTTCGTAAGGCACCAGACTACTCAAGTGCAGTTTAACTCCTACAAAGAGTAGGAGTTAAATTCACATTTTTAGTACATGAGAGATTTTGGAATCCGAAATCAATGGTACATATAAACATTTTACACTTACAGTAAAAGCAGTGCTGAATATAGGACGTTGCTTCATGTCAATTATGTTTGGCAAGCAAGCTCTTAAACGAAAACTTAATTTCCATATTGTAGATACCCAAACTTCATCCAATATTTTGTATACACAGCATTAATAATGCAGGATGAATATATTTGGATATATTAGCAAAGTCATAGACTAGGATTGGATACCTAACAAAATAATATATATCAGAGAGCATAGCTTTATAGAAAGCTAGAAACCCCACAAATGAAACAGATTTGAAATTGCATAAAGTATTGTGCATCCATACTTCCAAAACAAATGAACCAATTAGGCATACAGTCCAAGCTTCCAAGCATAATTACACAGTACTATTAACATGCAACAACAATAACAATACCATCATGATAGGGAAATGCTTCCTTTGGCCACTCCTTCAAGGCATCCGAACCAAGTTATCTCCACTTAATTGCTAGAAAGAAAACTCACCTTTTTAACACTAAGGTTACCGCACATGACTAGAAGAAAAACACATGGCATTAATTTCAAAAAGCACTAGCAATCACCTGCTTCCACCGTTGAAATCACCACTTTTTTCAAAAGCTTAAGCTGATAGAATAAGATAGATTTATTTATATATTTTATATTTTCTTACACTCCCCCTCACATATGGGTCGGATTTCTTTTTAATGGTTGAGCCTAACATGTGAAATTTTTAATAATTGAATTAAAGAGTGCGGAGACAGAGTTCGAACTCAGGACTTCTGCTCTAATACCATATTGAAATCACCACTTTTTCTAAAAGCTTTAGCTGATTGAATGAGATAAATTTATTTATATATTTATATTTTCTTACATCCACGCCCAAGCGATTGAGCAAAACAAAAATAATTAAAAGTTTGCACATCAGCATGAGTATAGCATATTGTCAAATTTAACGAGAGGATGCAGGTATGCATGCTATTATTCAGAACGAGTACATGATGTGTTCATAGTTAAAGAGGGGTTGACAATTGAGTTTAGGGCACAGAATATATGATGAAGATTCTCCAATAGATTATGAAATGGGTGCCCAGTTCAGTATCCTAACAAACTATTGGAACATAGTTTTACCTGTCTCCAACAAAGCAACAAGTCATGTAAGCCCGGAAAGAACATCATTTTGTTGAAGCTTTAAGCCATTACTGGAAGTCGGGGTGGACTTCGTCCTCCACTCTCATATCAGGTAACAGATTTTCTCGTCCACCCCAAGGCTCCTGACCACTAGTTGGATTGGAAAATTCCTCTCCTTGGGAGCAACCATCAAATTCCTCCAAGTACTCGCTCCATCTCGACTGTCCTTTTGCTGCAACCGATATGCAGCCTCCTCTGGATTCAATCCTACCTGTGGACCATATAGCCATGGTGTGATTAGTTGTTCGACTATACTTTTTATGATCAGAGGAGTTCGTGGAATGCGGGCATAAGCAATCCGTGGAATTAGAGGTAGAATGGGAATTAGGAAGAGAGTACAGCTTATCATGGGCCCGACACGGCCTGAAAATTGGCGGGTTGGAACTTGGAACACTAAAAAATAGGCTCATGGAACAAGCGAGGACAAAAATACGGGCCCGATCTGAAAATTGGACCGGACTTGGAAAAAATTAAAAATTGACCCAGCCCAGCCCATTCCAACCCGAGATAATTATATCTTATATATTATATAATAATTATATTAATTAATTAAATTTAAAATAAGAAAAGTTTATCCTATATGTTAATTAATATGTCCGCACTGAGTCTGTTGGGTGGCCTGGTATTGACCTTGCACCAATCTAGATAGAAAAATTGAGGCCTGAATCAGGCCGGGCGTAAGCATACTGTAGGGTCCGTTCCGATCTACACATTTGATCAGGTCTAGAAGAGTTAGGGCTAGAAGAAGGCCAGGCTCTGACCCTACCCAAACCCGGCCCAACGAACTTTGGGCAGGGCTTAAGCCCACAAATTTTGAGATAGTTTAGGCCCTGACATGAACCTAATTAAGCCAGCCCGATTACCCATTTGAGCGAAAAATAGGTTTAGGCCAAATCCGGTCAAAGTTTAAAAATTCATAATATTGCTTAACAAGTTAATGAGCTAGTTAAAAGTAGACTATCTTAGCTAAATACATTTTAATTTATCCTTTACTTCCCCATTATTTTTTCTAAATAACAACATACAAAAATAAATTGGTACGGGCCTGAAATTGCACGCTATTTCCGACTTTGTTCAAGCTCAGGCTCGAGCTGAAACATAATCGAGCCCGGTTCGAAAAACAAGTAGATTCTAGATTTAAGCTCAAACTCAGCTTAAACATTTTCAGGCCTAGCCCGAAGCCCAACCCGAAGTTGGCTCGAGTCGAGCCTAATTTCAGCCTTAAGAAGGGAAGAGCCATGCCTTGAGAATGCGCTGCATCCTTCCTTTTCTGGGAGAAATTTGGCCTCAGAGGCTTGTTTTCTTTCCCGGCGGCAGCCGACTGCATCGATGGAGAGCATCTCGACAAGTGACGTCTCAACATTTTGGGGGGCAATTCCGTCACAATCTCCGGCTCATCTGTCAAGTTAATTAGCAACAAAACAAAGAAATAAATAAATAGAAAAAATGAAGAGATATATACAAATTAAGAAGCTCATTTTTTTTGCTAATCAAGAAGCTCATTCACCTATCGAATTAGTTAGAGAACAAAACTAAGGAATTAGATAAATTAACAAAACGAAGACCTGGAAGAGTAATAGAAAAGACGGGGATATTTCGGGAACAGAGGAGGAAGGAGAGGGAGTAGAATGACAAAAAAAAGGAGGGCATTTCGCAGAAGAGGGACATTCTGGGAACCAAAAAAAAAAAACCCCACCTCCACCGCCTCCGTCGTCTCTCTCTTTTTGGGGATCCAAATACTCCGTCCAATCCATCCTCCTCTTCCCCCGATTCGCCCCACCGCCGTGCTCAGCCGCCGCCATTGGAGGGGGGGAGCCCTCCGATTGGGGCGGGATCGCATGGGGGCCGTCCGATCGGGACATGTTGAAGGCCTGGACAAAGTGGCGGAGGTCGCGGGCGAGGGAGCCCTGGGCGTGGATCCGCCGCACCGACTGCCTCTGGTTGCAGACCGCGCAGACCCACTTGTTGCTGCCCTTCTTCTGCTGCTTAACCTGGTCCAAAGGCACACCGTAAGCAGTAGCAAGGCAGAGGCTAGAGAAAGAGGGATTTGGGGTTTACCTGCATGGTCGAACATTGGAAGCACTGAACCGAGATGAAGAGGGTCGACATTTCCCCCAATTGAGAGAGACACACAGAGAGAGAGAGAGAGAGAGAGAGATGGGGTGGAGATTTAACGGGGAAGACGCGAAGAGGCTGACGGACGCTGCATTTGGAAGTTGAGGGTCATCATAGACTACCGTGACCCCTAGAAAACGACAAAAGGGCACAGCAAAGAATTACTTCAAGTTTTGGCTTTTATTGCTGGGATAGTTTAGCTTGTGGGGATTGAATGGATTAGATGGATCGCTGGTAAAAATTTCGCGCGCGTTGTGGAGGGAATGAGAAGAATTTAATTTTAGAAAGTTGATGTTCGGATAATTCGAGGGGAAAATAAAAAAATCGCTCTGATTGATCCCTCATTCGGTGATGTTCTCAAGATGGGTTTAAGGTTGCATTTGATATTATTGTCACTTTTTTAAAAAAAATTAAGAATAAAAATTTTATTTTTTTAATTTTTGATAATAAAAAATATGTTTGATATTTTTTTAAAAAAATTACAATTTGACTCCTCATTGATGATTCTTCATCTTTAAAATTTTCAAAACGACCCTAATAGATCTTCGTTAGTAAAGAGGTAACTTAAATTTGAATCATCATTTATTCTTTGACTCCTAACTTTTTTTTATATAGTAAATAATTCCAAATCAATGCGTCGACACTCGAAGTTTGACGAAACGAGCATTCAAATAGTCCAAAATTATCCTCGTGAGAGACACGCATAGAAATAAGTGATCGACATAACCTGGCACCACCAGTCGAATAAAAAAAAAATCTTTTGGCCAGCAACCACTCGCCACTCGAAGGGTGATGCCTTTTTGGAATGACTTTTGGACTAAAGTCGATAAAAAAGCGATTAAATGTCTGTTAAGCTTCTCCTTCTTTAATCATTAGGGCAAGTGATTCTCGGGTAGCAAGCTCGTAAAGCGGATGTTGAAAATAAAGGAAGAGGTCGAAAAATATCCAGAAGGGCTTGCTAACCACATGTGACAATCATACAGTAGCATGAAGTTATTGTAGGACGAAAACATCCGTAGTATCTTCTTATTGGGGGTGAAGATCTTAATCTTCTTCATGAAATCTTGGAAGGAGGCCATTCATGCTTGCCGCTCCACCACGATGCCATGCACCCATCATCCCCATTGGCTTTTCTTGCTGTTGGTCGGAAAAATGCTTTACTAAGATCAATCTCACAAAGAAAAGTTCCACCATCAGTTAAGAAAAAGTTATATGGCTGGGATGGCGGCAGTGGAGGGAAGAAGCCCACGTAACCCTACTACAGCCGGCCCACATAAACATGAGAAGAAGATGATTTAGTTCTTCTTGATCTTTCCTTTTTTCTTTACAGTGAGATTTCAAGGATGGATAAAAGCAATGGGCACGAATATGGTATCATGCATGTACGAAGATAAAAATGGGGATTGGATGTTGGTTGGAGATATGTGATGGGAGTGACTATAACCTGTAATCATGTTTTAAATCTTACTGAAGTATTCGTCTTTCATGATTTTATGGTGTTATAATAGTCTCGTATTCATGTGCTGGGAGGATGTTTATCTCCTCGTGTAAGAGAACGAGGAGAAAATAAAAGGATGTGAAGCAAGAGGCTTGGGTTCGAACCCATGACGACACTCCTACTTGTTATTAGATATTGAGGAGAGATGAACACATGCAGGTCATGGAAATGTCAGCTTCTGTTTTGCTTGGGTTCTCCAAGTTCATGGAAGTTTATAAGATGGAAGGTGTTGCTGGAAACTGGACCCGGGGGCGACCGTCGGCTAAGGAGGGGAAGCTCCGGCGAGAACTAGCGGGCGGCGATCCGTCGGAGGGCGGCGTCCTCCGTTGGATCTGCAAGGAAGCCGATGGCCGGGTCCTCCGGCGCCGGCCTTCCGATGCCTAAGTCAGAGGGGGCAAGTGCAGATGAGGAGAAACAGTAGTATATGTCCAGAGTTCTTTTTTCCCTTCCCCCCTATAATAGAGTTGTTCTCCTTTTATGGAGGGGCGCTGGGCTACCTGTGAGGTAATAGGACGAGGTCGTCGTACAATGGAGCATTCCGCATGAAAAGACGTACGATCAGGCGAATTAATGCTGTCGTGGGAGCGAGGTCGAAGTCAGAAAATTGTCATAACTGACTAGACACAGTCGAGCTGATTTGCCGTGGAGAACTAGAGATCTGTAAATAGCAGGTGCCATGCGTATTAATTGTTGAGTAAGCCGGAGGTGCGCATTAATTGTGGAGTAAACTGGAGGTCTTCAGGAGCCATGCGTGATGATGGTTGAGTAAGCCGGAGACGTGCATTAAATGCTGGAGGCGATGGCAGTGTATTGTCTCCGATCGGATTACGGAGGGATATGACCGCGGTAGGTGAACGGAGAGGACTTCCGAAAGGGTGAGCTATGAGGTCATGAGTGTTGGGCGTATCAGAGGTCGGGCATATCCGAGGTCGGCCATATTCGAGGTTGGACATATCCGAGGCCGGGCACCTGGTTAGGCGCCGGGTCGGAAGCTCGGAGGTCGAACGTACCTGGGGTTGGGCGCCTCCGAGGTCAGGCACCTTTGAGCTCGAGCGCCTCCGAGTTCGGGCGCCTCTGAGTTCGGGCGCCTCTGAAGTTGGGCGCCTTCGAGGTCGGACGTCTTTGATTGCGTGTTCCTTGACATGCTCACGTGCTTTGGGGCAATTTGTATTACCCTTACACTACCTTCCGACTTCCGAGTTCGAGCCGCTTGCGAGCTCGGACGTGGGAAGTAGTAAGTCTTTATTGTGGTGGGGGCCAGGACTTTAAATTGTTCCAGCAACCCGCGCATTTCGGAGTATTCTTAATGAGAGAAGATGGAGCATCACCTTTTCGTCCTCCGAGATCGCTTCGTGAAGCAGGCTCATAATTGGGTCCCAAGATCCGACGGGGCACTACCTCGATTGTGTGTTCGAGGCGCCAACCTGTAATTAATTTGTCGCTTCGGTTTTCGGAGTCGACACGTGGCGCGATCTGGGTAAGGGGTGGGGTTTGGCCCCGCCAATCTGGGCCGTGAGAGGAGTCTATATAAACCCTTGTTTCTGCCTTAGGGGTTCCCATTTGGCTATCATCTCTTTCTAGTATCTCCTCTTGTTTCTCACCGGCGAAGGCAATCGTGCTACAGGCTTCCAGCGAGGATTCTAGTAGGTGTCTCTCAGTCTGCTCAGAGGATTTTGTTTTCCTTTCTTTTTCCTCTATTCTCTTCTGGGATGGGTCGTGGTGCAGAGGAGGTCGGGTCCTCTCTGAGCCTTGAGGAAATGGAGATGGCTGAGGAATGGTTTTTTCCTCAGCGCGGGTTCTGCCTGGAACTCGCAGGGGCGGGGGATCGGATTTTGAGACGTCCTCCGGGCCGAATCGGAGTGTATCTTGAAACACTCTGGGCCGGCCTGCGATTCCTCCTTCACGGGTTCGTGAACGAGCTCCAGGCGACGTATGAAATCGTCCCCGCGCAGCTTGCTCCTAACGCGTGGAGGATGATAATCGGCTTCTTATCTCTGTGCCTAGCGCACGGGGTGCCGACCTCTGTGAACGTCTTCCGGTGGTACTTCATGTTGAAGTCCAACCCGGGAGACGGGGAGTGGCTATACCTTGCTCTTCAGGGTGGTCGGCCGCTCTTTCGGGGTGCTCCTACATCCATTCATGGGTGGAAGGAGAAATTCTTCTTTTTGGCCTCCGAGCTGTCGTGGGGGTATTAGCCATTATTTATATTTGATGAAGTGATAAATTGGTCGTGGGTGTATATATATATATAAGCATGCATGAGAAGAATCTAGTGGGTGGGACAAAGTTGGCTACATCTTTTTAGGCTACTATAATATTCGGTTTAGAATGTCATAATCATAAAAATAAATATAATATACAGGACAAGTCTTAATATAGGTAAGATTTAGGATTCTAGGTTATTTTCTACTCATCTCTAATATTAAAAAAAAAAGAAGATATGCTAAGCTCTAGCTAGGGCTTCAGATTCCTCTGTTGACATTTTATATTTTTAATATAGAAGGATGACATATGAGAAGAATAAGTAGTATTCCTACCCACTCGGAGACGGGCAGACCTCTCGAGAATAGGAAGACTGGAAGTGGAGATTGGGGCCCATTGGAGTTTGACCAGACTTTGCAAGTCGAAAAGAAAAGAGAACTATTCGTCCCCATTGCAACGGGGTGGTGGCTTATTTGGCTGGCGAGTTGGTCTTATGGCTTTCTTGTGTAATCGTGAGGTCGCGAGTTCGTCAGATTTTAATCCAAAGTTATTCCAAAATAAATATTTAAAAAACTTAAATAGTTTAAGCCAGTTTTTCACGCACTTATTTTTTATATTTTTTTCTAAATTTTTATAGTTTTTCATAAAATAGAAGTTCATACAGAATTTTGTGAATCAAGAAATCAATTATATCATTAGATAACTGAAATCAAGCTGAAACTGGATCCCGGCTTATCTAGGCCAAGATGGAACAATTGGAGAAATTTCGGAAGGTTCCAAATTTTTTGAGATGTCGACCAATTATTTAAATATGAGATATTGAAATCTCGATCAATAAGTTAAATCTAAAATCAACAATTATTTAAAATATTAAATTTAAAATTTATTAAAGAAAATATAGATTTAATAGATTAAATAATTGATCGACAAATTTCTTCCATCAAGATAAGGAGCTTTTCTCTTCCTATTTCAGGGGTATCCACTACCGATACAAACCTAGATCCCAGTTGATCCCTTGGTCAAGTTAAAAGCCTTGAGTTCACTATAAAAAAATCAGGCATTGTCGACTCTTTTTATTGCCTATACCGATGTTTATGAGCGTCGTTAGTTTTATTATCGACGTTTTATAAAGCGTCGCACAAGTATCGGCAATGTAAATATTGAAAAAAAATCTGCTGATGCTTTTAGAAAGCGTCGTTAACTACCGACGCTTATTAGTATTGCCTATTGCCGACGCTTTTTTGTGTCGGCTAATAGCAACGGTTAATCGTGTCGCCAATTAGCTACGCTAGAAAGGGTCGCTAATATTTTTTATAACAACGCTTTAAAGTGTCGTTATAGTTATATTTTTTTGAAAAAAAATATTTAAAAAGATTTTAAAACTCTGCATACATACACACATACATACATCTCTCTCTCTATACACACACACACACACATATATATATATATATATATATGCATATATGCATATATATATATATATATATATATATATGTATGCTAAACATATACTTAACAAAAGTTGTATTATTACATAATCAAACAGATTATTTGAAATATTTATATTATCAAATATGATTACATTTACATTGTTAATTGACATTTACAATTTACTTCAAAAAACATAATATATATATATATAATTCCTAAATAAATAGTCTAAGAGCTATTAGGGGTCGATGGCATCATCATCATCTCTACAAGTAGAGGAAGTATTAGGAACCTATAAGAAAAAGATAGAAACTTTAGAAGTTAAGAATACAAAAATCATTATGCTAATACAAAAATATATAATAATTATGTAAAATATTTAAATGGATGTAGTTATTTACCTGAAGAGGGGCAAACCTATCAACATAGATGCAATCTGGTCAAGCTGATCCCTCAAAGATTGTATCTCTATGTGATGGCTATGCCTCAACTCCTCCATATCTATATGATAGCTCTGGCTTATCTTCTCCATCTCTGTAAAATGGTTCTACCTCATCTCCTTCATCTCTACTTTCAAACTACAAATTTCTACAGGACTACTATTTTGTTTGGCATCTTGGATATATCTACTCACTGCAGACAACTGAGTGGGGTAACTCCAATGCCATAATTTCTTACTCGACCATAATACTTCGATCCCATCAATTTAGCAAACATCTGAGCTTCGATGCAACTGGTCTCGCTAAATGATGATGACTCTTCAACATGCTCTGAAATAAGAAATGTAGCCCTGTCCTATATCTCTCGAAAAAATAGTCACATATTAATGTTTGAAAAAAATATAATTAATAAAAAAATTATTGCATGAATCAAAGATGAATACATATAATTATTTCTCTCATCTTTTTCCGGACAAAGTTATGATCTTGTTGTATGAACATTTGGTTTGGCTTGATCTCTATTGTTCGAAACATTTTTTAACAAAAAAAAAAACAAGTTAATTAATGAAGTATCGGATGGGATGAGAAAACATTATACAAGCCATTTCGCCATGGAAAACCTTTCAACGAGCTGTTTGCTCGAACTTGTTGGGTCAAAGCGCTGCTGCCATGTCAAACAAGCATAATGTAAACGTCTCCCTTTAGTCGTCTTCCGCGGCTGTCATCGCGCCGGCCAGCTCTCCTCCATGCACTTCTCTTGCTTTTCTTACTATCCTACGACCGTATCTCCACGTAATCCAAACCCTCCAAAATCCAACAATAACCCCTTCGTATCCAATTCTCGCTCCAATAACAAACGAGCCCTTCCAAGCCTCCTTCGAGTGGATCCCTCCACTTCCCTGCTCCTCGTCAGCTATCCCCGTTCCCTCGCTCCCCACTTTGGCCGTACGCTACCTCTATTCTACTTCTATCTCCTGTCTCAATCCAGGATCTCATCCAAAATGGCTACCCAAAATATATTATTTGAGTTTCTTGATTCTATGAAAATCTATGCAGCCGTGTGTTTAGTCCCACATCGATTATTCGTTAGGTAGATCTTGGGTAGTTGTACAGGATCAAGAAATCCAAATAATGCTTTCCAACTAGTCATTTTGGATGAGATCCTGCGTTGTTACAAAATAGTATTAGAGCGAATCTGTCTTATAGCCTATGTGGACTAGGGAACACTGCAGTACAGATTCATTGGGGCTGACTACGGACCAATTGTGGTGTTTGTAATTAGATTTGAATAAATTTAAACTTTGAGCCTGACAAGAACATCGAAGAAATATGCCGGCTAGCTATTTTGGTTAAGGTCCTAGGTTGTTACTGGATCCATCTCATTCTTTTGTGAACCCAAATCTAATAACTCAATCGCTCAACCAGTCACAGCAGCCCAATGCTAAAGCTAAAAGGAAAAAGAACAGAATATATCCATTCCCTCTACTGTTCTTATTCCTCTCGTAGCAGTAGCATTTCCCACCTCCTTCCTCTCTTCCTCCATCTAACAAGCAGTAGCCATTGAAGTCAAGAGGACAAACAAACCTATTCAATATTTCTCTCTCCTTACCGCGTTCTCTCCGGTCCAACTTCCACGTCGTAAACGACGGACTTGAATCCTTAGACTTCCATGCATCACTTCTCTCTCTTAGCTGCCTAACTTCCACTTTAAAGTCTCCAACACTAATATCCTTCGTCTCCCCTCCACCCCATGATTTCCATTAAAACTCGCAGCACAAACTAACTTATCACGAAAATGAAAGAAATGGAAAACCACAACAACCATCACCACCACCACCACCACCTTGGCGTCAACAAGCTCGGAAGACCCATCAAGAAGATCCCCGCCGCCCCGGCCCACCGCCCCACGCCGCCCGCGCCGCCGCAAGCCCGCATCTATAACATCAGCAAGAACGACTTCCGCTCCGTCGTCCAGCAGCTCACCGGCACCCCCACTCGCGACTCCTCCTCCTGCTCCTCCTCCTCCTCCTCCGCCGTCGCCGCCGCCCGTCATCCCCGTGCCAGCCTTCGCCTCCAGCAAATCCGCCCGCCTCCTCTCGCCCCGCTCCCCCGCCCGAACCCCGATCCCAACCCCTCCATCATCGCTGACTACATGCGCTTCTTCGAGAACTCCCTCCTCCACTCCGACAGCTCTCGCCCGACGCCGCCGCCCGCTCCCCCCGCCTTCCCGTCGCCAAGGGTCGGCCCCTTGCTGCCGTCGCCGGGGCCGTTGGCGCTGCAGTCGCCGAGCGGGTTTCTGAATTTGGTCTCGCCGCGGTCGCCGTACCCGCTGCTGTCGCCGGGGATCCAGCACCCCCCTCCGCTTACTCCGAGCTTCCCCTTGTCGCCCGGGTTCCTGCGGCCCAGGCCGCAGCCTCCGCCGCCGTCGCCGGGGTTCTTTCCGCCGTCGCCCTCCGCGTTGTTGCCCTTCGCCCACCCCGGATGGAGGGATATGTAACATTTTTCTGTGATCTTTGCGACTCGCAAGCAATTTCCGTAGAAGTGTAAAATATAACGAATCTTTTCTGATTTGGTGATTTGGACTCTCAACTAGAAGCAAATTGAAAAAAAAAACACACACACACACAAAGAAAAGGGGGAAAATATTTTTTTTTCTTCATTTTCCAATCGCTTGTATCATTGGTTGACAGAAGCTGGTGGCCTCTAGCTCAGGTAATATAGGGAGGTGAAATAAATTGGGTAGGTGAATACAAATTCTTGTACTTCTATCATTTTGATGTTTGTAACACTATTGACAGATTTTTTAAGTGTAGTTAGTTCAAAATTTGGGTTAGTGATTATCGTTTTGTGAACTAAATTAATTATGGAGTTCTTGTTTGGTATATAGTTTATTTACTCTCTTTTAATGAGAAGGTCAGGGTGTAATCTAAGCTCTCACTTGTTGCATGCAAATGATTTTTGGTGGAAGTCACTCAAGTAGAAATCATTCGGCTTACATGGCATGAATGAAATTATTGAAGTGATTTCGCTTTCTTTGTCTGGTGATCGATGAAGACTTGGTCACAGTTGTAAAACATTTAACCATACTTTTTGTCACGAGAATTAGGACAGCAACCAATTGTTCAGTTGGAAACATGCAGCTCATTCTAAATGATGTGATAGCCTTCTTATGTTTATAAAGACTATTTCCATGTTGTCTTCCATCATATTTATGTGTTGTATACTCATTGGTCTCAACAAAGTGATTGGCAGGCCTTTATATGTTTCATATTGAAATATGCTATATCAGAGGAGAAAGATTTATTTTGGTTCAAGCATTACACACTGTGTGCTCTGAATGTCTGAAACTATGAATGATGAATTAACTTTTAGCAATTTTGGCAATTAACTTGTTCGAAGGAAAAGCTTGTGTGCTCTGATACAAAATTGTTGTTGGTTATATTTTCCAAATTATCAGAAAGAAATAGGAAAATAAATGCAATATATATTTTGGTAGCTCTGAGTAGCTTCAAGGTTGTTTGAAAACTAGAATGCCATATTATTTTTGTCTAGATAGACAAATTTTCCTCATATTTAATGGTTTTGGTTGCTAGTTGTTTCACATGAACCTCGTATCTGTGAGGCAAACCAAAGCGAAAGTATGAGAATTATAGTTTTTTCAGGAAAAACTCATACGAGAATTATAGTTTGATATGATCAAATTTTATTGGGTTTAATTAACATTAATCCATTTTTTGAAAAGAAAATCCATAATACTTTATTGAATTTTTATGTTCATATTTCTTGTTGGGCTTTGCAGGAAGCCACACATCATGCCCCTTGTAACTTCTCCTGTTGGTTGGGCTGCTGGTCGGTTCACATGAGCTAAGCAATCTCAGAATTAAAAACAAAAGTGAGTTTGAGATTCCTCAGATTTTATAGCTGGGTTACTTCATGGTGTTATTAATGGTTGGAATTTTGTGGCTTATCTCTTTCATTGATCTTCACGGAGTTTTGGTTTTAAATGGTGAATGCAACTTCCAAAGTAGATTTCACAACATCAGAAATAATAGAGCATGTCTTCCACCTACTGTAACTAACCAAAGTTAACGTTGGATAATCCCAATTCTTTAATATCTCCAACCATATCAATGTGTTGGCTTGGAGAACAACAAGATAATTAAGCTGCTTTATAGTTGGACTCGTGACATCTCATCTCACCTTTGTTTCCTCGTGGGAGCCAGCGAGCTCTCACCATAATTATCTTGATTAGAACCCCTGGCTTTATAAGATTTAGCTTCCACCTAAATGAAGTTTCTTCATGATGTTCTTCGTCTTCATTAGGCTAATTATCGAATGCCTAGCTGTAGATTTAGATCGAATGTTGTTGCAGATGCTACGTAATGTTTTTTTTTTCCTTCTTCTTCACATCCTTGAAAATTTCTTCTTGTAGATGGTTTATGCAGGGAATCCAATGCTGCAGTTTAATTGTCACTAGTACAAAGAAGGTTTTGGTGTTTGCTTCATTTATTTCATGTTGGGTTGGTGGAACATCCTGCTATGCCAACAAATTAAGGACCTTGAACCTACTCACCAATACCTCTAACTTGTAAAATACACTGGGTTGCTATCAGGGATTTAAACCTTGGATCACAAATCTTATCTAGATATATAAGATCACAAATAATGAATTAGGTGGTCCATGCACCAAAACAAAACCCAGCATACTGATGAGAGCTTTCCATCCTCTTGGATGTTTGGTGGTGCCCAATAATATTAAGGTGACCGCATGTTTGGTGTTGATTGCTGTGGGGAAGTCAGCAGCCTCTTCATGGTTGTAAGAGGGTTTATGCTGATAGCATGACCTGTTAAGGGTCGCATAGATGTCATTGGACTAAAATTTATAGGCCAGCTCCTTCATACTATGCCCCCT
>JAOXJJ010000725.1:1254312-1266518 GCA_025769935.1 Phoenix roebelenii | reverse complement strand
CTCGGCCTCGACCCACTTAGTGAAGTAATCAATGGAGACGACCAGAAACTTTCTCTGCCCGGTCGCAAGGGGGAACGGTCTCAGAATATCGATCCTCCACTGGGCAAATAGCCAGGGGGTGTCGATTGAAGTCAGCGGGGCCGAAGATCGACGCTGGATATTGATGTTCCGTTAATACCGATCGCATCTCCGGACAAAATTCGTTGCATCCTTCTGAAATGTGGGCCAATAGTATCCCTGGCGAAGGATCTTGTGGGCTAGCACTCGACCCCCCAAGTGGTTTCCGCAGATTCCCTCGTGGACCTCTCGTATGGCATAATCCACCTCTGATGGGTGGAGACATCTGAGGAGGGGAGAGGTAAAGGACCTGCGGTAGAGTCTTCCTTCGTACAACACGTATCGGGAGGCGAGTCGCCTAATCCGGCGAGACTCCAGCTTGTCGTTGGGCAAGATTTAATCGTTCAGGTAGCTGACGAGCTCGTCCATCTAGCTTGGCTCCACCTCAAGGCAGAGCGCTGGCTCGGGCTCCTCCATGTTGGGCCTTTGGAGGTACTCGAGCATTGTCACTTTAGGAAGCTCACTCATACGGGAGGTCGCCATCTTTGACAGTTGGTCTGCCCTTTAGTCTCTGACCTCGGAACATGTTGGAAATCGAAGGAGCTGAGAGCGGAGGCAAAATCTCGCACCTTCCGGAGATACTTCTGTGCATAGCGGGCTCTCGGGCTTCAAAGTCTCCCAAGATCTGGCTCACGACTAGTTGGGAGTCGCTGAAGACCCTTAGGTATTTCACCTCCAGTTCTTTCGCTAACTTGAGCTCGATGATGAGTGCCTCGTATTCCGCCACATTATTAGAGGCGGGGAACTCGAGGCGCAAAGCTTGCTCTGCAACCACTCCATCTGAACTGGTGAGGATGAGGCCTGCTCCACTACCCCCCGAGTTCGAGGAACCATCGACGTGCAGAGTCCACGTCGGCCCCGGGGTCTGCTCCGTTGGTGTGGGCTCGGGCTTGGGCTCATCCGGTACGGTGCACTCGACAATGAAATCGGCGAGTACTTGGGCTTTAATTGCCGACCTCGGTCGATACTCGAGGTCAAATTTCCCGAGCTCGATCATCCACTTTGTGATCCTCCCTACCCGATCTGACTGCTACAGGATCTGCTTCATGGGTTGGTCGGTCAGTATGGCGACTGTGTGGGTTTGAAAATAAGGTCGGAGTCTTTGAGCCAAAATAAGCAGGGCGTAGATGGTCTTTTCCAGTTTAGAGTATCGAGCTTCAGAACCTCTCAGGACTCGGCTGGTGTAGTATACTGGTTTCTGGAGCTTGTCTTCTTCTCGGACTAGGACGGAGCTCATTGCAACCGGGGAGCTCACCCTGCCGAGGTTTTGTAAGTAGTGGAGGAGAGGCGAGGAGACGCCTGAGGTCTTCAAAGGCCTGCTGGCATTCCTCCGTCCAGAGGAAGTTTTTCGATCGCTTGAGGATTGAGAAGACTGGGAGGCATCTCTCTGCGGACCTGGAAACAAATCTTTCCAGGGCCACGACTCGGCGAGTGAGCCGCTACGCCAAATATAAGTAGAGGAGCTCACCCTGCCGAGGTTTTGTAAGTAGTGGAGGAGAGGCAGGAGACGTCTGAGGTCTTCAAAGGCCTGCTGGCATTCCTCCGTCCAGAGGAAGTTCTTCGGTCGCTTGAGGACTGAGAAGAATGGGAGGCATCTCTCTGCGGACCTGAAAATAAATCTTTCCAGGGCCGCGACTCGGCCAGTGAGCCGCTGCACCTCCTTGACCGTCCTCGGCAGAGTCATTTCTTGCAATGCTCGGATCTTCTCGGAGTTTGCTTCAATTCCACGCTGGGTGACTATGAATCCAAGGAACTTCCCCGAGGTGACTCCGAAGGCACATTTAGCAGGGTTGAGCTTCATTCGATACTTCCTCAGCGTGGAGAATGTTTTATCGAGGTCGGCAATGTGGTCTTTTGCCAGCTGACTTTTCACCAGCATGTCGTCAACATGGACCTCCATGTTTCGGCCTATTTGGCTTTTGAAAATTTGGCTAACCAACCTTTGGTAGGTCGCTCCAGCGTTTTTCAAGCCGAAGGGCATCATCTTGTAGCAATAAGTGCCCCCGTCGGTGATGAAAGCCGTCTTCTCCTCATCTTCGGGTGCCATCCGGATTTGATTGTACCCGAAGAAGACGTCCATAAATGTCAGCAACTGATGTCCCGAGGTGGAGCCCACGAGTTGGTCGATGTTAGGGAGGGAAAAACTGTCCTTTGGGCAAGTCTTGTTCAGGTCGGTGTAGTCCACGCACATCCGCCATTTTTCGTTGGCCTTCTTGACGAGGACTACATTGGCAAGCCAGTCCGGGTAGGATATCTCCCGGATGAAGCCGACTTTGAGGAGCTTGTCTACCTCCTCAGCTGCCGCTCGCTGTCGCTTTGGGGCGGAGCCTCGCTTCTTCTGCCGCACGGGCCTGAAGGTCGGTTTCACCTAAAGTCGGTGAACCGTGACCTCCAGGTCTATTCCAGGCATGTCGGCGGGCGATCAGGCGAAGATGTCCATGTTGGCCCGCAGGAACTTGATCAGGCGTCCTCTTTCACGGGCGTCCAGTCCGGAGCCGACCTGCACGGTTAGCTCGGAAAAATTTTCCTGTAAAGAAACTTTAGTGAGAAGCTCACCAGGCTCCGTTCGCTCCTTTCGTGGGACATCCCGTACTTCCAAAGTTTCGAGGGAGAGCGCCCGATCTGTTGTCGAAGTTGATGTCTCGGTCGGTCGCTTGGCCCTGTGGGTTGCCATGTAGCATCGCTTTGCCACCAGTTGGTCCCCATGAACTTCGTCCACTCCTTGGTCGGTGGGGAATCGTATAAGTAGGTGGCGAGTTGAGATCACGGCTCGGATGGCGTTGAGCCCTGGTCGTCCGAGGATGGCGTTATACGCCGAGGGCAGGCGGACCACAAGAAAGTCCATCCTTACGGTGCTTTCTCGAGGGGCGAGGCCGACCGTGACTAGAAGATCGATCTCACCCTCGATCAGGACTGAGTCTCCAGTAAATCCAACTAGGGGAGCATTCATTCTCCGAAGTTGGCTCTTTGTCATCCCCATTTTCTGGTAGGCATCGTAATACAAAATATTTGTCGAGCTTCCATTATCTACTAAGACGCGCTTTACATCAAACTTATTTACAATCATGGAGATGACTACAGCATCATCATGAGGAGTCTCAACTCCTTCCAAGTCCTCGTCCAAGAACGAGATAGTTTCGGAGGTGTGCAGGCGCTTTGGGGGGCCCTTTCTTCCGCAGATCCACCGGCCGAGGTGCCACCTCAGATGGTGTTGATGGTCCCGGCGATGGATCTGTTGGCATTTGGATCTTCGGGCTGTGCAGTGATCTCTGATGGCCTCCTTTCCTCGCGCCGGTTCCGCACGAACCGGTCGAGTACTCCACGGCGGATGAGCGCCTCGATCTCATCCCGGAGCTGGAAGCAATCCTCCGTGTCGTGGCCGTGTCTCGGTGGAAGCGGCAGTACTTCTTAGGATTGCGCCAAGCTCCGGGATCCTGCATCGGGGATGGAGGTCGAAAATAATCCAAGCCCTAGATCTCCATCAGGATTTCCGTCCGGAGAGCATTGAGGGGAGTATAGTTCTCATACCTCCCCGGTTGTGGTCGTGGCCGCATCGGCGATCTCAGTCTAAGCGGAGACCTCGGTCGGGGTTGCCCCCGAGGCTGAGGTGGGCTTCTTAGGCGAGGTAGGTCCTTGCTCTGATGAGGGGATCAGCTTCTAGGATGACCGCGCTCCTCGCGGTGCCTCTTCTGTTTCTTGGAGGTCGGCTCGGTCACACCTCGCCTGGAAGCGATGGCCTCCTCGACCTTCGCATACTTCCGAGCCCGAACAAGCATTTCTGTAAAGTCGGCGGAGAAGCTCTTCTCAATGGAGAAGAGAAATCTGTAGGACCGAACTCCGGTCTTCAACGCCGACATGGCTATTGACTGGTCGAGCTCACGGACCTCCCAGGTTGCGGTGGTGAAGCGATCGAGGTAGTCCTTGAGGGACTCTCCCTCTCTCTGCTTGATGTCGAGGAGGGAGTCCGAAGTCCGTCGTTGGCGTCGGCTGGCAGCGAAGTTGGTGGTGAACTGTCTGCCGAGCTGCTCGAAGGACGAAACTGTACTGCACTTTAGCTCAGAAAACCAGAGCCGAGCTGCTCTCCGAAGCGTCGCTGGGATGGCCTTGCAAAGCATGGCTTCCGAGGATCCCTGCAACGCCATGAGAGCTCGATAACTCTCCAGGTGGTCGAGGGGGTCAGTCGTGTCATTGTAGGGCTCCACCTGAGGCATTTTGAACCTCGATGGGACTGGCTCATCCTCAATCTGGCGGGAAAAGGGGGACTTGGTTGTGAATTCAAAGTCGCCCTCACATCTTGCCTTTCTGCTGTGGAGCGCCTCAATCTGGCGCTCATGTCTCTCGACCTTCTTGTCGAGTTCTCCACTCCGAGGGTCTGCCATGGTAGTTTGCTCTGGCGCAAGCTGTCCTGGGACGGACTCGGCTTCCGATGGCGGTGGGCCGTTGCCCAAACCCATCACTAGGGGTCCCCTCCTGGGGGAAGCCTGGGCTAAATTCTGGCAACAGCGTCGCTCCTCATTGTTAGCCTGTGAGGAACCAAGGAGATTCTGGCCTTGGCACGCCGGTCCGTTTGGAGGAGGCGCCGGCAGGACCTGGGCGTGTGCAGGCGGCGCCGGTGGGGCTCCCTCACGTTGCAAGCCTTGAACGGCCGCGGCCAAGGCTTGAACTTGCTGCATCAGGATGTTGAACTATTTCGGCTGGACTTGCAGGATTGAACCAGCCGGAGGCGGCGAATTCTGAAGGAAGTGTTCCGGGCTTGGTGGGAGACGTCGGGAGGCGTTAGAGGCTTTCTTATTTCTTAACTTCATGGTCGCGACTCGGTCCCTTCCTCTAGCGCTAACTGTTGCTGGAAATTGGATCCGGAGGCGACCGTCGGCTGAGGAGGGGGAGCTTCGGCGAGAACTGGCGGGCGGCGATTCGTCGGCGGGCGGCGTCCTCCGCTGGATCTACAAGGAAGCCGGTGGTCGGGTCTTCCGGCGCTGGCCCTCCGATGCCTAAGTCGGAAGGGACAAGTGCAGATGAGGAGAAACAGTAGTATATGTCCAGAGTTCTTTTTCCCCTTCCCCCCTATAATGAAGTTGTTCTCCTTTTATGGAGGGGCGCTGGGCTACCTGTGAGGTGATGGGAGGAGGTCGTCGTATAATAGAGCATTCCGTATGAAGAGGCGTACGATCAGGCGAATTAATGCTGTCGTGGGAGCGAGGTCAGAGTCAGAAAATTGTCATGACTGACTAGACACAGCCGAGCTGATTTGCCGTGGAGAACTGGAGATCCGTAGATAGCAGGTGCCATGCGCATTAATTGTTGAGTAAGCCGGAGGCGCGCATTAATTGTGGAGAAAACTGGAGGTCTTCAGGAACCATGCGTGATGATGGTTGAGTAAGCCGGAGACGCGCATTGTTGAGTAAGTCTCCGATCGAGTTACGGAGGGATGTGACCGCGGTAGGTGAACAGAGAGGACTTCCGAAAGGGTGAGCTCTGAGGTCATGAGTGTTGGACGTATCCGAGGTCGGGCATATCCGAGGTCGGCCATAGTCGAGGTCGGACATATCCGAGGCCGGGCACCTGGTTAGGCGTCGGGTCGGGAGCTCGGAAGTCGAACGTACCTGAGGTTGGGCGCCTCCAAGGTCGGGCACCTCTGAGCTCGGGCGACTCTGAGGTCGGGCGCCTTCGAGGTCGGGCACCTTTGATTGCGTGTTCCTTGACTTGCTCACGTGCTTTGGGGCAATTTGTATTACCCAACAGAAGGCTTAACACTGTATTTCTTATACAATTCGTCTCATCACCAAAACCAAATCCACAAAAAAAAGAAAAAAAAATTGAAATTAAGAGAGGATGAGGAGGGGGAGATAAGAGAGGATAGGAAGAGGTTGCGGTGGAAGGGAGAGGAAGTAGGTGGGATGGCGGCGAAGAGATAAAGAGAGGACGGGAAGGAGCTTGTAGTGGAGTGGAGAGGAGGTGGCTAGGATCGTGGTGGGGTGATAAGCGAGGATGGGAGGAAGGCAGGGAGCGACTTGATGGTGGACTCGATCCAACCATCGGTTAGGTAGGAGAGACCGATATAATTGATGGCGGTGATGTGCACAACTATGTGCTTGAGACAAATAGATGAAGGTTGTGTTGAGGGGATGAAAAATAGAGAGGGGTAAACACCCACCTAAAAGAAAAGATGGAAGTGAAAACTTTTGACTTCATTTTTTTTCAAAAATAAATAACAAAACATGGTTAAAAGGAAAAAGAAAAACCAAAGTTACCTATTTTATCCCTTTTTCACTGATGCTGGACACGTGCACTGCACGTGAGTAAATAGATAGCCGTTAACGTTTTCGGAAATTTTGAAGTATATGGCCCTCGTCTTGTAAATGTGACCGCCATTGTCCATTTATTTAAGGGAGATCTAAATAAATTACAAGACATGTTCTACTTAAATATGAGGATATATGGCCTATAGAGCAAATAGTGACATTTTAGAAGTGAGGGAGATTCAGAAATGATGGACAAAAGCTCGTGGATTTTGAGTAAGGAATGTCCATGGGCCAACCTTCATCCAGGAATGTAGCACTTTTCATGCAAAATAATGAACAAGCCCAGTCTAATAGATTGGGGGCCTTTTGAGTTTAAAAGGGGCCAATCATTCTCCCTACCATATACTCGCCCTAATCCTCGGCCCTCTCTACTATATATTTCTCAACTGACATCAAACTCTCATTCCCTTATCAAATTGGGAAAGACTAAACTATCCAAGCAAGTATTATTTTGATTTTTAAAAGACCAAAAAAAATGTTAACATAGAGGAACGTAGAGGAGGATGAGAGAGAGAGACGTAGAGGGAGAGGAACAGGAGTAAGAAAAGAAGAATATGTTCTTTATACCATACTTCAAGTAGTATCATAGCCTACCTTTTATAGTTCAAGATGGCTATATACAGCTCATATACAACTCATGTATACATCTCGTATACAGCTAATCAGTACAACTCATTATAGCTAACAATACAACTCATATACAGCTAACAAAAAAGAATACAAATGCCAGTTAACAAGCGCAAATGCGCCAACTGCTTTGTAGGAAAAAGCATGGAGCAACAATTGTTAGGAATTTGAAAAGCTCCATACCTCTTATTTTGATATATTTAACCTTTGGTGCCGCTCTTTGAGTATTCGATTTTGTGTGTTTTTTCTTTGGTAGGAATTTTGTGTTCAGTAATCCACAGCACCACTCATGCAAAGCAAGATAACTTCAGTCCCACGACAGCTAAAGCCTCAATTATAGAAGGCCAAAATTTTCAAACGTCTCCTACTCTTTTTGTTGCATAAAGTATTTTATAATAACACTTCGCGACGGTTCTAAAATTTCAATCCTGGACGGGTATTGGGATTTGAGTAGTTTATTCAAGAGGAAAAGAATATCTGATAAAATAACTAGATTCTATGAATCACAGATTGTTTGGAGTTAGGCAATATACACCTTATTGCAGCATTTTAGACTCTCGTGACTATCTGTCCTCTATGGTCTAGAATTGTAAAAAGGCAATAAATAGCTCCTAAAGAACTCACAGTGAAAGAAACAAAAAGAGTTCACAAGCATATTTTGACCTAAAACCTTTGCACACAATCAGGTAGTTTAGAGTTACCTACTTACCTCTGCGGTGGTGCATGGTTTGCATGGTGGAGTGATATGCAATTTTTGATTATGGTCATGAGATGAATGGCCATCAAACAATAATATTGTATATAATATAGTTTATGCTTGTGGATTGTTTTGTTTGATGGCTATCCATCTTCTGATGGTGGCTATCCAGAGATACACAACACTCGGCGGTGCTACCCATAAACTGCAGTAGAGAAAAAGATAAGGGATCTGAGTACACGTGCATGAATGTAAGGAATTTGATGAGCTTGTAAGGATATAGGAAATTTTCTTATAAGATCTCATAAAACTTTCTCACGATATTATTTGTGGGAGGAGAGCGTAGGAAAGCAAAAACATGTGGAAGCCACCCCTTTCTTGTGGTGGGTCAAAGAAAGTACCCATCCTGTGCAGTGTGCACACATCTACCTCTCACTCTCCTGTCTCAAGGACGAAGGGAAAAAAGATTTGATGAGGATCCCAAACCAATTCGAAGTCTTCATTCAGTTTTGTAACTTTTCGCGGACAAAGGAACTCTAAATTCCATGTAAACGAAAAAAAGGCACCGACCAAAGCGGAAACGGTAGTAGTACGGAGAGCCGACACAATGGGTCCACTGTTTCCCAAGGTCAATGCAACCTGCAGGGTCCGCCACGGCCTTCTCGCCGTTGCCGACGCTAATAACATTGGAACAGCGATGAGAGGACATGCTACGATAATTATTAAGGAAAAGAATCTTAAAAGACTGAAGGCATGCTGAAAAAACAATTCAAATTTAGACCAACGAGCAAATGGATGATGAGATGGACTCATTAAAACCCACTAGTAGGAGAAGATATTTTTTGGACTAGGGCTCTGAATGGAAGCTGAGATCCATATATTAAAGCCAAATAGTGCATGAGATACTTTGCCCTTTGGACTAAGGCTTTGCATATAGCTAAAATCACTGCAGAGTGATGAAAAGGATTGGTAACTATGTGAAGGACAATTCCAGACGATCCTCTTTGTGTGAGGTTACCAACATTCTGCATTCATTCTAATGCCACCACTTGGAATTGCTCACAGGTCTAATCAAGTTCAAGAAGTTGATCTACTCCTCTTTTTATTTAAAAACAAAAACCTTGCTAACATTTCAAAACAAGCAGAATAGCAACATTTCCCGCAGCCTGCATATATATATTCTCTAGTCACAAAATCAATTAAAACAACTGCATAAATTTTATTAGAATACCAAGTATTCTTAAATGTCCAAGTAATGCTATTATTCACTAAATTTGTGAGGCCAGGAAGGTGCACTGATTGGTCTGGACACCGAATCTACTTTCATTCAAACGTTTTTTGATCTGTCTGTAAGGAGTATCATTGTCTCGTTAGAGCAGTATGAGCCAAAAGGTGGTGGTCAGGCTGAACAATCAGGTAGCAATACCGGGCTCTGCTTTAGGCACAAAATTCAAGGACTTCTGCTCGGCCTCCCAAACCAAGCAGGGTTCTTGCTCTGGCCTCCGCTCAGTCTCCCAAACAAGGTCCGCTTCATACTCCGGCTTGCATTCCTACAAAATGGACACCAAAGAAAAAGAAATTTAGACATTTTTTCTGGTAAATCCGGACTACATATCCCCTTGAAGTTTCAATCTGCAACTCATGCAACAGTCGAAGAAAATAAGCTTACGATGAACCTGAAACAAACAAATAGCTGATGGTCTTGCTTGTAATTGATACGATGACGAAATTTTTTTCCTTAAATAACTGCGTTTTAAATGAGTAACCAGATTGGTTAACATGGTGGTCTTCTACCGCCAATACTCAAAATTAGTTGACAACATTGTTAGTGGAAGCAGAAAGTACGTAACAGCAATCTATAAGTTACTACAATGAACACCCATAATCTATAGAATATTCATTTTAAATAAATAATTATAACATTTTGGTTTTCCCTCAAACTTGGAATGACAGCTTATGGATAACTTCCTATCTGAACTTATTTTAGTTTGGGTTAAAGATTGCTTATAACGAAGCATGCAAGAACCACCAGGCACATCCTGATGGACATTGCCCAGCACCAAATATTTTACAAAAGTTCTGTCGATCATCACCTCCAACTTCCTCATCAACTCCTTGACTGATGGGGCTGAAATGATGATGCTGCGAGCACTTTGGGATATAAACCCTTCATCAACAGCTATATCAACGAACGACAACAGTGAATTGTAAAAGCCATCGACGTTCAGGAGACCAACCTGTCCAGTTATAAATATGTTGCTTGAGAAAACATTAGAAAAGAATGAAGGTATCACATGGGATAAAGAAGTTAAATGTTAAATATGAATCAACCTAACAAACTACAAATAGATTTCAAGTCACAAGATAACGTAGCTATGTATTCAGTTGCTTATATGGTAGAAGTATATCTATATAAACATCGCAGAAAAAGCAAAGATCTGACCCCACTCAACCAAAGAGTATTGCATCTTAATTAAGTCATACTGGTGATCTTCTTAGGTAGGAAGAATCCTAGCCGATGGTGAACTGATAATTAAGTATTGCTTGATTGCTGTCTCCCTATAACAGGAGTTTGACTGTTCCTTAATTATGAAAGAGAAGCAAGCAAACCATAAACTTCTTGACTATTATTATTAAACGAATGCAACATATCACGTGCATCATTCTATTGGCTGGAAAGGATGACCTTAGGTTAGGGTATTCGTTCCATATTTATTATTATCAAACGAATGCAACATATCAAGCATAATGGCTAGGAGCCCACTAAAACAATGGAACACATGACATGCATGCACATATATGTTTACTGTTTGATCCCATGGACAACAGGAACGGGCCGGTGTCTGAGCCGAACACCCCAAGTTTTGGGATGTTAGGGTTTTCAAAAGATTTAGCCTTTTAAATATTGTGACAAAAGGGCTCTCTACAGTTGTTCCAATGACAAATTCAAGGCAGAAGACAACCTTACAATGTCCATCCACTTCATTTGTCCCATTAGCAATGCTAGCTTATATGCAAAACTGAAATAAGTTATTCACACTGAATTTTTTGTCCACCTTCTACCAAAAGGAGAACAATGTAATAACTTACTGGCTTCTTGTGAATCCCAAGCTGATACCATGTAATGACCTCGAGCAGTTCCTCGAGCGTACCATACCCACCTGATATATCAACTCAGATGAGAAATAAAACTGCAGCAATATATATATATATATATAAAAGACATTTCACCTTCTTATTCTCTAAGGGGTTGATCAGCTAAAGAAATTTTACCAGGCAAAGCAATGAAAGCATCAGCTTCACGAGCCATCTCGGCTTTTCTCTCATGCATATCTGATACAGTTCTGACTTCCCCCACAGGCTCGCCAGTTACCTGTATTAAAAAAATTAATCTACATATATAAGTCTCAAACAGTGTCAGGTTACATTTTCTCGAAGAACAACATGCAGGCATAGGAATGCAAAATAAAATATCTGAGTGCATACAGATGAATTATGTCGGCGAACATTTTAGAAGACAATGCAGATTCATTAGCTATAAAGGACAGGATAGTGGACGTGGTGGTATGCCAGCAGCAGAATGACAAAACTGAATGGTGATTTAAATTGAAATGCCATCGATACCAGTATGATAGCTGTATTTTGTGATATTATAAGAGATTAGCTACTGATGCCACTGATATTTTTATCTACACCCACGACCTATCAACATTAAAATGTAATTACGCGCGCTCAAAAGACACATAATATAGAATGTATATGTTTTACAGTAGGAACACTTAGTTATGAGACATCAAACAGTAACATTCGCAAATAGGTATTTTATTTTTTTTTTTGGCAAAAGCTTGGCGTGGGGGCACTAATGGGCATATATAGCGCAGGAGTGCCCCTAAAAGACAAAGGCTTCATCCCTACCGGGTTTATGCATTGCTTCAAAAGTACTAAAAATTGTTAAAATTGCTCAACTCATTTTTTGATCCACAAAATGGATAGATATGAAACTTATATAGAATTCTAGTTCATATTATGAAACAACATTATCATCAAAAAGAAGGGGGAAAAAAGACATCCAGATGCTCACCATCATGACAGAAACACATTGGCGCAACTACCTTATATGCAAAATTAAGTTCCTAACATCATGGATTTCACTTACAACAGGAAGGAAAAATCAAATGTGAACAACATGCAATCATAAAATGGGCAATATTCCGATAGGAACTCACCTCCCTTGGCATCAATGTCTTTGGAATAATTCTGCAAGATGACAAGACAAATAACATAAACACCTTAGTACGAATCATAGACCCAAAAGTAAACTGTGCCAGTGTGCCTAGCCTTTTTTATAAAAGGATAAAAAGATTAAGAACAACTTTAAACATCTTCAAGGGAGGAATGTAGATAGATAGATATATATATATATATATATAGAGAGAGAGAGAGAGAGTACTATACATATACAT
>JAOXJJ010000725.1:1236805-1254048 GCA_025769935.1 Phoenix roebelenii | reverse complement strand
GAAATTTTTTTTTTTATTTTATTCAAAAACCCCCCCCCCCCCCCCCCCCCCCAAAAAAAAAAAAAAAAAAAAACACACACAGAGAACAATTGCTACATTACATTGATTTGCAATGATTCATTTGAACTGGATAAGATATAAAAACTGGATAAGATATAAAATGAACCACATGGAACACAAAAAAATGAGGTCCGGATCAATTCATTTTTACTATTTTTTCCGCACCAGCTTTAGAAAAGAAAATATATGATATTATGCCATCCTGCTGGATGAAACAAGAAAAAGCTAGGGATCCCATTTGAGAATGCATTTCTTTTCCCTCCCTCGTAAGAGAGTACCCAAAGTACGTAGTAACCGATTTAGGAAAATGCCAAGAACACTATGCTATGTAAACTAAATAAAAAGGACCGGACACATTTTTATTATAAACAGAACAATAAAAGGGACAAAGAAAAAGGAGTTGCCAATTTTTCTGACAGGGTGGTAGAAGAAGAAACGTGTCGTTTATAGGCTAAAACCGAGGAAAAGGAAAGCCGTAGAAGAAAGAAGAGAGAGAGAGGTAGAGGGTCAAGAGAGCCAACCCTAGGACATGGCGCCCTCCATCACGGACTGCATGCGAAACCAGGCCCATCAGTCCAATGCTCCCTCCTCCATACACCAAGTCTATGCCCCTCTCTACCTGCACGACGTAGTACATGCAAGTGCAAACACCAAAGCTAACGTGTCAAACAGCCAAGTCCAGTCCAGTGCACAAATTCCAAGCTGATTTTTTCCCCAGCTTAGATAGCAAAATAAGAAGGAAAAAAGATAAAGAATGTTCGAATCGAAAATCCCCATGGAAGTGGAGGGCCTCATACAGGAGCGTAGGAGGAGGGCTACGGGGGAACATGGTAATGAGTCATGATACCAAGAGAGCACGTTCCCTCGTATAGGATGGCATCAGGAGAGCCTCCTCTCCCACCTTTTCTTTAATCTACAATGATAAAGCTTAACCTTTTTTTTTGGCCGCTATAATAACTATTTGGCAGAGATCATGCAAGAAGGCTGCCCTATGCCCAGTCTGATTACAGCTAGCAATCGCTCACGCCAAACCCCCGTATCCCCCACCGCCCACTCCTTCAAACCCTCCTAAATTCTTAGAATTTTGAAAAATGAAATCTTTGACTCAAAATAAAAGGGGAAAACATTTTTTAAAAGAAGAAATCATCATTTTCATGAATTTAGGACATACATTAACCTAGATTTTTTGTTTCTCCAAAAGAGAGAGAGAAGAAACCCATTGGAAGATGAACAAAAACACAAAAGACTCGATCGAAATACACCCTAAAAAGGAGCAGAAAAGAGGATCAGGAATCCATGGATGATCACCAACCTCCCATTCTTGCACACAAGCCAGAAACTAACGATCTTGAGATTGGATTCAATAGAAATGCAAGTTTCTTGCAAAAAAAGAAAGAAAAATCCAAGACACCCTTTAGAGCATCCCGATCCAAAACCTGATGCAGCCCTAAAAAGATCAAAACTAACCAGGGAAAACATCATGTTTTCCTTCAGTAAGGTGAATTCTTTTCGATTACCATTTCCTTCCCGAGCTCGATAGCGGCCTCCCGGTAGCTCGCCTTCTTCCCCTCTTGGCTCCCACAGTAGACGCAGATCCTCCTAAAGCTCGATCTCTTCTCCCACGTCTCCTTCGCCGCGGCCTCGACGGCCATCTCTCTCTCCATTCCTCGACCAAACTCTCTCGCTCTTTCTGATAGCGGTCACACTCTGTGGACTGGCTTGTGGGAACGAGGCTATCCGAATCGGAGACTTCAGCCTCCCTATTTATAGAGAGGCCGTGTCCTAACGCCGTCAGGTTTCCTGCCGTTTTCACATTGGGGTGGGCCGGAGATGCCGACAAATGCCGGTCCACTTGGACGGCAGGAGATGCACCTGATCAGGACGCCCTCTCGTGCATAATTAGTAAGGCTTTTACTTCTTGGGAAGAATTTCCTCACTCTATTTGTACCTTTACTCCCTTCTTTCAATGCACCCAAAAAAGGGATAGATTAAATGACAAAAATGAAGTCTATTAATTCTTTAACTAATCAGGATTTTGGTGTAAAATATGTATTAGGGGAGCTAATTATGCTTTGGGGATAAAAAAAAAGGTTAACTAATGAGGACAAGAATTATTTAATTTATTTGGTGGTTTGGCAGGCTTTTATTGCGACCGGATATGCGTACTGTTGTTGGAATTCTGACATTTGTGATTGCCTCCTTGGTAACTTTAAAACCAGCGTTTACTTTGGAAGTAAAAATGAATGGCGGAGTTTCGTGCCTTCCATGAGTGCAGCCCATGGCATTTTCCATCCTCTAATTTGCATTCACTTGGATTTGACGTCCAATTCGATCAATTACAATATAATCCGAAATTAATAGAACCTAAACTGACCATATAAGAATTAAGAAGTGACTTCTGGACTATTCTGGTCAGCTGGGGATGCGTTCGTTTCACATGTATGATCAAAAATTGGAGGCAGTTCGAGCTGGATTTGGACGGTCCTCATTTTGTATCTTTAGGCATGATGCAGCATTGATGGTGCAAAAAAATGGACGAAGAAAATTAGTTGGACAATCATTAAAGTAAAATTGGTAGTTGTAGTAGAGAAGCAAAAATTAATTTCTTGCGTGGTCCTACATCTCGAAACCGACCTCTGCTGATAAAGCAATCCAACCAATGAAAGCTTGCCACCTAGTCGCATACGGAGGGTCCCTTGCTGGACACATTTTGATGGGTCGACTTTTTTACTATTTAAGGTAGAGGGAACACCACTCAAAATCGTTCTTTCACCGTCCGACGTCGACTCGTGGGTGCTCGACATCGTGGCACTGTCGATCGAACACAGTAGCCATCAAAACATCGTTGCGGAGGCATACATTGATCTCATCTGATCGATGACCCTCACTAACTTGACATCTGGGTTGGGTCGGCTCCAGCAGCAACAAATGAAATTTGGCACAATAAAGTAATCTTGTTAAATTGCCTTGCCGATAAAATATTCTTTAAACTAAATGAAGAAAACAAGCTCCTTGGCTGCAAGGGTTGTAGAAAGTTAAAGGACACCAATAATTTTATGGTGTCAATATGCTAGTAACATCTTGGCAGTTACAGCTGATTATATGGAGGATGATATGCTACACTTCACATTACATTTCTTATGTGAACAAAATTGACACCACAAACTCAAAATAGCCATTAAAAGTTTGGAGAGGAGACTATGTGACATATGTAACTATGCATGGGATCTCCAGCTGGTGATTTAGGTAGCTCATACCGTTCCGACATCACTCTTAATAATAAAAGGGGAGTGCTACGTCTCCAGGCTTGATGTGATTAAGCGTGCAAATTTCTCAACAAGAAAAGATGTGGCCATATTAGGCTATGATAAGTTCAACCTAGAAGCCTTAAATGGATGCCATTTGCTTTATTTATTATTTAATGATGGCCCACTAGATTAATCCATTCAAATTGTACCTTCAAAATATTTTTTTTCTTAAATTTCAGCTTTATGTATTGTCTTTATCCCGCCGATTTTTAATCATCTCATGCAAAATCAAAGAAGTAACATGTTCAAAACTTTGACTTGGACCCTAGGTCTAATTTCTTGGTGATATTTTCGCCAATTTCTTGTTGAATTCAATTGATCTGGGTTATCCAGCATGGTTGCTCTCCCTTTATGAGGTAGTGCTGGCTTTAAAAGTCATTGCTATATCAATTTTTTTAAAGTACTTTATCAACATGATAAAGATAGAACAACTATATTTTGTATGGTTTTTAGTTTACCTTTCAAATATTTGTATTTTATCTAAATCAAGTTATCTATCAAGTCTTTATGCCTTTTTTTTAGAGCGATTGTACTTTCTGGTTTGGAAAAACCAACTAGTTCATTAGATTTTATTAAAGAAATATGCATGAGTGCCGCTTAGAGAGGACCAACCTGCAATATATTATATCCAAAAAAGATATGGTAAGGGAGAGATTGATTAGAATCTCTTTGGCATAGATAGCTAAGAGAGTCCGTGAGGACTTAAGCGGGTATGTGTTTAGTCCCTTATTCGCTGGGTATATTTTAGGTATTTATGCAGAATTAAGGAATTCAAATAATACCTTCCGACTAGTTATTTTGGGTGAGATCTTGGGTTGCTACAGAGTCATTTATATTTGGTAAAGATAGTTGCTATTTGCTACTATAATGATAATATATTGAACTCAACAAAGTATAATTTTTGTTCCCTCCGCTCTCCTTGAAAGGCTTTGTAACGGCGCTAAGCAGATGGAGATATAACTCATATGGCCATGCCTTTGTTTTATGCTGATGGTCTATAAAAGATCATGCAGGCATCTCCTTCATGCTATCTTACCAGAAAATTCGAACCAAGCCATTAAGCATCCCAATCCTTTAACCGTGAACTCTGATCAAATAAAAAATTCTTATTTATAGAGGCGTTTCTAGGGCAGGACTTGTCTCAAAAGAAACTTAATTTTTTATTCAACAAATGCAAGTTAACTTTGAAAGTTGAATAAATGAAGATTTTATCAACTTGATCGTACCATTTTCTTGCATGCAAATTGGATTAAATTTGTGGTGCTTGTTTAATTTTAGTTGATCGGGTTTTTGCATGAATATCATTCTAAATATCGAATTTTGCATGAATATCCTTCCAAAATTGATATTTGTATATATACCCTCGTAAAACACTTATTTTGTCATTCTATCATTTTTTTAATTTTTATTTTTGCATATGTACTCATGCTATCTAACGACGTTAAAAAATTAACAGTTTCAAATTAAAATGACTAAAATACCCTTAATAGGTAGACATGCAAATAGATCGTAATCACAACAATCGAAAAAGAAGACAGGAACAATAGCATAATTTTAAATTTTTATTTTATTTTTAATTAATATAAATATATTTTTTTAATACCGTTAGAACAACCGTTATATTAGGGGCATTTGTACAAAAACAGAGTTTTACGAGGGTATACATGCAAATATCAATTTTGGAAGGATATTCATACAAAATTCGATATTTAGGAGGGTATTTATGCAAAAAAAAATCTTAATTTTAATCCCACCCTGCATCTCACGCGGAAACTTTCTTAACTGGAGACTAGGAAAGAAAACATGGGGATTTGTTTAACCTAATTATTTATAAAGCAAACTGTCAAATAGTCAAACATATGACAGCAATTAATCGTTCTCGTGAACATAGAAGATCGCACGGAAATTTGGAGCCCAACAATACGCACTGCTCCCCGACCTAACCGGCCCAGTGTCCGTCGAGGTGTCACACTTTAATATCATTCCCTCCTCCCTTCTCTTCAACCATGTCGACCAACATGCATAGACTTATGGACAGCATGATTTCAGAAAAGCAGTAATTTCTCATTATTGAGATAGATTTTTTTTTGGGGGGGTACAAATAAAAAGTTATGTAAAAAATAAAAATTAAGCAACTAAAAATATCCATCAACATTGAACATAGCAAATATAATGTATAAAGCACAACTACGGAAGTTGCAGAAATCTTCGACTCATTAGTAGCGTGCGCCGAGCTTAGAGCAGCCCGAGAGGATATCTGTTATGCAAGGCAAACACTGGGCGCAGACTATCTCCTCCTCGAGAGAGACTCGGCTACGGTGATTAAGTGGATCTCAGGTACAATCGAGGACTAGCTATTGCTTCATGATATTCGTAGATTACTGGAGAAGTGTGACTTCTACCAGGCCACGTACGTCTACTCGGAGGCAAACGGTGTTGTAGATTAGGTTGCTTCCTTCGTAGTTTATGGGGAGGAAAAAAGAAAAAAAAAAGAGAAAAAGAAAAAAAAAGAAGAAGAAGAAAGAAGTGAAAAGAAGAAGAAGAAGAGAGAGGCGGTAGGAGTCTGCTTTCAATTTTCGTCTCTCCATCTCGATCCAGTTTAGCTGGCTGTACTGTTTCATTTCACTAGTTTCGAGTATAACGTTGCTGCGGCAGCAAATGGTCGCGACGCAGTGACAGCTTGGTCATTTAAAATATTAATATTATTATTAAGAAAACGGACCGGAGTGTGATTAAATTAATCACGGGGGTTCGCCCGTGACAGAGCCCTCACATCTTCCCCCGTTATCGTCGCGTACTCCTGACGTCAAAACCACGTCACCCTCAGCCTCGGAATGAGCCGCCCACAATGACGCCCCATCTTGAGGCCATCATCACCACCAAAACCTACGCCGTCCTTTTATTTATTCTTATACATTTTATTTTAAGTTTTTAACTAATAAAGGAAAAGAGAGAAAGGCTTTCTGACCTATCAATCAATGCCACGTATTGTTTAGAAAAATAAAAAAACACTGTCCTCCCTCCGAAACGGATCACGTGCATCCGTTCCCATCGTACGCTGATTCCTGACGTCATAGCAGTCACAGATGAGCCGTTTGTCCTCCCGTTACGGCGTGACGTGAAACGGAGCCAGCCGTCGTCGTACTCCTGTCTGTACGCCGACACTGGATGATGCTCCCAAATAACCACGTGGAGAGATAATTACCGTTGGATCAGAGATGTCATCAAGTAATGCGTATGGTGCCTCGCGAGGCGTCAGCGGACGTACCAAATTTTCAAAGGTGATGGCTCCGTGGGGCCTTGTCGCACGTGCTAGAAAAGGGGATAACGGTGGAGAAACCACGCGCCGGCGCGGCCGCCGCGTGCGCCGCAGGCCCAGCATAAATCGCGCCAAATGGAAAGGAAAGTTGCCGTAAATCCAACATCCGGATATAACGGAGGTTATAACGGAAGGGACGCTGTCACCGCCGGGTCCAACCTTCAAGCATGTCATCTGGCGTTCCGGGTCTTTTAAAAAAAAAGTTTATTAATTATTAGATGAAAGGATTATATTCTTATAATATAGATATTAAAACTCAAAAATATGTTCTAATATGGATAATAAAAAATTATGTGTTTTCTAAAAATGGCTGATGGAGATTCCGCATGCTATTGCAATGGTTATAATTTTTGAGAGTTAGATGATACTTTAATTGTGTTGCATGCTCTTTTTTATTTTACATGGCAATAAAATTTATATAAATCAAGGAAAAAAAGCTTCTCATTCTAGCTCTTACATGTAATAGCCGACACAAAGGATGATTGCTTCTATTTCAATAGATTTATTTCTAATTATTATTTGATAATTTGGATCAATTGTAATTATATCGAACATAGATTTCAAATATTATGTTTGGCCTTTTGAATCAATTTTTCTTTATTTTGCCAATAAAGAATAGTTTTCAAACAAAAATTGGGTCTGAATTCAAAAGAAAATAAAGTTAAGAAATTACCAATATAATTAAAAATTAATTTACCACCATCAAGTGAATTATTTTGATGTTCAAATTCTCATAAATTATTAGGAAGTAGCTTATAGATCTTATTTATGTCGAGTAAAAGAAGAGTAATGATGAGAAAATAAGAATAAATAGTTAATTATAAAAATAATAAATTAAGTCACCCTATCCAGTGTTTGTCAAATAATTGAATGATATAGATTGTTAATACTTTTATTTACACAAATAATATAACAATCAAATTATAGCTAGTTATAGGAGAATAACAGTCATATTTTACAGATTGATTGCTATTCCACTTTCGAGCGAACCCATTGCAAGTGGTTTATTTTTAATGAGGTTACACTACCAATCTCACTTCCGGTCAATTAGTTTTTTAAAATTTTTAATTAAATTCTTTAACTTTTTATACATGTCCTTCGTATTCAAGTACGATGTTGGCTCAAATTAAAAGTTGAAAAATTAACTATATATTAGGAAAATTGAAAGTTGAGAGGATAAAAGTGTAATTTTATTTATATTCGTATGATTTTTTTGGTAAAATGAATTAATTAAATCAGCTGAGTATAAATATATTTATAAAAATCAGCAAACAAAATATATGGTAATAAAAGAGAAAGTTATATTGTAATATTTTGTAATATTAATTATGTGTGATTGGCCTTTGATGCTTCTTTTTTTTTTTACGGATGGGCTCGATGATATTAGACCACCGTCACAAAAAAAAAAGAATAATAAAAAGAAAAAACAAAACAATATGGTGCGTGTGAAGACGAAAAAGCGGAGTTGCATTCATGATCAGAGATTAAGACTCCAGAATAATTGCTGCCGGAAGACGTTGCTTTTTCAAGGCTTCAGTTCTGAAGACGGAGCTCTGAGCAGTGTGGAAGAGAGTCTCTTATGCGAAATATGTGCTAGGAGGTAGGCACATCACTCTTTAGAGTGACTTGACTGTGGTGATAGAATAGATTCACTAGAAAGGGCGGAGAGGAGCAGAGCATCTGCTTCTCGACAACATCTGGTGGTTGGTAAAGAGTTGTGCCTCTTTTCAGATGGTACATGCGTACCGAGTGATAAATAGGGCGGTTGATTGGGTCGCTTCTTATGCCGCTCAGTATTTCAATATTTTTTTTTGACTTGTGAGTCAGACATTGCTCCAGCATTAGATTGTTTATTTTTTTTGGACAATACATTCTATGCCACTACAAAATTAGTGTGAGTAGCCTATATAAAAAATAAATAAATAAATAAATAAAAATAGAAAAAAAGGCGGGAAAGCCGAGCGGACGAGTCCTGTCGCATTTTTAAACTCTGGCGAGCTTTCTAGAGTGACGCTGCTACCGAGGAAAAGCTGCGTCATGATTGGGGATTGGAAGGATACGTCAGGAATTATTCTGGGAACTCGTAAAGCTAAAAGCGTATCCCTTGCATTCTCTCTCTTCTTTGGGTCTAATCTTAGTACTGAAGTTACTGATGACCGGCCTCTCTCAAACGTCTCTCAAAAGTCAAAACTGATTTCCGTGCAAGGGAGAGAATTTCTGACCAAATAATAATAATAATAATAATAATTAATTCTAAGAACTCAATATCCTCCCTGGTACCATTCATAATTTTTTGTACGTAGACCGCTGCTTCCGCACATTCAGTTTTCGAATTTTAAGTTGTTTTCTTGAGTTTCTTATCCTGCATATATACATAAATTTGTTAGTGTTAAGAAAGATAATGGGCTGAGATTGTTTAGTGTCATTTTGGCAGCCAAAAAAAAAAAATCCATCATTTTGATCACCTATATATAGGTGCTCAAAATTGAAATATGCCGGATATCATTCAAGATGGAAAATAAAAATTAATTTGAAAGAGCATAAAATTATTTAAGATTTCTAATTCAAAATTTTGGCTAGATTATTATACCTGCCAATTGTAACACTAGGAGAGACAATTGATTGGAGAAAGAAGCATATGGAAAATGATAAGATGCTTGAGCATCATAGTATCTCATCCATTATATTTATTTTACTGCTTTTTTGTTGATTGCAATCATTGGATATGGCAACCTAAACTAGTTTCATGACAAAATTAAAATATTAATAATATTTATCTTACTAATATAATTATTGGAATACACTAGCTGAGATGAGAGAGAGAAATTTTCTATATTTTGTCTTGGATTGTGGCTTATATTAATAGAAATTGAAAAATTACTAGCAGGATAAAAATTTTAGGTGCAAAAGGTTGTGTAATTATAGAGACAGAGAGGTTGGTGAGGGTTGGTATCAAAAAAAATAATATTATGAATCCAATTATAGTAAAATATTTGTTAAATTCCATATATTTGATTTCTTGTCTCATACGTAAATATTATATTTTTTTGGGACAAGGAGGGAATAGTTTAAATGTGTGCAGTTTATGCTCGGGCAACATGGTATTTCATCCATTATATTTATTTTACTGCATTTTTGTTAATTGCAATCATCAAATATGGTGACCTAAACTATTTTCATGACAAAATTAAAACATTAATAATATCGATCTTACTATTATAATCATTGGAATACACCAGCTGAGATGAGAGAGAGAAATTTTTTATATCTTGTCTTAGTTTGTGGTTTATATTAATAGAAATTAAAATATTGCCAGCAAGATAAAATTTTAGGCGAAACTTATGTAATTAGAGAGACAAAGAGAGGTGGGAGAGGGTTGGTGTAAATATATATATATATATATATTATTAATCCAATTATAGTAAAATATTTGTTAAATTCCATATATTTGATTTATCTTCTCATTCGTAAATATTATATTTTTTGGGACAAGCAGGGAATAGTCTAAAGCCCTATTTGGGGAGCTTTTAGAGGGCCAAAAAATACTTTCTGACCCTCCAAAAGTACTTTTAGATGAAAAAAATGTTTGGTAAAAATTTTGAAAAGCTGTTTCAGCTTTTATGAAAAGGTGAAAATTTTTTTTCGAAAAAAGCTTCAATTTGTAGATTTCTAAAAAAAAGTTATTTTTAGCTTTATCGGAAAGCTATTTTTTTTTGACCAAAATACTTGTATTTAAAAAATCCTCTTCCTCTCGCCCCCATCCCCTTTTCAATGCCACCCTCTCCCATAATACATTAATATATTATATTAAATAATTTTATATTATATTATGAAAACTCTTCAATGCCACCCTCTCCCATAAAAATGAGATCACCAAACAGCTTTAGCTCCCAAACAGGGCCTAAATGTATGCAATTTGTGGCGCTTACTTAGGCCATCGACTTTTTGGTCACAGGGCAAACAATGTGCAGATGATGTCCTCGCCGCCTCGTCCTCCTTTATCCGGTGTGGGACTAACCTCTCTTCTTATGCATTATGCTTTCTTCCATATAAATTTCCACCGCAGGCCCCGATGCTCTCCGTATGAACTACCTGAACGGGTTTGCGTTCTGATGTAATACAAGTCAAATGCTAGAGCTGCTGATGCTCATGAAGCAGACCCAAATCCTCAATCCCGTGCCGTTTCCTGTAAAATTTTTAAGTTCTCGATCTTTGACGATTTGCTCCCCGCAAAGCATCGATGTTACTTCACTAAACAAACTGATCATGGGCTGCTCTAAAGCTGGTGATTTGGTATCTGCCCGGAGGCTGTTTGATCAAATGCCGGAACGAGATGTCGTCTCCTGGAATTCAATCATGACTGCTTATGCAAAGAACGGTCGTTGCAATGAAGTTATTCGAATCTTCTCGGAGATGAATGGTTGCAGACTGATGCCGAACCATACGTCCATTTCCACTGTTTTGTCAGCTTGTGCGAAGCTCAGAGCTTTGGAGCAGGGGAAACAGATTCATGCGCTGTCTGTAAAGACCGGTTCTTCGGCTAATGTATTTGTGGGTACTTCTTTGATTACAATGTATTCGAACTGCAATGTCTCCGATTGCTTGATCCAGGTGTTTGATGATATAGTTCGCCCAAATCTTGCTACGTGGAATGCTTTGATATCAGGCTTTGCAATCAACCGCAGGATGAACTATGCTCGTGAAGCTTTTGATCAGATGCCGAGACGAAATGTTGTTTCTTGGACTGCCATGATTAATGGGTATACTGAGGTTAAGAAAGTGAGAATTGCACAGGAGCTGTTCAACTTGATGCCTACCAAGAATGTGGTAACTTGGTCCGTAATGTTAGGAGGCTTTGTTAGTAATGGACAATTTGAAGAGGCAATTGAATTCTTTGCTAAGATGATGAGTGATGGAGTTCCAGCTACTGCTGCTAGCATTATCAAGGTAACTAATGCCTGTTCTGGTATGAAAAATGTCAAACAGGGCAGGAAGATTCATGGCTATGCGATAAAATTCGGATTTTTTCATCTTGATGAGGGCGTTGAGGCTTCATTTGTTTTAATGTATTGTGAATGTCTGAACATAGAAGCAGCTAAGCTAGAATTTGACAAATTGGAAGGTAAGTTTATCAGATCGTGGAACTCCTTACTATGCGGTTATATAAATAACAAAAATGTCAACGGGGCCCGTAAATTTTTTGATCATATGGATAAAAAGGACAAGATTTCTTGGAACTCAATGATTAATGGTTATCTGAAAGATAAGAGAATTGATGCTGCTCTCGAATTGTTCTCAGAGATGCCCGAACCAACTGTGGAGTCAACTACAGCTTTGATGTCAAGTTTTTTAGAAAATGGAAATCTAGATGAAGCACAGAAATTATTTAACAAAATGCTTGAAAAAGATGTAATGGCGTATACGACTTTGATACATGGTTACGTGGAAGAAGGCCTAGTGGACAAGGCCTTGCAGCTTTTCAACAAGATGCCTGAAAGAAATGCTGTCACATATAATGTCATGATCTCTGGTTTACTTCAGCATGGGAAGGTTGCCGATGCTTATAAGCTCTTTAATGAGTCTCCCGAGCGTGATGGTACAACTTGGGATGCTTTAATATCGGGGATTGTCCAGAATGGGTTGTATAATGAGGCTTTTCCACTCTTTAAAAGGGTGGTATTATCTGAAATAAGCCCGAGCGAGTTAGCTATAGCTAGCCTTCTCACTGCTTCGTCAAGGTTATCTCTACTGATCCTTGGGGAACAAATCCATGCTGTTGTTATCAAGCTTGGGCACGAATCACACATGGTGGTTGGAAACTCACTAATAAATATGTACTGCAAGTGTGGGGATATGTTGCTAGCTAAACTAATCTTTGACTGCATGCCTGAGCGGGATGTGGTGACGTGGAATGCAATGATTAATGGGTATGCATTTAATGGCCTTGGTAAAAATGCTATCGAAATGTTTGAGATTATGAAGAGGACGAATACCAAACCTGATGAGGTCACTTTTCTTGGTATACTATCTGCTTGTACGCACATGTGCCTTTTGGATGAAGCTCAGCATTACATTAGTTCTATGAAATATGATTATGGAATTTCACCTAAATTAATGCATTATGCTTGTATAATTGATCTTTTATGTCGGATGGGTATGGTTGAGAAGGCTGAGAAATTGGCTTACTCGATGCCTTTTGAACCAGATTCTGTGATATGGACTTCGCTTCTGAGTGGGTGCAGATTAAATTGCAATACTAAATTAGCAGAAAATGCAGCTAACCAGCTGTCTGCATGTGATGCAAGGGATCCAATGCCATATTTGCATCTTATCAGTGTTTATGGGTCAGCTGGGAGATGGGATGATATAGAAAAATTGAGAACTCAAAAAAAGATACTTGGGTCTAATAAACGACCTGGTTGCAGCTGGATATAGACTTCCATCCAAGGTAAGTTCATGATGAACACTCATACTCAGGAATTCTAAGATATCATTTTATAGCATATCAGTAGGCATGTTAACGAGCCGAGCTGCTCGGGCTCTGCTCGGGCTAGCCCGGTAAAAGCTCGGCTCGTTAATCAAACCAGCCCGAGCCCGAGCCCAAAATGAGGCCCGTTTAAATCCGAGCTCGAGCCCGAGCAGCTCACGAGCACGTTTGGGTTCGTGACTTAACACTGGACTCTTTTTGAGTCTCCCCCCTCTCCTCTCCCGCCCCCCAATATTCTCTCTCTCTCTCTCTCTCTATTTTGTTATGTGCGGAGAGCTGCTCTGAGCCCTAATTGGTGTAATAATATTTTGTTATGTGCGGCGCTTTCCCAGTATTCTCGGTGGGCGGCTCTCAAAACTCTAGTCCTAATCGTATAATATTGGGGAATAGAGAGGGGAAGAAGAGGAAAAGCGGCGGAACATGCAGCCGGGCGGCTGCGAACCGCCATCCGACATCGAAGAAGGGGAAGAAGAAGCGACGACGGCTTGGACTGCGGCAGCTCCGAAGGTGACGAAGGTGGCCTACCCGATTGTGAGCTCGGCACAGAGGATGGGGGAATAGCCCCTGCTCGGCCTTTTGTTTGGGGTGATCGGACGTGGGATCGTCTTCCGGGATGCGGAGGGTGCCGTGGCGAAAGCGGTGATGGCGGGAGCGACGCTGCAGGGGAGATCGTGGAAGAAGAAGAGAAGAATAGGTATTTTTCTTTTTTTTTTCCCTCTTTCTTTGCAATGTTCTGTCTCTAAGACTTTTCCGTGCCCACACAAAAAAATATGTTTGGTGAATTTTGTCAATAATTTATACTGGTTGTGGTGTTTAATGTATACTGGATCTTTGTTATCGAGCTCGAGCTCAAGCTCGAACCCAATACAGAGCTCGGTACTAAGCCCGAGCTTCTGTGAAACGAGCCAAGCCTCGGCTCGGCTCGTTAACAGGCCTACATATCAGTCACTATAGTAGCACTAAATTAAATTCTAAACTAATACTAGATATCAATTTATTGATAATTTGGTTGTGCACTGATCATTTGCTAACTTGATTGTTTTAGTAAATTGCTCAATTTTGTTATTACATGACTAGCAAGTACGATGCATCACTGTTTATTATCTTTGAAACTGAGGCATGGTAAATATGTTTTATCTTTCAAAGGAGCTTTCTAAGCAGTCCCCAGAATATTATGAGGCAAGGATAAGTCATAGTTAAAATCAACATTTTTTCTTCCATCCAGGGATCTGGGGTTTTATCATTTTGATGGTCTAAAATTTTGAGACTGGTCTGGTCTCTCGGGTACTAGGACAGTTTTTGGGTGGATGTAGGAGTGAATTCCTTTTTGAATATGGTGAATGTGTACCCATCAAATCATATTTTTCTTTTCTCATCACTTCTGTTACTATGGGAATCCCTGTGTAGTTTTCAGATGATACTGGCATACTACTGGGACTTGCCTTTTGATGCTCACAAGTTCCTTAGCCCATCAAAGAAGAATAGATTTTGCAACCGGATGATCGATGGGGTGGCAAGCATAAAAATGACTTCTTGTGGGGTGGCACCTGGAGGTTTATATTGTACAAAGCATGAAAATGACTTCTTGTGGGGTGGTAAGCACTCAGCTTGGCACAATTTGCACTTTCTATTTTAAGTTATTAAAGTGGATGATAATGCAGCTACTTGGAGGAGTTCTTTTGTGAACTATCCAACAATATGTTATTGTTTTCGAATTTTTGGATAATAAAAATAATTTTCTTACAATTCACTGATTCTCTGATAAATGTTCAGTTTTTAATTTCTTCTATCCAAATTGCTAGAACATTGTGTAGGTTATGTCCTTGCTTTTTATGGAAGCCATGATCGATGGAACTGCAGAATGATCTTCTATCCATGTCACCTGTGGAGGCACTCTCTACCAAGTTCATGGGAAAGAGCTCTCTGCTGAGTCGCATAGATTATGAGAACTGTGATGACCACCAGAATGTGACGAAGGTGGTTGGGACATGGTGATCAAATGCAGAGAAAACTGTTGATAGCTATCATTATCAAGGAATCAGAAGCTGACAGAGAGGTTTGCCCCCATGGATACGGCACATGATGGTTGAATTGAAAGGCTATATGATTCAGAGGAGGGTAGATTCTCGATGAGCCTGCAGTCCCATCTAGAATGAATGAAACTATTGGTTTGTCAGGTGTCTAAATTTTCGTTGAGAATGTGAAACCAGAGTTTTTTAAGTATTGTTTAAAATGTAAACCAAAGTTTTACTGTTGCTTGGTGCACTGGTAAAGGGCTTGAGTTGAGAAGCGCAATGGCCCAGGGTGGAGTCTTGGAGGTCGCTACTTTGTGCAAAAAGTGCCAAAGGTTGTCTGTTCCCTGTTAATCTTTCCCACAAGCTTGGATTGCCAATATATCTCATTCCTGGGTAAATAAGTTAAGAAAGAATGGAAGGATCTGAGCTTATTTGTTCTAACTACTGTTCCTTCTATTTTTCTGCAGGATGGAAAAAGAAGGTAAGCCTCCAAAATTTCTCCGATCTAAAAAAAGGAAAAAGTTCTGCATTTCAGGAAATCCCCCTTTTCACTGATAACCCTGTGATGAAGTATCTGGAGCCAAAGCCAGGAGGTGGGGGAAAAATTGATTTTTGGACAAATAAGAACTGCTTAATATAGGCAAAGACATTAATTGGTTTCTTTCTAGTCTTCTTGACACGGCAGAGAAAATATGCATACCATGGTAAGGTGGTGGGCTTCTTTCCATCCACAGGAGTTGAGTTTAGAAAAATAAAGGGTAGATTATTGAGAATAGAGCAGTTGCTGGAGTTTGTTGCTTTTTATCATACAAAAGGTGATCACTGCTCAGAGGTCTTAGTGGGGGGAGTAAGTGTGCTTTTCAGTGTGTCTTTCTATTTCAATGTTTTTTTTTGTTCACATGTTGCAAGCTCTCTCCCGAAATTTCCATAAAGTTTCATTTATAACCATTCATCGTCTGTGTGTGGTGGTAATATTTTACAAACGAAAATAAGCTTTGCTCAAATATCAAGCCTACCTGATCTGTCGCCGAGGTTTTTCTTCTGATCGGTGTATATATTTTTGAAGTGTATTTTATAGATGACAACAAGTGCATGTCTGTTTGAGCCAGTTGGTTGGCAGGGAGATATCTTAAAAGAAAAATTTCTGACATATTTTATCTACTGCCATGTATCTAATGAAGAATGCATGCCTGTTGTTTTCCTTTTCTTTTTAATTAGATATCTATGCAATTATCCTGCTTACTCAAACATCATTGATGAAAACTTAGAATTTTGGAGATGGAGTTCTACAAAATGATAAGAAAATAACACTGCTGATTGTTAACCATGGTCTTGTTTGAAACCTCCAAGTTTTTAAGTTTGTTTTGGCACTTATACGATAACAACCTTTTGTTTTGAGCAAAGCGCCACACATTTTATTACAGGAAAAAATAGAAGGAAAAAAAGAGAGAAAAATCCTCAACTCTCTGCACTAGAGGCGCAGAGACACATCCTGCTTCTGCCAGGCTCCGCTGCTGCCAAACTCGTCCACCGCCAGGTTCAGCAGAGCTCCTCCCATCTGAATGGCTCCCGTTCTTCGTCACCGGCCGGCCCAAGGCCGATCACACCGATATGGCTGTAATGACCATAATTTGAACATGTTTAAGTGTTCCACAGCATTAATTGGTTAGAGATATGTAAAAGTTCTTTTTATTTCTGAGATAAGCTTGTGCTTCTTTAGTTCATGTACTCAGCTAAGATGACCTTCAGGCTTGTGTGGAGCGCTCATAGTTTTATTAGAGATTTCTAAGGACTTGCAACTTCTGCGGGAACAATGACGTTGTCCAAAGCATAATAAAGCTATCAGTAGAGGGGCCGGGCCTGTTATTAATATTAGAGATACAGAATCTGAATTCGAATGAAATTGTACAAGAATCTGGGGACCTTCGTTTAATTTTTAGTTTCAGATGTTCTACTGCGTGACTACCATAAGAGGTGGACCTAAAGAAGATATAAGTACCAGCTAAGTACCTAGTTCAATTTTTTGTTTGGCATGTTTTGATCCCCGAACCATT
>JAOXJJ010000725.1:1197823-1236705 GCA_025769935.1 Phoenix roebelenii | reverse complement strand
TGGAAAATGAATCTAAATGACCGGACCATTTAAGGATGCTAGATACTTTTTTTAATTTTATGTGTTTCATCCACGGTCTTTATATATTCCAAGGGGAAGACCAAATTATTTTGAGGTCCCTATATAATCGAAGAATTATCTTTTTCGATCCTCCCCTCCTTGCTCGGCAATGGAAGCTCGCCACCAACACCATAATTGATGGATATCGGAGATTTGACGTCGGAAACATTTGGGTTAGAAATAGGAAACCCTAGCAATAAATTTGGCGATCAAGTAAAAAACTAATATTATGTCTTGCTATAAATCCGTTGGCTCCTACATGGTCCAACCGATTATATTACCTACCAACTGTATGTCACACTGCATCAAGATTCCACCACCTCTATCAAAGGAAATGAGTAGGATATGAGGGATGGAAGGCTGAAATGATCAAGGCTTGCTAAGGTTCCAAGTCAAAACCCAACACTCAAACCTGCTTCAATTTTAGGAATGACAGCCCCTATTCCCATATACCCACACATTTGTGTGGTTTTGGTCCCAAGGCGATGTTCTCTCTTCCTAGGATTTTAATTTCTGAAATTGTTTGAATATGGTATTCGAAATTCTCTAGTTTGGCCCTTTCTTAGATTTCTCTTATCAGCAGATCTTTTTCCTTCTCAAATTGCTATTCTTTTTTTCTTAATTTAATTGCATTAGACAATGACTGGGTGGCATAACTAATGACTGTGCATGGGAAGGCAAGATAAAGAGGGAGAGTACGTAGCTCCAGTGCGAGATCCGACAGAACCTCTTGAGCACGACCCTCTCAAAACCTCCATGACTATATGACGCTGAGGGGAGGTAGGAGGGGTATTTGTAGAGATCCTGAGGGGAGGATAAGCTCAGCATTAAAACTATATGACGCTGCTGTGGGAATTATGCTCCCACAGCAGAATCATGCTATTGGAAGGACCTGATGATGGAAACATGCGACCAGGGTTCCGGCATGTGGTCAGACCATTCCACGACATCACAGATAATTCCAAGGGTTTCACAGATCGAAATTTGAATCCGATGCTTGTCGTCAAAACTCAAATGGTCCGTACATTAAAAATCCGCCATTAGCTCCCCGAAAAATGACGGAAAATTCAAAAATGGTTTTCGACATAAGAAATTCTCTACCAGAAACAATAGTATCTCCAATTATAGCTCCTCTGGGATGTAAAATATATCTATTCTTACTATCTCCATAGTGTATAAGACAAATGTACGCATTTCGATTAGGGACTTATTCTATGGTTATGATTCTATCAAATATGTCTTTTTCATTCTGTCGAAAATCGATTTTACAGTACAGACGCTTATGATCACCTCCCCCTCTATGCCTTGCAGGAATGATTCCTATCGTACTCCAACATTGAAAGGTCTATGACGAGTTAGAGTTGATGATGCATGGTGCATGAATGAATCATGAGTTGAGGTGCAGAAGTGCAATAAGCTTAAGTTTTGGGAAGTTGCATCCGATGGCACCACCAAATAATATTATAGGGGGCCAAAAGTGGAGTGTTTACAAAAAGTACTAAAAAGGATGATAAAAGGAATGATATTTTTAATTTTTTTTTCATTTTTTTTCACCCTTTTTTTTTTCATCACTGCTTATAGAAAGCAATTCTAAATTTTCTATTTTTTTCTCATACTTTATTCTATCTACCAACATACGATACGCAGCACTTTACTAGTAGAGTAACTTCAAATATAGATATAAAGATAGAGAGGAGGGTGGAAGGAGGCAGGAGGTAATTAACCAATGGTGGGGTCACATAATTGCAAATTAGCGGGGTGGTGGATTGGGCCGGGTCAAAGAGGGAGGCCATTGAGGGGGTGACTGGGGGTTGGCATTGGGACCTCAAGGGAGATTGAATGGATGGAGAGAGGGTGGTTGAGCAGAGTGATGGTGCCAGTGGTGAGGGAGATTAGTGGCAGCTATTTTTTTTTTTTTTTATAATATCGGGGAAACTAAGTTAGTATTACCCAAAATCGGATGAAATTATTGGTTGAATCAAAGCCACCAGTTCAGTGGTGGACCAATCCAACCATAAAAGAACACATATGTATTTCTTCCTTTACTTTTTGTTTCTTTTTCATCCATATTCATGCGTGTCCCCCTTTTTGGTTGGACTGGTCCGCCAATGAGCTGGTAGACCTGGTCCAACCAATAATTTCTCCAAAATTGGACGGTATTGCTCATTTTGGCTTGATTGTTCAAAATCGACCTGTTCAAGACAGTTCAATAATCGTTGCTATTTACTAAGATATACAATTAGCAAGTGAAATGCTAATTGAGTTGGTGAGTTGAGTATTGTTTTCTAAAAAATAATAGATTAGGTACGGATCTATATTTTTTTTAAAAAAAATCTAACAGTGCAAATGGGTTCGATCCGATTTTTTTTTTTTTTTTGTTTGGATTTTAATTTTGGACTTAGATCCGACCCGGTTGAACATCGGGTCGGATCCCTGGTTTTTTTTTTTTTCGCGCTTTAGGAAAAAAACTTGGGTCAATCTAATTTCATCATATCATAATTATGAGGTGCCGGGTGACCCATGACTCGAAAGACGTGCAATTGACCTCCAGTCAGAACAGATGACCAAGAACGTACTAACTAAGGCAGTCTGCAAGCCAAATGTCATGTCACACTATTTTTTATCTAATTGGACGGAACTTGGTGTCTCCCAGCTCCCCTCTCCGAGGATAGAAAAAATCCCAGACCTTCCAAAATCCAATTCCACTGCAGAAAACTGGCACATGCCCCATATTCAGTTCAGTGTTCCCTCACTTTTCTCCTTCAAAAGTCAAAAGAAACAAAAACCAAAAAACAGTAGGAAAAAAAAAAAAAGAGCCTGCTACCGAGACACCAGAGGTATCAACAGTGTAATAGATCGAGAGAGAATCCTGACGGGCTGAGCTTCCTTTGGATTTTATGAATCTATGCTTGTTGCTATCCTTCCATGCTTGAACCCTACTCCCCACCAAAAAAAAAAAAAACTCTCTTTTGCTTTTTCCCTCTCTTTTTCTCTCTTCGAGTCCATTCGAAACGAGTCGGATCCGTTCGGTAAATCCAGACTTGATCCAAAAAAAAATTTGGATCTAATTTTAGGATTCGATCCGGACATGTGGATCCTAAAATTCGGATTGGGTCACGGACCGACCCGACCCATTTGAGCCTTATATAAAAGTGTCGGGTTTGGTTTAAGAATTTTCTTGCCCTATTCTTAAATTGATTTTGTCAGATAAAATAATCCGTTCTATATTGGAAACATGTGCATTTTCTGTTCATGCGAGGACCATTATTTTGGAGCGTCTTCAACTCGATATGGCATGCTGAGCGAAACCTTCAAAGCTTCGTGTCCTGCATAACACTAACAAGGACGAGAATCTTCAGTTTCTCTGCATAAAGGCTACTGACACCGTTACAACCTCAGGCAGCATGGTACCTACTTACTGCGTTGTAACCTAAACGGTGGGACCGGTTCTCAGAATTTGGTCTTATATAACTGGCATCAACACGCATTCTAATCCATCGGGCACCAAGCAGGAATCACTACGTTTGTCTTGCGTCCTCGTCGGAGGTATTGAAGGAACGGATTACTCGATACGTCAGCCCAGAATTTTTATCTCCTACAGCAAAATCGGGGCGTTTGGGATTCCTTGGGCATTAAAATTATTTGGTTAGTTCAATGCGAGCGTGTTCCTCTTTCATATGTATCTTCACCGCTAGCAGGCAGAAATAATAGGCAACGATCTGGTAAATAACCTTGTGATGATGTTAAAACTTGAACATTTTATTTGAGGTTCGCATGTTTAAATGGATTATAGATACATCCGGTAACAGGGAAATGACAGCTCCCATATTTTATTCATGCAGGAGCTACGAAAGCCTCAATGCAAACCGAAGCTCCCTCGGTGAATGCCCTTCACTGCCCAAGTAGAAGGTTTTACGCCATCATTCCATCAATTACAATGTTTCAGTGCTGTACAGGTTTCTATAGCCGTGTAAACTAAAGCATCCGGAGCTACAGACTTACGCAGCGCAGGAAGGGCACAGTTGCCTCTCGCACGCTGTGTCAAAGCCATTAGAAAATTTCAATCATAATCCCAGTAACAGGGGAAAGAAAAAAAGAGATTAATGAGATTTTTGTTCTGCCTGCACCTTTATCTTCTCTTCATCGACTTACCTGCTTCTTGGATAATTCTCAAATCATGTCTGACAAAATTACTCAGCAACATATAAAATTGTATGCCATGTAAAATTTTTAAGAGCATCTAATCTTCCATCATTGTCAAATTTCTCAAAAGCTGGATTTTTTAAAAACAAAAATAATTGGAGCCCCTTCATCTTTTCTTTTCAACGGGTATCCACCCAACAAAATTTTCTGCATGTGAAAATATTTCCTGTGGTAACTGGCAAGAATTACAAGCTTCCCCTGAGCATGCATACAGAAGGGAAAAATATATTACATCACTGAAACCTAAACTACTATTATACATGCATGAGCACCCAATGACCACATCCATTCCCGTCCCTTTTCCTGTGCCTACCACATAGTGCTGCCCTGTCCTAACTGGCCCATCCTTGAAAACCTGGATGCACATAATGTGCGCGGCCAGTCATCAGATCAAACTGATCCTGCTTGTAACAAGAATCAGGATCCAGATGGCATTTGGGACCAAAGGCTTCAGACATTCACCACTTGTTACATGCATCATCCAATGTCTATGATATCCAGCAGTGATCCAGGATCCTCAAGATCACCAAGAAAGTTAGGGTCATATTCGTGCGGAACAAGTTCAAAGCCTTCGGTTTCTTGTGGCGGTGCATCCATGGCAGGGAGCCAAGAATAGTCACTCCCAGAATCCAAAATGAGGTGAGGCAAGCTGTAGCTCTCGAGGGGAGGAGTTTGCCTAGATGATGGCAAGAAGGATTTGCCAATCAAACCTGAATCTTCATGTGGTTCTGTAGTCCTCTGAACTTTCGATTTTGGAGGCTTGTTTGAATCAGATGCAACCTTATGCTTGCCTAAAGACTGAGACTTTGAACCAGATTTGTATCTGATAATATCCGCTGGAGGAAAAGCTGGTAATGCCCATCCCAAACCTTCACCTTCGAAGCAAGCTCCTAAAGCCAGCCTACATTATATATCAAAAACAGAAACAAATATAAGATTTTTCTCCCCAAAAATGCTTAGCTTCAAGATGTAGAAAGCTTTATCCCTGTATATGTAGAAAATCATGTCAAAAAATGCAAGGCAAAGGGTATCAATCTTGATGTCGGACTCGGTTACAATGCTGCCTTTCTAAACTTCAGTAAGAACCCTCCATTTACCTCAAATTCAGTGCTGTTGTCTAGAGATGGGAGTGTTCGATGAGATCATATCATCACTTATTTTTTCTGACATTTAAAAAGAAAAACAAAATTCTTGCAGCTCCCTCCCTCCTCTTTTACAGTGAAAATAACTAAAATTTGATGCATATGTGTCCCATTAAGGCACAAGGCAAAAAGAAACATCTTAAGCAAGCTCTCTGTGGTACATGTTTACCACTTCCTTCACCGCGAGTGTCAAGTGTTTTTGAGAAGCCTCACTTTCAGGTGTAAAACGAAGCAAGACTCACATAAGCCTTCCCAGATAATGCAACAGACTTCATGAAAAAGACTACCCAGATCAAGAAATTCTATGCAAAATCAGTTTAAGTGTTAAAAGTGGAAGCTGACCTAGATTTTTCCATAACTAGCAATTAAAATGCACAATACACTCAACAAATTCAAAAGGAGAAATCTATGGTAGCCCTGAGATCCTATTAAATGATTAAATGTTCAGGATAAGGTATTTACATTGTCAATGAAGTTGAATATTTCATCAAATGTTTTCTGTTTTCACAGATGTTTGTAATCCCATTACTTTCAAACTCAAGTGATTCAATAAAGAGTAGTACTTGATGGATGGCTCCTATTCCATCAACTAATTATTAAGAACTATGCTATCAGACTTCTTGAACAATGTAGATTATAACATTCTGTGCAATAAATATGTCCGAATCAGGAACACTTGATGGTTTTTATAACCTATTCAATGAACAAAACATTTAGGACCATATTTTTCCTAACATTTATCACCTTTTGTGTGATAAATATGTTATATGCACCCAATTTTGCATCCCTAAAACATTATTTGCAGAGAGCTGCAAGGAAGAGGAATGCTTTTATTCAAAATGTTTCTAGAGGATTCTTAGTTCATGGGAAGCGTCAGCCATTCTTCATATGCAGTAGGGATATACGAGGGCAGAACTACTAAATGTTCAAAAGCTATATAGATGTAACAGTATGTTCCTGCTTACCTGAAGCGGTTCTCAGCAGTTCTGCAAGAAGATTCTGCTAGCAAAAATCGTTCAAGAGGTATGTTGTCTTCTTGTCGAGGTTCTGGGCCATGTATTGACACAGTAATTGATGATGGAAAAGCAGTGTCATGATTAACTTGGTCCATGGCGAAATTCAATGTTAGATCCAACTGATCAACTATAGAACAAGCCTCTGGCTGACTGGACAGAACTACCGGTTCTTCTTGATGTTCCCTATAAGAATCAGAAATGGCTGTCATCACTAGCTTGCTGCTCTGTCTCAAATTTGCCAGCTTCATCTTTTCGGTTGGTCTTCTAGAATTCTTCCCAGACAAGTCGATGGCAAGCCTGCTCGAAGATGGCATGTTTTGACAGCGCTCAACACGACATTTTGCTCTCCATACAGAAGAAAGTATTGCAATAAAATGTTTCTGAAGAAGCAATTCATTATCAGGCAGCTCACTTGTCACATTGACCAATGCATGAACTTGATCCTGCCACACAATGAACCCTAGTCACTTTTTCAGGTAGTGTACTTCAGAAGGCTTGAACACGATCACAAGGTCCCCACACGAATATTAACCAAAACATTACTTAAATTGTCAACGGAAATTAAAAGTAAGAGCAGCATGTTTTAAACAAATTTGGGACATTTAATCACAAGCAACTAACAACATATCTGCCACTTATTCGAATGCACAAATATAGGGAACCTCTAATAAACTATACTAGTCCTAAAATAAGAGCTAACATGGAGAATAAGAAATCGACCGCTTACCCTAATTTACAAATGGTGTTAACCATGGCGTGATGCCAAATATGTAACTAAAACCCAAATTTTAAGCTACATAAAAAATAATTAAAATACTTAATTCAGACTGGAATTACAAGAGAGGAATATCAAGAATTTCCCTGCTAACTTTTCCTAACCTCTACCATATTTTTCGTACCTAATAAAGCATCCAGTTGCCTTTCAATTGCAAACTAGTACATAACTATCAGAATTTTGCCTCTTAAATCACCTTCTGATAGTAAATTAGTAAGACACATTGTGACAGTCCATCAAAGTGCATATATAGAAATGTTTAACTGAAATGAGATCAAAATTTTGATAAAAGTGTACTAATTCTCCAAGCAAAGGATATATCGACACAAACTGAATCCCATAGATATGTCTTACCTGAACAAAGAACTTCAAAAGGAAATAAAATAAAATATATACTGAAATTGTGAGAGACATAGTGCAACTCTAACTGGGCCTAGTTGAGGACATTGGAAGTTTTCGTTAAAAAATGTAGGAAAGACCTTATTTACTATAAATATCATGAACAAGAGTGAAAACACAGGTTTTACAAATTGTATGCTACCATCATAAACTGATGAACAAACAGCATCCTTCACAGGAAAGGGATTCAATCAGTAGACATTAACATTCCTATTACATATACTAAAACTAATTTATTCATCAAGGAGTATAACAAAAAATTGCTTAGTCTTCCACTTTCCCTCTTATAACAATTCCTTAGGTTCACCTATATGTCAGAGAAATCCATTTTTTCCTCATTCAAATGAAAGTGAGCCTCAAAAATAATAGATCTGCAACTTTCACATTCTCGACATCAGAAGACTGCTAAACATAATTTCCACTGCAGGATAAGACTGATTTAATATCATTTACCAATTACCAATTGCCACCAACGATATCAAAAACATAATGCTTTGTAAACCGATCATATAGCAAATCTTGTTCATGATTACACTAGAAAAAACCTATAACTTGAGAAATCACCAAGGAGAGACTTTCTACTTAGCTTGCTCAACTGGGAGGTAAGTAGGTTAGATTCAAGCCTGACCAGTACTGATCAAATATGGACCTGATCTCCACCCAAAGTCGAGAGATATGGGTTGTATCTGGGTCAAAACTTGTTCTATTAAAGCATACATCTCACAAAAATCAATAGAACTCTGATAACACCAACAAACCCAATCAAACCCAACAAAAATTAATTCATAGATTAGTCTAGCCTTGTGCTCTTAAAACACATCAGGACCTAAAACGAAAAGTCCAACATAATCAGACTCATTAATTCAATGTGTTGGATTTGGGTCCAAATCAAAATTTGAAGTACCAACGTATAAAAGCCTCTATCTATACTACATGCTGGTAGGTTGTTGCGTAGCTACATTTCCCCTAATAACCATAACATCTTATGCTGCATATTGACTTGTATCAATGTGTATCAAAGTGATATTCATTGCTCCATGGTAATAAGCAGCAACTAAGGCTTGTATTTTTATCTCAAATTTGAAATTTGGCCCAATGAGCAGCCATTGCTTAGAGCAATAGTAAAAGGCCGGGGACTGACAAGTATAATGGCATAGGTTCGAGACCTAGGGCAGCAACCTTGTGTGAAAAAATGACAAAGGTTAGTCTATCCCAGTTTGCCACTCCCAGACCTCCGGACTACCTGGACTATAATTGGGTAATGTTGACCGTTGCTTTCTTCACAAATTTGATGTCTAGCTCAATTATACTGAAAAGTCTTGCATATGTTTGGAAGAACAAAGACTCTTTCTAACTGAATTTAACTCAACATTTTCATCTTTGAGGATTTGAAGGCACACATTGCACATAGAATAATTAATTGCCGATCCATATGAAGACAAGGACTAGCATCATGGTAACCTTTAAGATCCTCACCTTACCACCAGTGAATAAGTTTTTGATAATACTAGCATTATGCGTACAACACCTGGGAGACGTTAATGCATATAACAAATTACTCAAAGTAATGCAATACAAACATGATCACTCAATTCATCTTTTATTAGAAACTATGGTTATCAGTCTAAAATTATCCTGTTTTCCCAAAGAAATCAAAATTATATAATGTATCTTCACATGCCAATTGCAAATTCTGACATTAGCATATCCTTTTTTCGTTGGTTTGCCAAGTCTTGGTCTAGATGAAAGCAAACTAAACGAAGGCGCATGTGGCTGCATCAATCAAAAAATTTTATTCCAAGACTTTCAAGAAAACCAAATTATAACTCAATGACATCCAAAAGAGGATCATAAGACATAAGATGATCATACACTGCAAGTAATCACGATGGAGATAATGCATCTCATAAATTTATCATCCTTCTATAGCATTATAAAAATGTGTAGGTTAAGGGCTCTAGTAGGATTCTATTCTTACATGTTATCAAGCATTTAAAGCATCTCCAAGGTCACTGTCAAGCAAAAGAATTCCATTTCTAGTAGAACCCAACAACTCTAACAGCGCCACTATACTTCACATTCATGTTTGGGGGCCCAAGAAAAGAGCGACTCCAGAGCAACAAATGAGACCTATCAAGGATACTAAAGAATAAAACTTGATAGACATTGAGATAAAAGATGGATCAAGTATTCAACCCAACTGAAAGGAGTAAGCTTTGGAATAAAGATACAGTTCAACATACAAACTATGGGTGTCAACGCATACATGATTTGCATAACTTAATAGCACTGCATATATAATATGAAACAAGGAATGAGATAGAGATGCATGTATGCCATTAAAATATCTGCAGCCCCATAGAGAAAACATCCCAGGATTGAAAAAAAGGAAAGATGGAAAAAGGATACCAAAAATTAATACTAAATCCATGATTCCACGTGGCCTTGAAACAAAAAGCAATGTCCTATTTGTCCCACTATTTACAACCGTTTCAAAAAATAGTTTACAATCTGATAAAATCACAAAACTACCACCTACTAGTTACTCCAAGGGTTTTACAAATATTAACTGATTTTAATGCCGTAAAAATATGAAAATAAGATGCCCATTACCTCGGTCACTTTTAGGAGAGCCTTTCCAGATCCGGAAGGGTTAAGCTTTTCAGTGTTAGAAGTGTCCACTGCAGACATAACATATTTAAAGAATAATTCTCGAAACCTCTCACAACAATGGGCAGGATGGCGAAACCTCCCTCTGAAAAACCCACCACCAGGAATACCATAAAGTGTGTCACTCACAAGACTCCAATGCGCACCAAATTCATGCACAGTTGCACATAATATGGCATCCTCCTGGGATGACCAAGAATCTGGAGGGGGAAAGCAATCTTTTGACCAAACATGTCCCCTCTTTCTTAACCTTTCTGGCTTGACCACCATAACACGTTTTACTGGCATGTATGTGATTGAAATCCTGCCTCCTGTCTTAATTCTGTTTGCTGTTTTGAGATCAAGATCGTTACCTCCCTCTCCAGATTTGATGTCTCTGGTTTCCACAAGTTTCTTAACTGCTGAGTTAGAATCTGCTGCAGAATTTTTCTCAGGAGCTTTCTTCATTTTTTTCAAGCATTTTCTTGAGCTCTTTTCTTCTGATGCAGCTATGGCCTTCTTACGCTTTTTTATAGGAGGTGAATGTGATGGTGACTCAGGACAGATGATCTCTGGAGAAAGAACCTTATAATCAGCAGGCATGGGATCTACTGGTGGTTCATGCACGATTTCTGATTCAGACGCTAGAGGTCCCTTCTTCAGCGACTTGAACTTTGTCTTCTTCAACTTCTTTTTCGACTTAGGCTTACGTTCAACTGCTGCCACATTCCTGTGCACACTAAAAGGTTTGGTAAATCACAATTTAGATGCGGCACCAATTATCCTACAATGGGGCCACCAGAAAATACAAACAAACATCTAAAGCTCACATGATTATATTAAGCAAAAGAGTTACAAAATGTGTCCTAGTGTAAATTGCCAACTTGTTAAATTGATTACTTTTTGTATGGAGAACCAGCACGGAATTTGAAAATTGCAAATATAAGATAGTAGCTAATCTGGAGTCATACGAAGCATGACAATATTACACAGCAACCATATTCTTGCTTGATTTTTCCACAAAAAAACAAATAACTCAAGAAAGTGCAATTAAGCAACAATGTAAATTCAAAATCCAAAAACTGGAGTTCATAGAGTTACCTGATGGCATCGCAATTCTCATCATCTGCATCCCTTTTATCCTGAGCTTCACATTCTAGTTCTTCCATCAACTGCAAAATGATGCAAAGTGAAAAAACAGGCTCACTGCCAAAATTTGAGCAGCAACAGCAGTTAATTTGTACTGACAAACCTGGCGCTGAGTTAAAGCTTCAACATGTTGCCGGTATGCTGTAGTTGCAAAATCAGCATCCCATCCTGCAATTAGTGGAGCACTGATAAGTATCCCAATAGAGATAAATGAATCAAAATAAAGCAAGTAACCAGTAAAAATGGGACGGTAAAATATGGCCCCAAAATACTTGTTCCAACAAGAAATAATACGGAGACCTCACTTTGACATCAATAGAATGAAGTGATATATCAAATTGACTATAAATATAAAGTAGGCAATAGAATAGCAAAGGGTAAGTCTTAATACTAGATAGAATGATTAAAAGTAACAAGAGAACAACAGAGAAGAGCACACTGTCAGTTTTCGATAAAAGATTGAGGGCTCGATACCCTTAATCAAGTTTAGCGAAACTGGTACCGGGCAGCGTACCGGTTCTCTAGCGGAACAAGTCTATACGGGTCATGTCGGGCCTATATCGACAGAGGAGAGGGCACGGTACTGTGGAAGAGAGGAAGAGAGAGAGAGAGAAGGGAGAAAGAGGGAGGGATGCCGGCGGAATTTTTTAAGCCGCAATAGGTTCCCCTATTTCGAGCCGGCAAAATTTTTTAAGCCGCGGACGGACCCCTGTTTCATTAAAAACAGGGGAATCAGCCGCGGCCTCACCTCCTGCGGCCTCTGCCAGCGTCCTGCCCTCTCCCTCTCCCTCCCCCACTCGCTCTCTCTTTCCTTCTTCTTTAGCTTCGGCAACAGATTTCGTTTCCGTTACGGGAACCGTAACGGTGAGCCACCGTATGGCTCAGAACGGCTGGAACCGCCTAGTTCGGGACAGTTCCGCCGTCCTTACCCTTAATCATGTAAAAATTACATAATCTTTTGCTCAAGACAAAAAGAATTACCCAGAAAAAATGCTTCCTGGAACATTAATTTACATATATAAATGCATCCTAGACTGTGCTTACTTTCATATAAGAAGGGCTCCTGATCTTCATCAATCTCAGCTTCTAGATCTTCTTTGAATTTTTCAATACGATCGAGCTCCCATTCTTTCTCTTCAATGTTCACCTGATATTCTATTGCTGACTTGTCAATTATTGGATCCCAAAGATCCAGAAAACGCATAGCATATCTATCAATTGGTCGAAGTTGATTTTCAAAAGATGAACTTGCTTGTCCAGCAGCAGCAGCTGCAGCAGCCAACTGCTTAACATCAGCAAGCATGTCAATATCTTCATCTCCCCCAGCCAAAGTAAGAGCTTTTTCATCATTAACATTACTCGCACACAAAGTATTGTCATCATCCCTGTTTCCAACAGAAGTCCAGCAGCTCAGTTCTTCAGCAATTTTCTCATCATGCTTCATATCATCTTCATTAACAAGATCTTCATCATCTAGCCTTCCAATAACCTCTTCAGTGAATTCTTGATTATCTACAGCCTCTTCCTCCTCCACTTTTTTGAGGGCCATGTAATCTGCTTCATCTTCTGCAAGTTTGATAGCTGCTTCGACATCCGCATTTGACAAATGCACCCCCATTTCATCGGTGGAACATTCAACAGCACTGGAGTTCCCCTTATGCAGATTTTCAATATGAAGTGCTCCATGACCAGAAAATAGTTCCATAGGATCAAGCTTTTTAAAGAACTCTGTATTGTAACTGCCACTCTGAATGACTAAATCATCAAGAGCGCGCTTCTGATTTGCTTTCCTTAAGATGTTCTCCTCAATGGTGCTCTCACTAATAAGTCGATAAATGTGCACTTCTCGTGTTTGTCCAATCCTGTGGCATCTATCTTGAGCTTGTTGATCCATTGCAGGATTCCAATCACTATCATAAAAGATAACAGTGTCTGCGCCAACTAGGTTAATCCCCACACCACCACTACGAGTGGATAAAATAAAAAGAAAATATTTTGAATTTGTATTAAACCGCTGCATCAGAGTCTGCCGCTCTTCTGGTTGTGTGGATCCATCTAAACGCATATATGTATAGCCATACAAATTAATGAATGCCTCCAAGATATCAAGCATCTTAGTCATCTGAGTGAATATCAAGGCCCTATGACCTTCTGATTTCAAGCGCCTCAGCAACATAGCAAGCTCTTGTAACTTCCCACAATCAAATTGTATAAGACGCCTATCAGGAAAATACACTTGCCGACGGACAATGGCAGGTCTAATGGGTGTAAGGAGCGGAGAAAAAAGCTGAATGCATTTTTCCTTATGAGCTGGTTCCAAAAAAATAGGGGATCGTCCTCTGCTAAACCAGCAAACAGGAGCAGGGGCTCGTGTTGCAGGGATAGCAAACATAAAAGATTCAACTACATCAAGCATCTTCTGAAAGCGTTCAACAGGTGACAGAACTATATCTGCCAGTCTAGATGAAAAGTTCATGTAGCATGAAGGCTTGTTCTTCTGCTCATGAATACCATGAACAGGATGTTTTATAGTGACAAGCGCCCTTAGATTAGTTCCATAGATAGGTTTCTTACGGCACTGCAAAGAATTCCACCATGCAATAGAGGCTTCCCTTTCTTTTAACTGTTTCGCTCTTTCCTCCCAAAGGGCCATCTGAATCTCTTCAAATATATTAGTTCCATGAACTCTTCTCTTTTTCTCATATCTACTATTACAGAATGACGCTCCATCCAAAGCCTGCAGTCCAGTGCCCTTGGTTAAAGTTGGAGAAGAAGCAATTGCTGCAACTTCATCAACCTCCCATGAGGTCGTATTGTATTCATGCTGGGTGAATACAAAATTTAAGTCTCTCAGATCAACCTCAGAAAATGGACCAGAAGAAAGGATTGTGCAAACAGAAGAGCTTAGCTGCATGTCTATACCAGCCATGTCAAATGAACTTATGATTGGACGGCCTTCAAAAAGATCAGGATGATTGCAAACCTTACGGAGTTGCATTATAACACTAATCATGCCAAAAAAATTTGCACTTGCCAATGTCGCTTGCGTTTCCGAGCTGTCAATGAAATCCTCATACAAATTCCGTTGTCTTCTAGAAAGTCGACAATATATGACATGTTCATGCTTCTTTGGGAGTTGCTTTTCAACGTCCCTCTTTAAACGTCGCAGTATGAAAGGACGAAGCACATTGTGCAACCGATCCACAACTTCTTTATTAACCTTTTCTTGACCCTCTACCATACCAGAAATTGGATTGCTGAACCAGTCTTTAAATTCCTGATGAGACTGAAAAATGTGAGGCATTAAAAAATGCATTAGAGACCAAAGTTCCATGAGGTCATTCTGTAGAGGTGTTCCGGTCAATAAAATCCGGCGCTTTGAATTAAAATTTAATAGAGTCTGCCACCTCTGAGATTTCCAGTTCTTTATCAAGTGAGCTTCATCCAGAATTAAATATTTCCATTTCTTCCTTTTGAATACCTTTGAATCCTGTATAACAAGCCTGTAGGTGGTGATGCATATATGGAAGGAGTTAGGCTTTAGCCAACCCTGTCTCTTATGCTTCCGTTCTTTTGCACTTCCGAAGTATGTCAGTATTTTGAAAGCAGGGCACCATTTAAGAAATTCAGTTTCCCAATTCAGCATAACACTAGTTGGCACCACTATGAGATGAGGTCCCCATATGCCCTTTTCACATGCTAGATGTGCAAGAAGAGCAATTGTCATGATTGTCTTCCCTAAACCCATTTCATCTGCTAAAATTCCATTGAGCCTCTTCTCATACATTGTGACCAGCCAATCTAGGCCAATATGTTGGTATTCACGAAGAGGGTGCTTAAGAAGGAATGGGAACTTTGTACGCACTTTTGTTGTTGAGAAAGTGTTACCAGTTGGTTGTGCTGATCTTGCAGCAGCAGCTGCATCAGCAATTATATTCTCGCTCTCTCTCCCATCCATTATCCGATCATGATTCACCTCAGCTTCTTTATTAGCAGAGTCTGTTTCCCTGGGTTCAGCAGGATTGTGCTCGTGAAACATACCATCATCCAAGGTGGGGTTTTGACTGCCATGTTGAACATCCTGATGCATTGCACAATCTACCTGATCATCAGAACTTGAGGAGGCACATTCAGATTCCATGGTGCCTTCATCAGTAAAGTCATCCTAAAAAATAGAAAGATGTTAACAATGGTAATACACAGGAAAGGAATATCAGATAAATTGCATAAAGTAGTCCTACCTTTTTGTACCTTGAAAGCAGCTCTTCAATAGGCAATTCACTCTCTTGTTGCAGTAACTTGATCTGTAGAAAACAAACTGAATTAAAGAACTCAAGACTAGAATATGTGAAAATATCATTGAGAAAGACCAAGGAGAATTGTGGAGAGTACATTACATAAATTCCTTTTAATGATGCAGTAGTCAATAAGTTGATGAAATTGGACAATTAGAGTGGTTTAACAGTTAATACTCCATTAACAGTGGTTACAGTACTAGGAACACATAGGTACATACAGCATTGTGACTTGCAGACACACGTGAACACATGCCTGGATGAGATCATTACTATGATTAGACGAATAAAAGAACAACAAATTAGAAAGCACTGAGTTGTCATCCTAGGCAACTAGGTTTGGTTGACAGCCTAGGCTTTACAACATAATGCAGGTGCCTGGTACATTCAGAAACCATCTAGGCGGCCAACTGATCTATTCATGATGGAACAAATTGTCTATGCTCTATAGCAAGACAAGTTGCTTACTAGGGAAACCTTAGAAAACAGAAACCCACCAACACATATATAATTTTGTATTTGACAGTAATTAAATAAGTACTACTTTGGCAAAAAAATCCATGTGCTGCATGGGCTAGTTAATATACCTTAACTCTGAATTGTCATCTTACTGGCAATAAGAACATAAAACCAGACCACAAAAAAGTAACCACAAGCAACAGGAATTGAAATGCCCTTTTACCTCATCCAGGGGGGATGTAGGCAACTGTCATCCTAGGCAACTAGGTTTGGTTGACAGCCTAGGCTTTACAACATAATGCAGGTGCCTGGTACATTCAGAAACCATCTAGGCGGCCAACTGATCTATTCATGATGGAACAAATTGTCTATGCTCTATAGCAAGACAAGTTGCTTACTAGGGAAACCTTAGAAAACAGAAACCCACCAACACATATATAATTTTGTATTTGACAGTAATTAAATAAGTACTACTTTGGCAAAAAAATCCATGTGCTGCATGGGCTAGTTAATATACCTTAACTCTGAATTGTCATCTTACTGGCAATAAGAACATAAAACCAGACCACAAAAAAGTAACCACAAGCAACAGGAATTGAAATGCCCTTTTACCTCATCCAGGGGGTCAGTTGCTTCTTTCTCTGCCAACTCCTCCTCTTCTGACAATGTTGTTTCATCATCCTACATAAATATAATCACATTATACTAATTTACATATCATATAATCCCCCCAACCAAAGGGAAAAAACAAGAAAGAAATCAAAGGGTGAAAACAAAATAAACTACAGGATAGTGAAAAATCAACAATGCAATGCGATTGAACAAGCAACCATTAATCTCACAAAAAAAACCATCTTGTCAGTATTAAGAGTACATATGTTATAGCTCAAAATAGTCGAACTATCATATTTTTGTTAACAATATAGAGCATCAGAACTCATAGAAAAAAAAATGCATTGAGAAAGGAGTTCCTAGGGCATAACCAAACTGGATCAAAGTGACGGTAGGCGGCCCAAGTCAACAATCAACACAGTCATCATCTCATGCATATATTAGAACACAAGTTCTTCAGCATTCAACTGATTTGGATACTTTCTGAAAAATGGATCAAAGCATATCATATCCCATTGACAAAAGATTAAAGTTGATGTCCTGATCGCCTGAGGCATATGTATAGACCATGGTGAACAGCATTAATAATCAATTTAGATGTTCCACCATGCATTTTGGCAACTAATTATGAGAGTACATCAATTTTAACCAAACAGAATTCTATAATAAACAACAACATAACATGATAAATGGAATGAAAAAGAAGAAATCATACAATGAACAAACTTAGACAAAACAATAGACAATACCTTTTCTACCTCAGCAATGACAATATAATCTCTGTCATCCTGAAATTAAAAGTAGTGGACTGTTTAGCAGCATATCATCAGCATAAATAGAAATTAATTGCAATCACAATTTCCCTCTACAAAGGAAGATCGATTCTAAAATAAGATTATGAAACTTTTGTATGCATAAAAGAAAAACTTTACATAGAATATAAAATGCAATATATTTGTACCAAATGTAGTGTCAAGAATGAGAACAAAAGCAACTTTTATTTTACAAGGATAACAATGAATTATTAAACAATTAGACTGATAGCAAACTAGAAATAAAATAACTAAAGTTAATAACATTTCCTATAGAAGAATAGGGTAGAACATGAAAATAGACCAGCAAAGGCAATACTAGAAAAAATGACTCGAAACTCGTGCATAACAACCACATACCAGCCATGTATATGTACTACTATAACACCTAATTTGGCTAAACCACTAGGATCATGCTGGATCAGGATTGAACTGGTCCAGAATTGGTCCAAATTAATCAGTACCATTCAAGGTACGCCATACCAACCTAAACCGGACAGTATGGGGCATATCGTATCGGTTCAATACCATTACCCGGTACGGACGGTATACCGACATTCGGTATGCCAAAAAAAACTATGTATCGTACCATACTAATACTATGCTAGTGTAGCACCAGTATAGGGTCCGGTACCGAGACGGCGAGCCTTGTTACCACTTGATACCGTTCGTGAAGCCTTTTGAACCCCCTTATTTTGTGTTTTCCACTATTTGAAGGTGGGAACAACAAGGGAGCAGCAAAATGCCAACAGTCAAGATAAGTAAACTACTAGATACAAATTTATTTACATGAATACCATTTAAGTAAATGTCCTAATTAAAATATTTGTAAATAAGGAAAACCCCCCTATATGAGTTCAACAAAAAATACTCAAAAATTCAAGTCCCTTAAGAATAAAAAGTTGATTTCTCAACTTAGTCCAAATTTCATATTTTTGGGGATGGATTAAAATTTCATCTTTCAAATGCTAAAGTATTTCTGAGATCCTAAAGACAACTTTATTCTACCCAAGCATTGCTGAATATAGCCTGATAAGAAAGTCATATATCTTAATCTTCAAAACATGTTCCCTAGAAAAAGACACTAAACAACACTCAATGCATCAATAGCAATATTAACATTCGAGTCTTACACATGTATAAATATATACTCCTCTATGTGGTGGGTTGTAAGACATCTATGAGCCCATCATTGATGGATTACATTTTTATATCAAAAACATGGTCATTATTGTTTTTTTTCTGGGGTAAACAAACATGGTCATTATTGTCCAATGCAAGGTCTACACAACCTGAACCCAACCAGGTCAAATTGGTCCAAATCAGTCCGAACCCCAATTTCAAGTGGTACCATGATTTGGAGTGAGAAAGAAGTGCTAGGAGCTATCTTGGTGTCGGGTATGTATCTATCGGACCATACCGAACTGGTAACATGCCAGTATGGTCCCCAGTACTGATTCTACATACCTTCGTTCATTCATATGACAAATATATTCTTTATTAGTTCATTTGTCAAATTAATGCTAGTAGTAGACTATTAATCTTAAAGGATACAATCTCCAGTCTCATTTATTAGTTCATTTATTTTCAATAACCTAATTACATTTTGATTGTTGATGTGCCCAATTTTTCAATAGTTTTAATTGCAATTTTTGTGAGGGTATATTTAGATTACCAATAAACCACAAGACAAAGGCCAAAAGCCAAAGAAAGCACTAAAATAACAAATCACAATTAAAACAAAAAGAATTGGCGGCCAAAATAGATCATACCAATGGCGTGTATTAGCTGTACCAAAGCATGCCGGTAGATATCCATTTATTAATATTGTGTGCAATGTGGCATATACCATGTTGATTGGCCATCAATAGCCCCTCATACCTTGACATGGCAATCCTTGTCTAAGGATGCTTATCACTCAATTGAACTAAGAATATATGTTGCATTGCCACATTACAGACCCCTCCTTTTGCGTTTTCCTCATGAATAAATCTCATTCAGTCAATGGTTTTCCTTCTCTCACATACATTGTTGCAAAGGCAAAGTGTTTATCATAAACATTCACGCCATCTGAGTCTGCAAATAAGAAGAGGCTTAATATCTTCATAGATTCTTCCTTGCATTTACATATCGAACCATACTAGTCCATAACAGGCTACATCGATATGGAATCGGTATGGTACATGGGCAAGATATGATATCATGCGACACACGGTATGGGACTACAAGTGTTCCAACCTATAATCTTTACTATGTGTTGGTACATAGGCGCATCATACCGTCTCGTACCATACCGGCAAGGTACTAAAACAAAACCCTTTACCGGTGTAAGAAGACATAAGGCACCTATAACTTAAATGATGTGTTGCAAATTCTTCTTAGTCTATCATTTTCTTCATCAATTTCCCCTCTGAGGAGAGTTTACACATAGAGGCAAAACTTTATGCATGCAAGATTTTCATAGATATTGCGCACTTTACACATGGATAATCTAAATCCCAAAGATATTTTTAGAGTTTGACTGACATTATAAGCAACCAATGCATTATTGCACTGCATATGTGTTCTACATATTAAAGAAGGTTGTAGCACATCCTAATCTCCCATATCGCACCCAAATCTATATTAATACCAGGTATCATAGGGCACTTTGTTGCATTAAAAGACAGTAAATTTATCTCATAGCATACAAACTTACAATGCCTTAACTTTTGCCTGATACTAATGCATTCAGTTTGACAACATTGATGTTTTCCGCCTACATGGATCCATTGTGCCATCATATACTATGACCAACTAACACTCTTTGATATCTTCATTTTAAATCTAGATGATTGACTTATTCAAAATTCATTATCTCATTGATGGTTTCATATTTTCCAAGAGATTCTATAGTGATTATTTTGTCATATCACATCTATTTATTAGATTAGTGCAGAGATCAGTTATAAATAGTTAATTAATTTAAACTAGTGGATGAAGAGAAGTGCTTTCAGATGCACTTAGTATAGGCTATTGCTATAGTTTATCTAGCATATGAAACACAATGAGAACTGCAAATTTCCAAGAAAATTTTCCCTCTAACTTAACTAAGAATATGCACACTATATCACATCAACACATCTGTATGGAAGTATAATCTACATGACAAACAATTACTGAAATACATTTTGAAAAAGATAATTTTTAAATAAAGCACCTCTTCATGAACATAGCACATCAAGGCAGACAGAAACCAGAGAGATGCAGCAGTAGACATTAAATCGATGAAAATATCTTGGGTGGTATCTTTGGGAGAAAGATAACTAGAAATGTTTACAAAGCATAAGATCCTTGCAAGCAAATAACTACTCACCAGTTCATCACCAGAACCAGTAGGTGAACAATCCATATCTAACTGGTTGAGAGGCTCAGAGTAAAGTTTTGGTTGTGATTTCTTAACGGTTGATTGGCCTTCCAGGCAGGAAGAATCGCCATTGTGATCACCCTGCCAATAAATCGAAAGCACAGTCATAAAACTTTTTGCGAATAATCATGCAAGAAAAGCTATCCAACTCACATGATGGTGCTGACTGGAGCCATGGCCTGGGTGGCTGTTTTCAATCATCTTGCTTATGAAATGAGGCCCTTCATTGTCTGCAAGAAGATGAGCAACATCTGATGAAATCCCAACAGCATGATTAGAGCCATTTACTTGGTTCCAAGAATCTGCAAAGTCACTAAAGAATCAGAATTAATCACTTTTGTAATAAGATGTTGGCATCAGTATTTCTTGAAGATTATTCAACTTACTGATATCTCACCCTTAATCTGATCTCTCTTCATAAGTGGTTCGGCCAAATTTTCATCACTTTCTGGACTGACTTCCCTGCTAACTGAGAATGCTTATTTTGATCATGACTTAGGGAATGGTGGATAACTGAAATCATATGCTTTTGTGATATGACAGTAAAAATAAACTACAAGAACTTGTGAGACTTACATTTGTTCATTGTGTACCGCTTGATAAGTTCTTCGAGTGGTATATCAGCTTCAGCTTGCAAGCCAGCCAGTTCTTCCTTCCGTTCTGCCTCTGTAATTTGAGCTTCATCCACATCGATGGTGCATTCATCATCTTCCTGCAACATTACCACAGCATATGTGGACTTCATCACATTCTTGTAAATTAAAAAAGAAACAAAAGAAAGAGAAACATAATATCAATCATCCAACTTCAGTGATATTAAGATACTGTTAGATGTTGAAACTCAGAGAGGTAGAAAAGCCTCATGTGAATATGTAGAATGCTATGTTCACACCAAATTTTTCTTCTCCAAACAACTTGACCTGCCAAATGTTCAACATGGCAAGGATACCGGGAGTAGCTTAACCTGTACTTGATTGACTGAGCACCTGATCACCCCAAGCACATCCAAAATAGCACAGTTGTACATCATCTTAAATAAATGTCCATATCTCTCATACATGCATATGTACGTCCATACAGAGTTACAGACAGACAGGACATTTATACAAACACATCAAAATACATAAATATAGAAATATACATGTATACAGGCATGTCGACATACACATCAATTTTGAAGTATCCTGACTCCTGAGATCCTATTTTTATAGTAACAGGTCTAGTTTAAACAATCTCCATGGACAATATGGAGAAATTCATAAAATCATACTAATATTAGGAAAATAAAAATCAACAAATAGATATAATATAAATCAAGTGCATTGTATTAGCCATTGTTGATCACAATCTGACATATATCGACACTAAGGTCAATTAAAATTGAGCTCTAAGATAACCAGACCTATGCCAAATGATATTTTTTTCCTTTTCCTGTAAAACTTCTTGGAGTATAATGTTACAATGCCTCCAAATGTTCTCACTTGCAAATTCTACACAAAAAATAAGTTTGGCCCAGAAGTTAGTTTTCACAAAACTTTGATAGTGACCCCAGTTTCAGATCAACTCTGGCTAAAACATAATGATTTCAAATTTTCACAAAGAACCTAAAACCATGGTTTGGAAGCAATCTATTAAAAAATAATAAAAGGGGAACAACTGATGCAGAGACGTTCATTACAAGAGGATGATCCAGAGTTCCTGAAATCTAATAACAGAACACCATAACCAATTGCATCTGTTATAAATTTCCTTTTACCAGCAATTCCAATCAAGGTCTTCAAATTTTAGTCACAACACTTATCCACTTTTTTTAAAACAAACTGGAGACCAGTACTTCTAACTTCTAAGTCCTCTCTCGATCTTCATATGAAAGCACAGATGACTTCTTTATCCATGGGTGCAATTCCAAAAAATTCTCCAACATGCCCATCCCTTAATAATGTTTTTGATGACTTCAGTACAGATCCACATAACAATTCCCATTTTGTAATAATATTTATTCACATGACACTTACCTCCTTATTTATCAACATTTTGACTTACATAACCAGAACAAGATAGGCAAATTATCTCCCAATTATCTGATATTCTCAGATTTATCAACTTTTATTTGCCAATCATTCTTGTTGACGTTAGTTTAACTTATCCGGCATTCTAGATATTAATGTTGTTCTTTTAAAAAGTCTACCATTTAAGTAAAACATTCAACAATTACAAGCCATTTTGAGAAAACTTTCACTCCATCCATCTACCAATTTTCAATTTGAAATATCCTCCTGTATACACATATGAAAATCGCCATATAATAAATCGAAAACAACAGAGCAGCCATTATAGCATTTCTCTTTTATATTGATAATTAGCTCCTACTCTGTATTCTAAAATCAACATTCTTTTTGCAAGGAATATATCAATGACTGATAAAATAATATGTTTTAATTTAACTAAGTCTGTAAATTCATATCCTTTAGTGCTTTTCTATGTACTTTCACCATTTGCCTTGCCCCACATTTTCTTCTCAGAACAAAACTTTACATCATCAGCAAACAACATACAACATGAAGGTCTCCAATATACAACTTCCTAATTATTTTACCAATAGTATACAGAAGATGTGGCTTAAGATTCCTCAATGAGCCATCACTTCATTCACAACTTTAACACTCCCAATGGGACTTTAGGGAGCACCACTGCACCTTTTGTACTTTATTGCTTCGTCCAATTTAACAATACCTATAAGTTGAATCCATCTTTTGTCTAAGTCCTCATGTCAATTGCCTATCTAAGTAGGTTAGACAATGAAATGTACAATCATGTCATCTTTAATGGGCTGCAAGTTGGCAATTTTGACTAAGAAATCAACAAGTCTGATTTAGTTTGGTTGACAGCATACCCAAAATCTACAGACTTACAAACCAGATTCCAATCCCAAAATAGACTTCATTACCCACAAGATGGATTCAAATATGGCAAAATTTTAAATGCAACCGACTCAATCCCATTTGAGATACTCAAAACATATTAAGCATCAAAATTGGAGGCCATCTGTCTAAGTCTAGGTCTTCATGACATACTTGAAGCATTAAGTCGTTATAGGTAACTGAGTAAATGGGAAAAAGACCCAGATGATTTATCGAGACCATCCTGACAAAGTAAAAAATAAGTTCTTGCAGTTTCTCCCCCAACTGTAGAAAAACTAATGATTTCATAATCAAAAAATCAACATTCATAAACACAAAGAATGCTCGACTAGAGAAAAACAAGGATGAAAGAAAAGAAAGATTTCATACCAACTCATCATCGGATTGGATTCCATACTCATCATCAGTTTCCACATTAAATAACTGTGTCTCTGTAAAGAAGTTACATGAGTTTCTAGTAATTGAATGACAATCAGCATATAATTGTAAGAATAGACCATACCAGGATCAGTTGTAGTTTTTGTAAGGCTACTTTTATCCCCCTCTCTCTTTGAATCACATGGTTGTTCCACTCCAGAATCTACATGCACTGTTTTAGAAGAATATGGCATATCGACAAGGTTTTCTGCTAGCATTGTAGAATATCTGATGAAATGCAAAAAAAAAGGCCATGTGTACTGCATTAGTTCTAAAAAGTTACACCCCTAGAGAAGATTTTAAGTGAGAAAGGTTGTCTCAAGATTTATCCAATAAAGAAATCATGCAGCGAACAAAGAAAATTATAGATACCTTTCAGTTTGACCCAAAAGAAAATCAAGCTGTTTATCAAGAGCCTTTTTCTTTCTTTCCTCGAGCTCCAATTGATACTTATAAAGAACCTGCAATTACAAAAGTCCGGAAAGGACCTATATCAAAACTCAGGAGGGCAGCAAAATAAAGTTCTACTGGATCCGAAACATTCCACAAAGATCTAAACTTGCCAGCTTCTCGATTTTCAACCAAAATTTCTTTACATCCTTCGATATATTAAGGGCGACTTTTCTCAAGCGCTGCTCTTCTTCCTATATTCCAGTGACAATAATAAGCATCAGCACAAGTGAATCTTATTCAATTTGTATTTGGTATATTTCTAAAAGAATGAATTTCGAAATATTAAGATGCAGAGCATTGATGGCATGGTAGAACAAATAGCAGACCTTCACTTTTTTCTCCCCCCTAGTGGCATGATCCAGAACACTCTTACTAGCTCTTATCGCCACCTTTTTGGCCTGAGCCAACTTCCACTTTCTCTCTGATTCAAAATCCTGAAAACCAATAATAATAAATCAGGAAGAACAAGAACCCTGAGACCTGGATCAACCATGTACAATTAAAAAGAAGCACCCGCAGGTAAAAAGAACTACTAATTTGATGTAACAATCAAATGTCACCAAATGAAACAATAAGCTAACCTTTGACAGCCAAACCATCTCCTCCAAAACATGATCCCAATGAGTTTTTGGTCGAGGAGGCTCCCTTGGGGCTTCTAGAGCCTGCTATAAAATAAAAGAAACATAACCCCGAGAATCACATCAAAGGATGCTGCTACTGAGTAATATTACAAGAGGTTAATGAAACAAAGACAATGCATAACATATATTGGTAAAGTGATGATGCAGCTAAATCAACAAATCATCTATTCCTAAGAAAATCCAAGAAGCATGTATAAAAACTCAGCAAAAGCCTTTTCTTAAGGAATTTCCACTTCCAGTGCATGGCGTAATAAAAGACAAAAGATAGATGCGAGACTTGCAAAAGGAGTCCAAATCTAGAGGCAAATAAAACAAGATCTAAGAAAACAATTCAATGAAGAAAATTCACCAGGTAAGAGAAGCGTATCATGTGTTGGCTTGAAGAGGAAGATAAAATGATTGGGTCAGGTTTAATTTTCCATGAAGGGGGAATGTGATATTTCACAATTTAGAGTTACCCTTGGATATAGTCGTGGTCTCTATGTATTGTTTTCAATGACATTTAACAATCAACCATTTTCCCCCTTTCTCTCTCTCTTTCTCTAATCCTATCATTCTCCTATCCATTCTTGCCCATCCCAGCAATTAAAAGATGGCATCACTTACAAACTTTGGGGGTTAAAATAGTTTGAATTTAGCACTTAAAGGCAATTACCTATTTCTCTTCTTTTTAACTAATTCACGTGCATAGCCATCTAAGTCAAACTTCTGCAATTTAAGAGATATCATAATATTTTGTAGGTTATGCATTGAATTTTTGGTTATTCATAGGAAGAAATGAAACACTTCAACGTGCCCACATGGTTATCGATTTTTATGACCTCTATCTTTTAAGTTTTGGAGAAATAAGTTTTTTGGAGCAATTCTACTAAAGCATCTTAGATCTAATTTCTATTCATATTATACAATTGTCTTTGTTAGGTTTTTGCCGTATTATTATCTTACTTGTAATATTTTAAGTTTAGAAAATATAAAGGTTAGCCTACATAAAACTGAAAAGTTGTTATTTCCCAGAAGAAAAGCTCTGGATTAACCCCTAATCTTAGCCTCTTAGGGCTGCTTCATATTCATAATTCAGAGTAGCTCCTTCATCCTTCACAGCTAAACAATCTAATGAGTAAGGAGCATAAAAACAGTTGAACGAAACCAAAGAGAGTTCTGATCAGATACTCCTAGAACAACTTCCTTAGGATAATCAATGGTGAGCCAGAAGCCATAAGAAACTTGTAGTCCAAATCCTCTGATTACTAATATGCATTCATGATCAATAGCCAAATCAACAAACAGAACAGCAAGAGGGAACATAGAGAAGTAACCCTGAGTTTCATCTGCAGCTTGTTTATTCATTGTCTAATATCCAGTCTATCAAGCCCTGATCAACTGAAGCTCCACAAGAATCACCAAAGCATGGGATCATCTTTCCTAATTGCATGTTAAGTTAGTTCATAACATAACTGGAATACATCTTGGCTTTTTGTAACATCTCTTTTAATCAAATACATGTTTTACAAAAGGCAATCAGCATGAAAAGCTTACAAGAAAGGACTAAATGGTCATATACATTTCAAATCCAATGCTTCAGTAGACCACAGTAATTCTAGTTTCTAGAGAGATAGCAATTTACCTAAAGAGTTTCAATTTCCAAATACGGCAAATTTTGAAGAATATGAAAAGTAATAGCATCCATAAGTAAAAACCAAAGAACTGGAAGCAAAGATTGCAGAGAAAAAGGCTTCAAACACCAACCTTTTGCCGCCTAGCTCTTGACTCATGGTCTAGCTTTGATCTAGGACCCTTCGAGGCCATGGTTTTGTTTTCTGCATATACCTACGTCATGATCTAAAATATGTATAGTGTTAAAAGTGCAGCAAATGAGATGAGACATTACAATCACAAATTGGTCCATCAAAAGTAAAATGTCCAATTTCATCATGCAAAATAATTCAAAGTCTAAGTGTAGATAAGATACCTTGATGTCGTCCGCAACCCGCAATAACATCACATGCCAATAACAATTGTATTTTTAGCCTGATCCATGATAGAAAAGCAGAACTTAACAATTTAAACTACAAATATCCATCTGAAAACACATTATAGAATAAACTAGCAGTCAGTTATCCAAAACATGGTTATCAAGGCAGTAATGAAGCCTTTAGGAGCTCTTATACCCTCAAGTGGCCATAGGCACTCTGCACCATACTTGACCTAGGTTTGTAGATTAAGGAATTTACAGATAAGTTGTTTGAAGAACAATAATGATTGAAAAAATTTCATATTTACAGAGTAATTCTCACTTGGAAAAAAAAATAGTAAAAAGTTTGCTCGTAATTGATAATTAATTTACACATTTTCCTTACCAGCATTGGTTACTTGTATCGTGGAAAATACAAAATTAGCATACTATGTGAACAAAAAATTAAAAATTAAAAACCTTAAAATAATTAAATATTATTTTGATGAATAAAATAAAAAAATATAGAATACAAGACACATTGTAAGAACAAACATAAAAAAAGTCAACTTGGCCGACCATATCCTACTTATGGAACGAGATGCATATTAACAGCAAATGTTAGTCTAATATGACAAGTTAAAACAAGAAGTCAACGCTACATCTGAAAGCTTTGGCAACAAGCATCTGAAAACACCAGTTGGAAAGATTCCAAGTATACATAATCTGACTTTTTTGTGGAATCACAAAAAATCCCTAATAGCTAGAGATGATAGATTACCAACAAAGATAACATGGTTTGTTGGTCCACTTGGTTCAAGCTCAGGTTCATAATTCATAGTATGAAAAATCCTAATAGATTGGGTTTGTTAGGTTAAGATCGGGAAAATGTTGAGTCAATTTATAGAAAGAATATCGCTAACATTGTTTTGATGGATGGAAGCATATAATTAAAAACAACTGCACGAAATTTTGGCTGGGAGAAAGATGTTAAAACATGACCAGATATAATATATCTGCATATAATTAAAAAAATATTCAACAAAAATTTGAATTTGGTCATCTCTTTATGCTAGACTTATTCCTGCAATGAACCAGTTCGCTTCAAACCAATTTGCAATTTCCTTGTCCTTTAACGGCTATGGTTCAAACTTTTTGGAAAAAGAGGGTCCAAGAATGCAATATGAGCACAGAAAAGAATGCAAATACTAAGATAAAAGTATGATAGATCAAGGAGAATGAAAAGTAACATAAGCACATCAAAAGAATAGATGTGTTGCATTGTTGGTCCCTAGTAAAAAGAAGGGCTAAACTTTCTATTAAAAGATTGAGATGGAGAGGAAGGACAAAGATGGCATGTACTATATTTAAGAGGGAAGTATGCAGGTTTGGATTTCCCATTATTTTGGTTGAGTATCCTTTGCAGCTCGACTTTTTCAGAGTCCCGGTCTTAGTTGCCAGAACCAGAGCGAGTGTGAAAGCAAGTGCAGGTACAGGTGCTACAAAGAAAATACTTTCAAAACACTTTTAGTAACAAAGTGCCTAGGAATTGGATGCATGTTCAAGAAGCAAGTGCATTGCCCTAGATAGAAGATTGCGGCTACTAAGGCCCCAATGCCACAACTCTTCATATTTTGAATTTCCAAGGTTAAGAAAATTCCATGGACAGATCATATCTTAGTTATCAGAAATTGGTGTGGGTGCAGCAGCAGATTCAAGTACGGATATGGGGAAGTGGGTCTCCTTAAAAAAATGAACGGGAAATAGTTCTGACGCAGGTGTGCAGACAAGTTTCCAGAGAGAATCCGAAATGGATTTGCCACCCTGTGTGGAAGCTTCTTGCTAGTAAGGATTACAATAGTCCATCAGTCCTATAATTAAGAGTCCAACTAAGAAAGGAAAAGAATATGATTGCTATAATTAAAAATGTCCCAAAATAGTAAAACAAGAAAGATTTCATATTTTAAACGGAATGAAATGGAACATGGAAAAGAGGAAGAATTTCTGATTCACAAAAAACCACACTGGCAAAGGTGGGGAGAAAAGAGAATAATACTCATCCTTCTCTCGCGTGCGTACGACATGTAAATGGCACCTCAAAGATTAAGATAACAAGTTAGAAATTCTACATCATAATATTTATATTTTGTTACTTTATACATAGTTGCATGCAACTTTTCAAAAATGTAGCCATGGGTGGTCAAGGGGCTGTGTGGTGCATTGCAGTATTTAGCTTCATATGTGGGTGCAAATGCAATAACTATTTTTTAACTATGTATAAAATGCACTGAATATAAAAAATACACTAGTAAGGGTAATAATACTTTTTTGGTAACTTATAACAATATTAATAACAATAACAACGAAAAATTGGTGCTTAGTAGCTAGTATTTAATAGCAAATAACTATATCATTATTAACATATAAACATCATTAATACCTGTACCAGATGCACCTAAAATGACATCAAACCTAACCATCAACTCAAACATGCTTCATCTGCATAGCCTCCCATATGTGGCCACAAAATTCGATACAAGTGATATACGGAGCCGCCTAGTGTAAAGCAGTCCACGCATTCTTTTGACCTATATACAGTATGACTGCATATCATAATTGCATATAAGTAATGTGATGCAGTCAAAGGACCACATCCACGAATGCAGGCACATGTGCAGCCACGCCCACCAAATTTTAGAACAAGAATAGCATAGATATGCCTTAGATGGACAAGCCAAAAACTAATTTAGAAGGTTAGAAGGTTCAAAGCTATAAATGCAATCGTCATTAAGATTTCTGGTTCATTAACTATATAGTATAAACACTATATTCTTTATGTTATTCCAGCTGATGCAAGAGATGGCTTGGATGGTCAAAGCCACAACCTGGCCTAGAAGGTCTGAAACCATTGTTGAACCCAAGGTTTGTTGTACTGGTCAGTATCGGTGTGCACCGACCATACCAATACTGAACTGGTACATGGTGTGGGGGACGTATCGATATTCGACATGCCAAATTGGGTATCGTACTGGGCGCACCGACACTCTAATAGAATGGTAACCTTCCTCTTCTCGGAATATGATAATTCAACATAAGCTTTGTCCTACACATCTAGGTCAACTTTAATCCCATGTGATACCATGTGCCAATGTAAACTAACAAAAACAAAAAAAAAGGGCAAAACTCAAATCCTAGGTGCAAAAAAATACTGACATACTAAAATGCTGTCAGCTTTATTTTTTCTTTTTGATATTTAGAATGCAATTTAGACATAATTCACATTCAACATTGAAGTGTTTTTGGTAACACCATAACTTGCATTTTCTTGGTTTCCCTTGTTCAAAGTTATAGAGCTAGATCACCAATAGTTCCTGCGATTTAATTCAAGTGTTGCTAGTTTCCTTTTCTCCTTTTTGATACTTAAAGCATAATGGTTGTCCCACATTGGATTTCTAAAACCTGAAAACATTTTATACTTGAATTAGGAGGTGATTCAATCATATATTGACTTGCATTTCCTATGTCGTTCTAAGTTAATAGGACAGAACCACCAGCAGGCTATCATGATTTAATTCAATGAACTCCCACATTACCATTTATATTACTTAGGATTCTAAATGGTCTGAATTCGAATTGGATCATGAATCATCTAAATCCAAACTTGTTAAGACAAAGAGAATCCAAACTATATTATGTGTGTATGGTGCAACATTATGGTGCTAGGACCAACTGTAGCAGGAGTTCAAGTTCGAATATACTGTCAAGTTTCAGTGGTAACTTCCGAATTGACCTAGAGGTAAATAGAAATCACTATTATAACCCAAAAAAAGGGCCAAGAAAAGAGAAAACTTAGGCACAACTAATGCTAGGACCAACTGCAGCAGGAGTTCAAGTTCGAATCTACTGTCAAGCTTCAGTGGTAACTTCCGAATTGACCTAGAGGTAAATAGAAATCACTATTATAACCCAAAAAAAGGGCCAAGAAAAGAGAAAACTTAGGCACAACTAATGCAGATAAAAGAAATACAGCAAAATGCAATCTACATTCAAAATGACCAAAGGGCAATTGACCTAGCCATTCAACTATAAATGCCGACTTAACTGCAAACGACATCTGTCAGAATGTTCTCTGAGATAGGCACTAACCCCAAGAACATGCACAGAAATAGATAATAAATGACAAGAATAACATTTTTACCGCGAAAATTTCACCAAAACCCATTCCAAGAAGATCATTAAAGATTCCGAACACAAAACGTCCACATTTCCAGCACTAGCACGGATCCAAGAACCAATGCCAAAACCATAACACCGATAAACCACCCAGAGAAACCCAGACTAGTAAAAAAAAAAAGAAAAAATTACTTCAAGAATAGTGCGAGAAAGGAACGCCCCGAGGAAAGATGGTCTGGTACCGATTCAGCTATCTCCCGCCGTAATGGACAGGAAGGGGTGGCCTGACTCGGCAGCAGGGCGAGCCACTCAACTCACAGCACTCCAACCGCCAGGCACCGACGTTGAGACCGCCGCCGATCACCGGATAAACGGAGAGGAAGGGAGGGAGAGGGAGAGAAGAGACGAAGAGGAAGCCACCGGACCGAAAGAAGGTGGCGATGGCAGCGACGGGGACAGCGGGAGGGGAGAAGGGTTAGGGTTTCCCAAGAAGAGGGCTTGACGGGGTAGAGGAGCGATGGGGGCGAGAAAGAGAAGATCGAAAAGAGAGCCGATGGGTGAGGTGTGATATAAGGCTTCCAACAACTTTGTATCGTAGCTATCGTGTTCTACCTGATATCGTCCGTCCACGCGTTATCCAACGGCTGGAACTGCGGAAACAGGTCAAGAGTGTCGCTTACGGAATCTATAAAATAATAGAATGTCAGGATAGTGGGGACCCGTTAAGACACGAGCCCAGCAAATGAATCCGATATCCTTATCGGGTAAAGTTGTTACCGACCCGGCCCCACGGCCAGGCCGGAGCCGAGACCAGTTCGACGACTGGCCTCCCAAATCCCAACCCCTCCCAATTTCGGAGCCGAGAGAGAGCTCGGAGAAGAGGTAAGACGAGAGAGGAGGGAGATAGAGCGAGGAAGAGTGGAAGAGGGGAAGAGGAGGAGAAAGGAGAGGGAGAATGGGGAGAAAAGAGGAGAAGAGGAGAAAAGGTGGGGAGGAGAGAAGAGGGAAGAAGGGAGAGAGTGGTGAGGGAAGAAGAATTAGAGAGGACAGAGGAATCGAACCTGTGGAAGGCTGCCAACGAACCGCCGCTGCACTCGCTGCCTTAGGGGAGAAAGATCTGGGCTCTGGAGAGAGACAGGATGCGAAAAATGGAGTCGGGACTCGGGAAGAGCGAGGGCCTCGATTTTAACCTAGGGCTTGATAAGTACACTCTCCTTGTTATCCGCGTGCGCTGGTTTACGGGGAATTCGTGACTCGCGGCGGGAGTCTTTTATCAAAGGCGGGGTCTGGTTATCCTGGCGGGGAAGCTTAGAGACGGGTCCGACCCGTTAAAGATTATATTCGGAGAATTTCTGAACCGACCCACCCATTTGACCATTTGATTTGGATCACTTAACGTGTTACCCGCTCTGAACGAATGATCGACGGATGTCGTTAGTTTTTCCGGGGAAGGGGTTTGCGTAAATGTACGGCTTCTTACATAACATTGGGGATTTGAGTTTTGGAAAAATCATCTGATGAAAGGAACCTTTTGCAATAAAATAGAACTAATTCTGGGTCATTGGTTTTGAAATTAAACAGCTTAATTTAACTTCACCATAAATTAGTGATCTCAGTTTCATTATTTCTGCTATGATATTTGAATAAAAATAGGTTCGTAGCAAGTAAACTAGAGACATTCAATTGCATTCAATTGAGTTGGACCATACGTTAAAATCGAGCAGCCGGCACCAAGAAAGCCTGAGTATTCCCCTCATCAGCAACTCATCAGTTGACCACGAGCAAGTTTACTAATCAACACTGGATTATTATATCTTGGTTTCCCTTGTTGTGACAACTTTGGTCCAAGAAGAAATTACTTTCAGCCGAGGATATGACCGTGGGTACTAATAGAGAACTTGTCGTATCAATCTTAATGTAATAAATAATTGAGTAAATTATAAAAGCCCTTTTTAAAACTTAAAATCAATTACACTTATATCCCATAGTTTAAAAGCCCTATGCTTGCCCTTTGGAGATTTATTCTTATCCAATACTTTGACCCATAATTTAGTCAAACCATTAGTCTTAAATGAAACTCAATATCATGTCAGAAAAAAATTTCAAAAATAACCAAAATAATCTTAAGCGATATAATAGTAGAGGTGCAAATAGGTTGGATCGAACCGGATCATGAGTGATCCGACCCAATCTGATTTTTTGTTCGGGTTCTAATTTTGGACCCAGATTCAACCAATGGAAGATCGAGTCGGGGTTGGGTTGAGGCCACTGCTGCAATTTTTAGCCTATTGGGTCATTCAGGTATGGTCGGGTCCGTGTATAACCCAGTTTCGACCCAAAAAATTTAGATCCGGCTCGGATCCGGACCTATTCAACTTTTCTTTTCTGTCCGGTCCCTACTCCTCTACTCCCCCTCGGATGTTCGTCCCCATCCTCCCCTCGCTGCCCTCCTCATTCTCAATCCCACCACCCCTGCCTGCTTCCAACTACCCCTCCCCCCTCCTCTACTTCCTCTTCGACGACCCCGACGCCAAGTCCCTTTGGCACTTATTGCTCGCCCTAGTTAAAACCCCACATCGTTGCATGTTAGAAGAAGAAAAAATCTAGTAGCGATAAAAGATAAAATAGGAGATGAATCCATTAATCAATCGATGGATAACTGTTACTCACTTGCTAGCGATGAAGTTGACGAACTTGCAGACACACTCTTGGATCATCTCCTTGGTATCCTTGGTAATCTTGTCGTTGGTGGGGAGCACCTTCTTCATGATCCGGCCGATGTTGGCGATCTGGAGGGAGGCGATCTTGCTCGTGGATGTTGGAACGGGGGCTCTGGCCGCCACCACTCTCGTGGCTATCGCCCCTGTCGGGGCTTGTCGGCTCCTCCGCCATCTGCCCTACCAGAACCCTAGATCCATTCCAACATCCATCATAACCCTAGATCGCCGAGCGAGTGAGAGGAGTCAATGGTTAATAATGAGACAAAATAGTACCTGGATGTGAGAAGGGAGAGCTTTATCCATTTCGTATTTCGGGCGCGAGGAGGGAGGGAGAGGGAGGCTAGTATTTTTTTGGAGAGATTTTTTAATTAATTTACTCTGTTGGTTTCTCTAGGAGGCGGAGGATGGAGATCAGACATTGGAGAAGAGAGGAGGGAAGAGACAATAGGGATGAATTTTGGTTTTCCAAATTCGGGTTGAGTCGGGTCAAGTCACAGGGTAAGAAACCCAAAATTACCTTAAAAATCAAACGGGTCGGATCGGCCTAAGTCAAAATTTAATAAACCCAAATCCGACCCAAAAAATAGAATAGATCCAAATTTAGAATCCGACCCAGCCCCATAGGTCATTTAAATCAAGTTGGATTGGGTCTAAGTGGATCGGGTTGGGTTGGGTCATAAGTCAACCCAATCCAGTTGCATCCTTACATAATAGATACCTAAAGATATAAAAAAAATATATGCATCCTCCTCTCCGCCCAAGGATAATTTTGATTTTTCACACGAGATAAATTGTTTCGCGAATATTGTTAATTTAACTAGATGCAAGTGTAGATTTTATAAATTATTAGATGTAAATATAATAAGCATAAACTTAAAAAAAAAAATGTAATTTAAGGTAAACAATTTACCAATGCGGCCAACAAAACTGATTGGCACTTACAATAATATAGCCCTCAACATGTTGATTCATGAATTCCATTCAAAGTACATGTGACTGATGTTAGTGGGTACTTGAAAGATTGATGCAGTTGCAATATGCTGTCTGCATGATTTTTCCTCAATTTTTTGATGGCTGCATGGTGCAAAGATTGCATCTATAGCATTGGGCTAAATGAGCAACCATGCTTGGACCATTGCGGTGTGTAAAACAAAGTTGTTCACTTTGTGATATAATGATATGCCCTCTAAAATTGTCATTTGATAGATGTCAGACCAACCGAGTAGTAGTTAGGACAAGCCATTACAATCAAATTAAATTGAATGCGGCTTAAATAAAATTAAGCAACTGGTTCATATACTTTATTACTATCAGCATATCGTGCTGGTTACATCAACAAGTTGCACTTGCGTTTGGGTGGTTTAATCTTAAAATCATCATTCATCAAGCAAAATGCGTCGCATTGCATCACTTTTAACCAAAAAAGCTTCTTCATCATCAATAAGACCGGGCATCAATCAATTAAAAAGAAAATAGTCATCTCAATTGCTTAGTGATCGATTGAATATGGTAGATGTGTTTCCTTCTTTTTTTTCCGAGGGGTAGGGATGGAGGTTACGAACAAAATAGATGCTTCAATGATCTCATCATTTATTACTAGCAACTAATGTTATCAATTGATACTTTTAAAACAAGACGTAATATCTCTCATTGTACAATTGGCAAGTGTTAGTATTGGACTCCAAAATCTCCTTATGATGTTTTTACATTTTTATTATAATTAGAATAAAAAAATTTACGCAGGTCATTATCCCAACTTTCTTTTTTTCGACTAAAGCAGATGCAAGGCATGGGCCAAACACTTGTTTGAAAATAATACCAAATAATCCTACTAATGTCGGTTTAATTAATATTCGAATAAAAGCATGATGGTTTGATGATGCCAAGGTCCCCAAGCAGCAGTACAATGAATGAGGCTTAGTTTTGAAGCTAATTCCAAAAGTGGGAGGGAAGCTTATTTTGGAGATGCACGAACATGAACGATTGCTGAATTCGCTCTGATACCATATTAGGATTGAACCAAAAGAATCTGGGAGCGAAGGACCCTCATTCCATCTATGGTAGCGTATGGGGAGAGAGTTACATATACATGTTGATTACAGTAACCAGTACTTAAGCTTACCATCAAGGCTACATATATTAAATAACACTACATACAAAACCAATATTCTAACACTTCTATTCCTTTTCTTGTAGAGCCGAAGATAGAGTTCCTGCATCCTCGTGACCTTTTGTCTTGTGATACGAGTGGCACGCCCATGGCATAGTTAGGCAAAAATAACATGAACTAAAAAATAATTTGAGCGCGAGCTTTGCTCGCTGATGATGGCTTTTGGCGGTCACATGCTGCGAGATTGGTCTCACCTTGTTGAGGGCCTTTAATTGGATTGGAGAATCCCACTTTTTTTGGGCCTTTATTAGGATTGAAGGAGGTTGAGGAGTTTAGAAGGGTTACCCCACGTTAGAAGGTGTATTTGGAAAACTCCCTGCCGGATCCAGCATGATTGGTTGGGAAAAGGAGCGGAAGCATGGCCTAAAGTAGTTCAAACCCAAGGCTCCATGTCAATTCACAACTAATTATACCGATCAAGATTAACCATACTATACCATATTAGTTTGGTACTAATATAGTATGAAAGATGTACTGATACTTGGTACATCGAACCGACTCCGACAATAATAATTTGGCACCCATATAGAGTTCGGTACTAAGACATTGCACCTTGATATGAATGCAAGCATTAAAAGGCCTAAAATCTATTATTCATATTCAAAAGTTATAGAAAAGTCTAAAATCTATATTGATGTGTAAACAGTTTTTTGGTACATCGTCGGCTCACACATGATGAGTGTAAAAACAACCAAATGTGCAAACAATTTTGTTGGGGAAAAAATGAGTTGCTCCGAAACATATGGGCGCATGGCCAGCACGTGCCTGGAGGCGCCCGACCTGAAGGCACCCGACCAGGCGCTCGACCTGAAGGCACCCGACCAGGCGCTCGACCTGAAGGCGTCCGACCTAGAGGCGCCCGCCCGACTTTAAGGCATGCAACCGGGCCTGACGTCCGACCAGGCGCTCGACTCTGAGACGCCCCGTTCGAGCACTTGACCTCGGCATCCTCGACTTCGGGAGCCCGACCTTTCGACCATACCACCCACCTACTGCGGTCACATCCTTCTGCAGCTCGATCAGGGACCATGCCTTGCCACCGCCGTCAACAATTAATGCGCATGGCCTCTGTTGATCTCTGGCTCACTCAACAATTAATGCGCATGGCTTCTGCTGATCTTCGGTTCACTCAACAATTAATGCTACCTACGGACCTCAAGCTCTCCACGGCAGATAATTGAGCCATTCTGCCATGTCTAGTCAGTCACGATAACTCCCTGACTCCAACCTGCTCTCCCACGGCAGTGCAATAATTCGCACGATCGTGCTCAACCATGATGGTAACCCATTCGCCCCGTCGCATCACAGGTACACCTGTACCCCTCTATAAAAGAAAAACTCCTCACCCTTAGAAGGAGCTGGACTTAGAAATTTTGAAGGATACATTCTCTCCTTCTGTATACTAGCTCCCCTCTGACTTAAATCGGAGGGCCGGCGCCGGAAACCTCGGCCATCGGCTTTTTGCAGGTCCTCCGGAGGATGTCGCTCGCCGACGGACCGCCACCCACCAACTCTCGTCGGAGCTCCTTCCTCTCAGCCGAGTAGTCACCCTCGAATCCAATTTCCAGCAACAGTTGGAGCTAGAGGAAGGGCCCGAGTTGTGGCCATGAAGTTGAGAAGCAAAGGAGCCTCCAACGCCTCTCGGCGTCCCCCGCCAAGTCCTGGACACTCTGTCCAGAACTCACCGCCAAGACCTTCGGCGGACACAATCCTTCAGGTCCAGCCGGAACAGTTTAGCATCATGGTGCAACAAGTTCAAGCCTTGGCTACGGCGGTCCAAGGCCTGCAACATGTGGAGCCCTTGCCGCCTTCGCAGGCCCAGGTCCAGCCAATGCTTCCTCCAGATGGACTGGCGCCCCAAGGCCAAAACCTCCATGGCTCCTCGAGGGCCAACAACGAGAAGCGGTGCTGCTACCAAGGTTCAGCCCGAGCGTCTCCCTGGGGAGAGCCGCTAGGGAGGGGCTTAGGCAATGGGCCACAACTGTCAGAAGCTGAATCAGTCCCGGGACAATGTGCACCAGAGCAGACTACCGTGGCAATCTCCCAGGGTGGAGAGCTCGACAGAAAAGTCGAGAAGCTCGAGCGCCAGATTGAGACGCTCCACAGAAGAAGGCAAGGTGCGAGGGTGACTTCGAGTTTACCACCAAGTTCCCCTTCTTCCGCCAGATCGAGGACGAGCCGGTCCAATCGAGGTTTAAAATGCTCCAAGTGGAGCCCTACAATGGGACGACCGACCTCCTCGACCACTTGGAAAGTTACCAAGCTCTCATGGCACTGTAAGGGTCCTCGGAGGCTATGCTCTGCAAGGCCTTCCCAGCAACTCTCCGGGGAGCAGCCCTGTTGCCCAAGAAGACAACCCAAGAGGGGGGGCGGTGAATTGGATTTTAATTAAATATTGACTGATTAAAAACTTAATGAGTAATTAACTAAATCTATTGCAAGCAGGTTAATTAGATTAC
>JAOXJJ010000725.1:1180616-1193434 GCA_025769935.1 Phoenix roebelenii | reverse complement strand
AATATAATATTATATTTATAGTATAATACAATAATAAATATATAAAATATTATAATTATTAGTGTAAATTAATTTTTAATCATTCTAATAACCATTTATCTCTCTAATAAATTTTCTAGCTAGGTGATAAAATTGGTTTAATAATTACTAATATTATTTATTTAGATCAGATTATTTGTCACTCACTCATTATTTTTATTTTTATTTTATTTATTTATTTATTTATTATTTTATTTCATTGAAATATAGAGGGGTCGCCGGCCATGGGTGGTAGCCGGCATGGTGGCTGCCACCATGGGCAACCACGAGCTCCCAAAACAAAAAAAAAGAAAAAAAAAGAAGAGGAAGAAGGAACGGTGACGGCGACGTTGAGAGGAAGGGGATGGGTGAGAGAGGAAGAGGCGGGATGAGGGTTTTGGAAAAAAAATGTGAGATTTAAATGGGATATTTTGGTCCAAAAAACAGCTTCCCGACAAAGCTGAAAACAACGTTTTCGGAAAGCTCTAAATTGGAGCTTCTCCCCAAAAGCTGTTTTCAGCTTTCCGCAAAACTGAAACAACTTTCCAAAAATTTTACCAAACACCATTTTTTATCTGAAAGTACTTTTGGAGGGCCAGAAAGTGCTTTTTGGCCCTCCAAAAGCTCCCCCAAACAGGGCCTTTATTCCAAACCAAGAGCACCAGTCCCCTGTGGCAGTTGGGGATTGATGAAGTAACACGGGCTCAAGTGGGTGTAGGCAAGCCGCACGCCCCATGTACCATCCTCCCAATCACCATGCAGCAGGGACTTGAGGAGGGAATGGAGTGGTGCAGTGAAGCATTTTCTTCTTATTATTATTGAAATAAGTTTTTATCTCTTCTTTTAGAAAAAATGATGTATCAAAATAGAATATGATATCAAAAGAACATAGTTTTCTAATTAGAAGAATCTTTTCTTGCTAAATGGATTTCTAAAACAATGTAACGGCATATCTTCGAATGGTTTTCTTGCTTAGATGAGTTATTAAAATGAAATATGCTTAGAAAAAAGTTTAATTGAATAAAATAGAGCAAATATAAAAATTATAGAAAATGGAGACAAGTGTAAGGAAACTACAAAATTAGAGAAAAGTATAATATATCTAATGCATTAAGCTTCAAAGCAATTCAGTTCCAACTTGAAACTACCCAAAATCACAAATTATAAACCTAAATAACTCAAAATACAAAAAATAGTAATAACGCAAATTTTCTTGACTTTTTTTGACCGAAACTGTGAATCTTGAGTAAAATTATTGAAATCAAAACTCTATGTAAGGGATCAAAACCAAAACAGACACCGAGATTTAAAGCCTTATATAAGTACATGCCTCTTCATTACTATAAATGATTAAAGACGCATGATTCATAACCTTTACTTATAAAGATTTTCAGGTTTCCACTTATGTCACCTGCAAAAAGTCTAACTTCATTTATTTACATTTCAAGGCATACATATCCTTATGTGTTGGAAGAATATCTGAATTTTGATGCAGCAGCTACAAAATTTTGTAATCAACTAAAATGGCAGGTTTAGCTTGTAGAACGTTACAAACATAGAAGGGTGGCCATATATATCTATGCACGAACCCAAGCCTCTTTCTCCCTAATTATCAGGTCATTAGTTGCTTCACCAATCTTGCTAATACACATATATATCAGGCAACCGCCCTACATAAATATGAACCAAAAAATATTCAATGAATATATCTGCCATTCACAAATCAAACTTTACACATCAACAATAATAACAAGTCAATATGGGAAAAAAGCATAAAAAATAAACATGCAATACCATGCAATAAACGATGCAAGCAAATAGCTAATCTTTGGGGAAAGAAAATCATGGTAAAAGACTTACATTATCTTTCAAACTGGTGAAACTATTAATTCCGTTCATCAACTCAGCTTTAGGAAGCAACGCTCACAGACCCTGAGTTCCAAATAAGCAAAATATGACACTGCACTAAAGCACTCCCATAATTTCGGATATAATAATAATGATAATAAAATATCGCACCTCCATTCTGATGAGAAGCCGTCCATTATTCCACTCAAAAATTTTAGACTCTATCGGCTTACTGAGTTGCTCTATCTGCAAACATGAAGTACAAACTTATCTTTAAGTGCCCAAGATCAGCTACAAAATGTAGATCTCATCCACAATAAAGGCATCATCTTTCATATCGTAAGAACCATAAATAGAAGTTGCATATAAAGCATCATATTTTTATTTGGTAAAGAACATACCATCAGTTATACCGATAAAGTGAAACCTTCTTCCAAGGGCACCTTTTTTGAACCAAGTCACTACAATTCCAGCTTAATAGCAAGATGCAAGGCCAATTTTTTTGACTAGGGCAACCCAGCTATGATGGGGATGATAAATATAACATCATAATGTAGTAAAAGTCTGCTAGAACTACGGACGTGCAGGAAAACAACTCTAATGCACATTACACACCTCCCAAGACACCATATGGGTCCCATGCCAACACTCTAGATGAACCCACACAACAACGTCATTTGTGTTCCACACAGCAATGATGATTTCCCAGACCACGGAAAGTACTTGACTTAAATGTCATTCTAATGCTAAATTTTATTACGACCTGGGAAGTAAGTAGCACTACCTTTTGTTCCTCATCTCCATGTGACGCCAAGATAGTTTTATTTCTCTTGAAGTATAAGTTGCGCCCAACAGATAGTTTTATTTCTCTTGAAGTATAACTTGGGCTCAACAGCCAAAATACCAACCTGTACCTTTGATTACAGAACTCAAGAAGCTAGTGAAAAAGCACCAAACTAGTACAATAATGCCCCTGCATACAAAAACTAACCTCGAGTGCAAGGATCCTGGGGCCAACCTGTTCTAAGTTCCTACTTCCTTCAGAATTAAAAGTAACAGAAAGGAAGCATAAGGGAGCAAACAAAAGAAGCACAATCATAAGAATCGTTAAACACATTCAATAACAAGCATATCCCCAGCATAACCCTATTTTAATTGCTTCCCAGGAAAATGAAATGAATCTGGAAACTGCTCTGTTTTTAGCCACTTCATTCTCAAGATTTTCTTCTCAAGCAAAACCTCTTTCTGTGGAAGGCTCCTACATGCTCAAGCATGTCTGTTCCATGGTCGAAATCATCTAAAGCCTTTCCATTACAAGAATCTTTACGGGCTATAAATTATGAGGTAACTACTTTATTGGCAGAGTCCTTGTAGAGTAGCTGGTGCTTGAGAGTGAAACATAAGAGGGATCTTTTTTTTTTTTTCTGGGTGACGGTTGAATTACTACGACTTTTTTCCCTATGATGATGAGTACCGCCAGAATAGTGATATAGTAAAGATCACCAGCAGATCAGAAAAATATTCCTAACTCCGTATTCCAAAATTGACCTACGATAGAAGCTCCACTGTGAACCTTAATGCATACTAACAACTTTCAAGGCATACCATATCGTCCAAAATTTTGAAATTCGCCAAGTAAATAGTCAACAAGAGGATAGATATAAACGGAACATTTAAGAACACTAGAGTTTAGATTCTGGAGTAAAGGTCCGGACTCGAACAACATAAACTCATTGACATAATAACAAGACATATAGTGATCAAAAGTGCAACTGGATTTTTCCCCAACATTGTTCCTAGGTAAATATAGAAGAGTCGTTGGTACGGAAACAATATCTAATCAAGAAACTATTCAAGAAATGAATTTTACCTGCGTTGGTGCGACCCTCCGGAACATCCTTCATGTTGACAACAGCGGCCGCCCGCTCAATGTCCGACGGAGCACCTCGGCAAAAAGAACCGTTCCCACCTCGAAAACCGGCCTTCCCAGCGCCCTCCCACAACTCAAGGCCTCCTCATCCTTCACAATCCCCGGCTTTGCCGGCAAAGAACCAAGAACTCCCGAGCAACCTTCCTCATATCACAATCCCCATCTTTGCCGGCACCACTCAAGGACACCACAGCATCCTTCACAGCAGATTCCTCATCGTGCCCAACATATCTGCGCCGATATTTTCGTCGAGCTTGTTCTCATTCCCCGACCACCAAATCACCGGGCTTCGGATCATAGTCCTAAACCCGAACGCCGACGACCTTCTCGTTTTCTTTCTCCTCCTCGGCGGATTCTCTGGTGCCCTCCGGATCGCTCTCTTCTCCGACTTTGGCTTCGGAGTCGGAACCCCATGGTTTAAAGAACTTCCAGAACGGGGCTAAGGCCCCTTCCATTTCCGGGGGTGGAAAGTTTTTTATCGTCGGGGTTGGGATCGGGGACGGCTTGCCGAGGAGCTCGAGCTTGGCTTCCTTGCCGAGACCATCGACAGGCGGAGTGAAGGGAACATGTGTTCGCCTCAAGAAGGGGGATTTCGGGGAGAAGACGAGGTAGAGATGGGGAATGATGGGAACTTTAGGCTTTGGAGCTTGCTTGGGTTGATGGCAAGGGGAGGGGGAGGGAGAGGGAGAGCAGTGGTTTAAGGGGCAGAAGAGTGGAGAGAGGAACAGGGTTTGCATCCCTCTTTTTTTGTGTCGCCCTCTTTGTCGCATTACTAATTCTTGTAAAGTCGGCTATTTTTTTATTTTTTATATTATTTAAGTTTTTTTTACCCTATACAAATATTTAAAATCTACCTAATAAATAATTAATGCTCGAAAAAAAAAACAATAGTAAAAAAAAAATTGATGAAGTCTTAGAATAAAGTGGAATGTAGTCTAGTTGCATTTTGTCAAGGCATCTGATGGGCTTCTATAGGTTGGATTTAAGGCGTTGGGTGAAGAAGTGAAGAAGAAAGAAAAAGAGTAGTCATGAATTGTTTAAAATCTTTAGAATTTTCAGATTAAGAAGAATTGTGAGGAGATTTATGTTTTTTATTTGAATAATGTTAAAATTGATTTTATTATTCTATGTTGCTTTAAACTTTGAAACAGCTACTTGACATTCATTTTAAAGGTTGGCATAAAAAATATTAAAAGTTAATTCTATTGTTCAAGTTACTTTGTGTCGTAGCTGCTATCTGGGTATTTACACCAGAGGCTGGAACGAAAAATAACAAAAAACCTAGTTTATATTATTTTAGCTATAGCGGCTCGAATTCTGAAAAATTTAAACATTTTTTGAACTGGTGAAGGGCTTATCTTGGATATGAAAGCTTCGTTGTCCTTGCAGAATTAGTGCTGACTTGAATTGTTACTTGTTCTTTTACAAATGTTTTATTTTTTAATTTTAGTAAAATAATTTTCATCTTGTTTTGATGTAATTCAGGTTCCGAGGCTTTTTGTTTTTATTATTTTTTCTTGGTGTGTGTTTTTTCGCTATCTCAGTGAACTAGGTGGGAGTTATCCCTTTTTTCTTTAAATTAAAATAAAGAAATGAAAATTTTTTAGTACAACCTTGCGTTCTGCTGCAAGAAACGGAGAGGAACGCGAGACACGATAACCAGGTAGTGTCGTGACCTAAACCCTATCCAAAGAAAGAAGAACATCGTCGCACCGAGAAACCGAGTTCTCGACACTTCTAAGCTATTCGCAAATGGCGACTCCGCTGGTCCTCGATGCTTGCCTTCTCCACCCTCCCCGCCGACGAATCCCTTCCTACATCTGGAGCAATTGGACCACCGCCAACGAGGTTCTGGGTGGCCGGGGAACCGCTTCTCAGTCTCCTCGCCGGAAATCGGCCCTCCGGGCTCGGATCCGGGAGCCAGTTCGAGCTCTTATGGGAGAGGAGAAGATTCTAACTCCATCGGTGAGGATCGTCGCGGTGGTGGGGGAAGGAAGCGTCAGCCCGCTGAAGAATGCTCCCTGGGAGCAGGTCATGCTTCACACGGTGAGTGAACGCTTCATTCGATTCGATGCTACACTTATCAAAGATTAAATTGATCGTAAATTTTTAAAATTTGTGATTTTATGTTTATTTTTGTTTTTGTTTTTCTGTTGAAGCCATGTGATTTGGAATTTATTGGGGAGTTCGGAAGCAGCCCATATGGATCTCAAAGGTTGCTTCACCCATTGATGCTACAGTTAGTGGACCATTAGTTGTTATATTAGAGTAGCAACTTGACCTGGCTCATTGGAGGGATAAAAGAAAGCTGAGTTTTGCTATTGGGAATATCATTAAAGGCCAGGCAGGGCATCCTTTTTGGGTTTCGGAGGCATGGGTTGTTTAACATTATCAACTGTCTCCGAATATAATTTCAGCTAAAGAATTTGTACCTTGAATCAAGAAGAAAACAATAATAGTTCACAAAGGTATTGCCTGGAATTTGAGTATAAATTGTTGGAACGGTAAAGAATTCAGCAATTCTATAGCCACGTGGGGAAGACTTTATACTTAGTTTTAGAACTAAATTCCCAGCTTTTACAACTTCAACCAGATGAAATTAGTTTTTCTTTGATCTTGGACTAACTAATTTCCCAATGAAGCTAAGTAGGCCTGTTAACGAGCCGAGCCGAGCTTGCGCCTCCGCAGGCTCGGCTCGGCTCGTTTCCCAAATTTTTCGGCTCGGGCTCGGCTCGTTTCCCAAATTTTTCGGCTCGGGCTCGGGTTTGGGCTCGGGCTCGGGCTCGGTACCGAGCCTTGTATTAGGCTCGGGCTCGGGCCGCACAGTCCGGCTCGGGCTTGGGCTCGTAAAGCTCGTTTGCTCGAGCCCGAGCCCGAGCCCGAGCCCGAGCCCGAGCGGCGAGCCCGAGCTCGAGCCCGAGCCTGCCTCATCCCCATCCCCATTTCCGTCCCCGTCTCCGTCTCCGTCTCCGTCGGAGAGATCTCAGTTCCAACGGTTCATCGTCGGAGAGAAGAATGAAGGAAAGAAAGAAAGAAAAGAAGAAGAATAGAAGAAAGAAGGAAGGAAAGAAAGAAAGAAAAAAGAGAGAAGAATGGACTCACCTCGTCGCGTGCGGCGGCCGCCAGCTTCGGCCGCGAGCACCGCAGGCACTACCGAGGATGCCACGGGCGTCGCGGGCTCGACCGCGGGTGCTGCCGGTCGTGGCCCGACCCTCCCGTGCGAGGGACTCCCCTCCTCTGTCGCAGTCTCGCCGGTGGAGCCGTGGAGGAGTCGGCAAAGAGAGGAAAAGGGAGGGGGAGAAATGGAGAAGAAAGAGGGGGAGGGGCCTCGGGTGTGATTTCTTTCCTAGCAGCAGAAGGAGGCGGCGAGGCATTGGCGGCGGAGGAGGAAGGCGAGAGGGGAGGGGAGGGACACCCGACGCTGGTGCGGGAAGCTTCTAGAGAAAACGAGAAGAAAGGGGAAGAAAAAAAAAAGAAAGAGGAGGAGGAACCGTGGAGGGAAGGATTAAGTGGTTAACAGATTGGGTTTGGGTTAACGGGCTGAGTCCAAACCCGAACCAATCCAATTCGATTTAAAGAAATTAAATGGATTTGGGTTAGCTCGGGTTGGGTGACTAGGTCTGATTTAAATCCAATTGGGCTCGTTTGGGCTCGCGAGCTGCTCGGGCTCGAGCGCGAGCTCAGGCTCGGATTTAAACGGGCCTCATTTTTGGCTCGAGCTCGGGCTCGTTTGACTAACGAGCCGAGCTCGAGCCAGGCCCGAGCCGAGCCCGAGCAGCTCGGCCCGTTGACATCCCTAAAGCTAAGTCACATGCCTGAAATCTAACAACTGAAGACTTTTAAACAACATCGATTGAATCCTATGAAGTGTTGAGAAAAAAATTAAAGGACCTCATAATGCATGACACCTCGATGTCATAAAAACAATATACTGTAATTTTGGTCCTCTGACCTGTTTTTGGACCTTTGTCATGACAACGGATGCATTGTTAACTCATGGATGTGTTTTACTTTATCTTTTGCCACAGATATGTAATATTCCATAAATCTGTGTGCTTTTGTTGCAATTCATTGTTATGGGGGATGTTTTCATACATTTAACATAGTCTGCTTGTATTCAATGATGGCGAATCTAAAGATATATTTGGTATTCCATGCTACCTAAAAAGAGTATACTTCTTTCTGTGATATGGACTTAAAGACAGCAGCTGAAGCAAGGACGGAATTCAATTTGCTGATCACTGCCTCTTTTTACCTTGCATCTTGTTGCAGGCAAATAGGCTAAAGTGGGTGGATGAAGGATTTGAAATGCTTGTATTTAGCGATAGATCTATTCATTCTAATGATACAAATTGTGAAAATCTCAGAAAAGAATTAGCCCGTTCAGATATGTTGGTCAATGTTGCAATCAAGAATCAGGAATCAGTTGAATGGCTACAGACAAATAGCGCAAGCATTCCAAATGTCATCTGCTTTGAATCATCTCCATCCATGAGAAACAAACTAGGAGGATCATATGCTAGAACAAAAGGAGAAGAAAACATGTTTAGCAAACTAGGCGGCATTGTAGAACCAAGAAGCAGAAAAGAATCCTTAGAAGTTGTTAGAACTGTATCAGATGCTTGGGAGAGGCATAATTCTGATGATATTAGATTTTGTTTACTTGTCATTATTAACACTTACATAAAACCTATTCCAATACTGAAGAACTTAAGGGCCAAGGGACTCTCCACTCTTAATTGCATGATAAAAAATTGTGGCTCGAAGATACTAAACTGTCTGCTTGATCCCAACTGCAGGAAGGCTCTTCAATGTTTAAATACCTGTTCTCCAACAGATCAGGTATGCAATTATCTCTGTGTTGCCTCTTATGAGAGTCCAAATCTAGAGGCCTTTTCTCTGTGTGTGTTGCAAAAGAACAATTGTCTTGAATTGGATGCTGAGATCCCAAGCAAGCCCTCAGTAGCTCCTTTATCCATGTTCAGGGGAGAGGCTTTGACCCATGAAATTGCAGAAGACCTCTTTATTGGTTGGTTGGGTGATCTGGATTGGAGTTGGCGGGTCACAGCGGGCCAAAATCCGGCATATGACCAATTTCCTTGTCAGTATCAACTCTTCTATAGGGGAAAGGCTAAGGGGTCATTTTGGTATGAGCCAGTTTTTCAAGTCAGGACCCTTGAAGGGAAACTGGTGTGGAGGAGAAGAAGGTATCGAGTGAGGAGAGCAAATGTTCCAGGCACATTTTACTTCAGCGTGTTGGATAATGGTGTAGTTTCAAAAGAGTTTTGGACCATAATAGATGTCTGTGATTATCTCAGCTGGGGTTTGTTTCATTATCATGGTGCTGCTCAGGCTGCTGGGCTGTCTTATACTGGAGCAGTGCTTGTTAGTCCAGATGGGATGTATCCACCGGAGATGGGAGGACCGAGGTTGGTTGCTGCTTTGGAGAAATGCAGCATAAAAGACTGGGAGCTCTATACGGTTGATAACTGCTCATGTAACAACGCACCATTAGGACTTCCTGAGGGTTCCAGTCTGCATTGTAAGATTGAAGCCAGGGCTTTGCACACTTGATAAAATGCATAATTCGCTAGTATATTATAAGATAAGAAGAACTGGTCGGGAGATGTTTTCAGTTTCTAAGCCAACTTAGTTTATAATGCTGACATCAGAACTGTAAGGACTTGGTAGCCTTTTATCATGGATTTTGACAAGTACTCAGACATACCTGTATGCCTTTCTTGGAGACCCCCGGACATTCTGCTCTCCATTAATACATTTGTCTCATTGTTGACATATAGATGAATTTATCTGATAACATACGAGATTGACGAAGATAAAGATGGGAATTCGATAATCATCTGTGAGGTTTTCAGTGGAGCCATTCTAATATTGGTTTCCTTAAAGGTATCTCTTCAATCTTATCTTCAATCTAGTGCTTTTTTATCTATGGAATCTGACTGCATTGAAAGTGCACACAGTCTATGCGTCTTATTTAAAGGTGGTGTGATATTGCTAAAGAGATAAACCATAACCATCAGACTAAAGTATAATGATGTGAAAAAAAGGTTGTTTGCTACAAGTGTAATCAGACTTCTCTGGGAGTAGTACCAGACGCTTACGAATTGGTTTGGATCTTTCTAAGTAAACTCTTGGTTATGGAATTGCATGGTTACCGATATTGATTGTGTGTTAAAGCTGCCTTCATGATCTTGTTTGTCATTGTCTTTCATTTATTAATTTTGGGTTTGATGGATCTATTCTTTATTAAAAATACAAAGGCTGGACTGGTTAGAGCACTTGGGCAGCAATGCAAAGTAGCATATATAGGCTTTGAGGATTTACTTATGAATACTGAGATTCTGATCAGCTGGAACTGGCTCCCTCCCTCGCCAGCATATCTATAAGCTCTCTTAGGCATAAGTCTCTTAGGCTTTCTTATGTGCTGGACACTATAACAGAGGATTAATATCTTGAATTCCTGAAGTTTTTGCGGTATACTAAGAAGTCTTTGGATTGTTGTTTCAAATTTAATTTTTCATTCAGGTAGCTTATAACTGAAATTGTTTCATTTGAATCATTTCAGCTAGCTGATGACTATGATGGTTCTGCTAGGGTTGAAATTTTTTGCTAGTTTAGGGCGAAACCATAAATAACTTCTATAATTTTGTAATGCAGATTATTGAAGATTAAAAACAAAAAAAACAAAAAGATAAGATCAAGCAGGAGCGGCCCAATGCATTTGGGGGCCTAAGGCAAACTCACTAAGAGGGGCTTCTTTTCTTTCTGTTTTGTCTTTGAGGCCTTTCCTGCAGTAGGCCGGCCTAAGGCGAACTCACTAAGAGGGGCCTCTTTTCTTTCTGTTTTGTCTTTGAGGCCTTTCCTGCAGTGGGCCTTCTTTGGGCCGGGGCTTTAGGCGACCGCCTTAGTCGCCTAAGGGTTGGGCCGGCCCTGAAATCAAGTTAAATCAATAGTATGTATGATATGGATTCCACAGGTTGATTGGTTTTGACGAGAAGTAAGAAAAAAGAATTGCAAAACAATGTCATAGATTGAATGTCCCTTGATGACAATTGTATAGTACCTAGCCAAAATGGGTTTAGATTATTTTTGCACCATCCCTCTGATTATAATCTTGATGGTCATATAGGTGATAAGGCTAACAGTATGCTACATGTCTGTTGCTTTGAAGGAAGGTAAGTAGTAGCTGTTAGTTAATTATGCAAATAATTGTTATTCATCATGCTCATCATTACTAATACCAAGATGCTCTGTGCAATGAGAAATGGACTACAAGACTATATAGTATATTTGTCATTTCATAATTAATCTATGCTTGCATGATATCTGGAAGTTTTTAGACTGCCCCCTATTCGTTCTGCTTGCTTGAACATTCAACTATCAACTAAAGAAGTCCCACTACTATGTATAGTATGTGTGTCCCACGTGTGTCTCTATTCAGGTTTGTTGATTCATGCTTGCTAGAATAACTATAGTCCCCCACCCCACTCCTTTGATTGATGTTTTCTCTTAGTTTCTTTAAGGTCAGCATTTTTTTTTAAGCAAAGCACCAGTGGATGGGGGGGAGTCACTATACATTTCATTAGAGACGAAATAGGCATGAATGAAAAGGAGAAAGTTTGAAGGAAGAGCAGGAAAGAGAGAAAATACAAGAGAGAGAGAGAGAGAGAGAGAGAGAAAAGAAAAGGCAGGCAGGGACCCAACCAACCCAGCACAAACCAAAGGAGACCCAACCCATTGGCCCACACAAGATACATAAAGAAGCCCTCCCGCAACTCGAATCCTCCTGGGCCAATGTGAAAGTGGGCCACTTTATTCAGGTGGTTTTCATAGACACCATAGCCCAGTCTTGATGAAAATAGCTTTGTCATAGGAGGAACCTACTTATATTGAATTAGTCTGCAACATGCTTAAATTTTCTCTTTGTTGGTATCATAGAGTGCATGATTACTTTTATTTTATTTTATTTTGTTGGGGGAGGGGGTTCTCAGGATTATGATTGTTGCCTCTCTTGATCTAATGCTTTAATTATAACAATTTACATCGTCCTTATAAAATGTTGATATTAGTAAAAATGTTCTGAGATTTAGTTTGTCTGTACTCTGTTAATGCAGGTAGGGTAACACCAATCAACACCAAAACATGGTACCAGAAATGCATTTCATAATAAAAGAAAATCTGTTCTCTATGGAATGAATTTTTAAGGAAGAATTTGATTCGAGCACGACCGGCGGGTGGGATCAGCTGCATAATCCTGACTAAGCATTGTGGCCTTGGTTATCTCCCTCAATTGGACCTACACAACAGGGATGGCAGTCCCAGAAGTACCCCTAACCCCCAAGTCCTAGTGAAGGCAGGATTTGATCCCAGGTAACTTGGTCCAACTGCCAAGAACTTTACCGGTTGGATAAGTTGGCACCTTGCCCTCCAGGTTTATGTATTAGTCTTCCTGTCATGGTTGGCAGGTTTAATATCTTGAATTGCCCTCCAGGTTTACGTTGCTTAGTTAATTCTTAACAAATTGTAGTGAAGGCATGCTATGCACTGAAAAATTTCAATGTTAAAGAATTTGTCTTTCATCAGCACCATGTCATCTTAAGCTGAAATTCTTCACTAACCAGTAACCAGGCAAGTGTGCTATGTAAGTGCTGTGTTCTAGGCCAGCACTGGGCCTGAGTAGGACTGGAAATGGGCCGGGCCACACCCCTAGCCAAGCCCGGTCTGAATCTTTTACCGGATTTCAGGCTGGGCTTAGGCTTGAAATTTTATAAAACTTCAGGCCTGAGCCTGGACTGAGTCCAATTGGCCCAGCCCGATGGAACTCATCATTATGCTTGAATAACATCTTGTCCATCCTTGTGCTAAGATCTCTCTCTCTCTCTCTCTCTCTCTCTCTCTATATATATATATATATATATATATATATGTTTGTGTGTTCTCTTTATCTCAGATATTTTTGAGATGTAAATTATACTAAAACCACAAAAATTAAATAGTATTA
>JAOXJJ010000725.1:1160423-1180516 GCA_025769935.1 Phoenix roebelenii | reverse complement strand
CGATCTATGTTTGTGTGTTCTCTTGATCTCAGATATTTTTGAGATGTAAATTATACTAAAACCACAAAAATTAAATAGTATTAAACTTTCAGTTTGGTATTCACAAAATCATCAATCTAATAAAAACAGAGTTAGATATCAAGCTTTCACAAAAACTAAATAGTATTAAACTTTCTGTTTCAGACGTTCGGTCTACAAAAGGCATCCAATCTGGGTTCTCTTTTTCCCCTGAAGCTAATAAAAACGGAATCTGCCCTGAAGAGGAAAACAGCGGCATCGATAAACACCCCAAAACAAAAAGAATATAGTTTGCCTAACCAGTAACCTCCCCAGACCGAACATATAGATTTAGACATTTGCCTATAATCTATCACTGCCCTATGTAATCGCTAATCGGATCTAAACTAAGGAAGCAAAGAAACTATAGCTAATTCTTGCTTGGTCTAGAGAAAATGAAGATTTAGACTGAGGAATGACCAAATGAGTACTTCCCTAATTATGGTGAAAATGAAGATGAAAGAGAGTGGGAAGAGAGATCACGGTATCTCAAGTCCTCTTGTCTTCAATGGAACTGCAGTTGGCCGGTGAAAGGGGGGGTCGGGGGCTCCTCTTTGTGACTTTGCCTTGATTGGATGGCCGACGACCAGTGACCAGCAAACAGAGATAATGGACAAACTTTAAGGAAGATTGACAGAAGACCAAGCGACGGATGACGAAGAGAGACTGGCAGAAAGAAGAGGAATTGAGAACGTGGAGAGGTGGAGAACGGTGAAGGAGGAGAACCCTAGCCTTAGAAAGCGATCAGAAATCTGTATTTGGGAGTTCGGAGTTGAAGGAATAGACTGAATAAAAGAAATAGCGAACTGGGTCGGTTTTTTTTTTCTTTTTCTAGAGCAGGTAGACTCATACCTGACGAGTATGAATGCACCCAATAGAGTCAGAAAATAAAATGCTCCGAAGAGCTCGAGGTACCTCATCGTCTCCAGCCCACAGAGTACCCCCGAAGTGACTGGCTGCATAAGTAGCTACCCAATTCGCAGCCCTATTGGCTTCTCGGAAGACATCCTTGGCTAGGAAGGCTCTTCCCTCCCTCGCCATAGCCCAGATGTCACGGAGAAGTGGCTGGGTTGGGTTTGGGCTTGCATTGGGGCTCTAAATCTAGCCTTATCCAAGCTCGAGTTTGGGCCCTGACTAATGATGTATCCGAGCCCGGCCCGAAAAATAAATGGGCTATGAAATTAAACTTGAATTTGGCTTGAAATTTTTCGTGCCGGCCTGAGCCATCTAAAGGCTTACTCTTTTCTATTTTTTTTCTTTTTAATTTTACTTGCCGGTCGAATGGGTCGGGTCGTGGGCTCTAATGACATGGGCTGGGCTTGGTTAGCCTGCAAGAATTGACCGGCCCAGGCGGGATAGTATAGTAGGTAATTTGGGCTGATAGCCTTGACGGCACTGGTCGTCTTCTTCTCGAGAAAGCAATAGATTCTAGACACTTTTGCATATGTGCCCTTCAGAGACTTTTTATTTGCTTATCAAAGATTTGTCAAAAACGTCCTACTTTGTGTTCACTTTGGCAGATTCAGACAACTTTCATGCCTCTAATGGTATGGTTTTTGGAATTTTCAGACGCTTTTATCCTGTCTCATGGACACCATGCATATTTATCACCTCATAAATATGTTCATTAAATATTTTAAAAAATAAAATATTGTGAAAAAATGTAAATATTGAGCTTCACTTAATTCATCCATTACCTAAAAGGGAGAAGAAATAGATATTAGGAATTTACTTACGAGTATCAAATGGGATTATATCCATCAATGCTTCTTCACATGTGATTATAATCTTCATTCTTTTCCTTGAATCCATTAATCAGGCTCCGCCTGTTGCTAAGCCGATCATGGATTTCCACATCATGACTGGTGAACCGAGCGCTGGCAGGCGGTTTTTAGCATTTTTCTTCCAAAGAAATTCGCTGCCATCGTGCGCGAAGTGATTATAATATTAAGTCCCTATTTGGATGCAAGCTCAAGTTATCAACTTGTCCTGCCGACAGGAAGAGAGAATCTAGGTGCACAATATTACTCAGCAAAGCTGCTGGACACCTACTGCTCCAACCGGAATCAGTATGGTGTAAGGTTATTAGGTTAACTATGCTGAACATTGCTTCAAATGGTGATTGAAATGCATAGAGAGTTGGTAGACAGTCTTCTGCTATCTGGAAAGCTACAACAGAAAGTGTTTAGGTCATCAAACTCAATTCTAGATGGATTCTGGTAGATGCAGAAATCTATCCATGGCTTTCCACGGCTCCACTGAATAATAAGCTTCCCGTTGTGATTGATGTTGATAGATGCAGATCTAGCATGAAAGTTTCTGATTTTGTATCCAATGAACCTCAGTGGAACAACTCAGGCTCTTGGTCATATTTTCGCATCTGAGACGGTACAGAATAATACATCATAAATGCCAATATCGATAGGTCGTTACAGTGCCAAACTTTGTTGGGGATTCAATTGGCTATCTGAAGGGAAGCCAAAAGATGTTTATAAATGGGTTTCCATGCAATGAACTAACAGCATGGATAATTATTCTCGAGCTTTCAGCTGGATGGGGAAATCCAAGGTAGCGACTCGCGCAATGTTCTTCTGGTGGATGGATTGGCAATTTGGAATAGATTAACAGAATGCAACTCCCTTCTTGCTCCAAGAGGATCAGAAATTTTGTTGTGACCTTTGATCGTGAGTTGGATATTACAAACTTGAAAGGACTCTGCACTTACCGAACTACTTGCTCACTGATGCTGATAAATCTATCATCATGTATATGGGTTGGATGCTGTCTAATGGAAGGAAATTCAAGGGTCTTTCCATCTGAAAATTCTCTGTCCTTCCTTCCATAGTGAAGATGGCACTCCGGCTAGCACTCGGAAGGCTACCATTTCTTCAATCGATAACCCCGGCCCCATTTCAGTTCTGGGTTTAGGGGAAGGAAGGGGGCTGACGAAACACTGGTGATCCTCTGGAACCCCTCAACTGCGACTTAGATTTCCTCACCTCTTGGCGTCAGTGAGACCAACTTTTGATGGATCGAAAAAAGATGGAAGTGCTGGTACTGGCTTCATTATAAGAGATTATAGTGCAAGGGTGCTGCTAGCCGGTTCCAAGAAGCTTGGTCCATGGTTCAGCCCCTGAAGCAGAACTCAGTATGTGGAAGGGTAACAATGCAGCTGCTGTGATCTAAGGCTACCAACCTTTTGATGCAAGGTGTTTCAAAGTCGATGGTGATCACAGTTTTCACGGTCTCTCTCTTCTGCTGCATATTAAATAAATTGCCAAGGCTGTTCACCGATCTAAAGGCTACCAACCAGCTGATCCATTGGCTTCATCTCATTCTAAGTTTGCTTATACCGTGGGAGAGGTGGTGCATCTGCATGCCTTGTACTCTCTTTGTTCTTTTTTTTTTTTTGGTCAAAATGACTTTCCATTCATAGAGCTCTAATGTGAGTACAATCTGCCAAATCTAATGAAAGTAAGCAGTACAGAGACTGTGGAATACTGGCTAAGCTTGTCCAAAGAACCTTTCCGGAGTGCCAGGCAACATAGTCAGCTGCACTATTCGCCTCTCGATACATATGAGCTATTCGGAAGAAGGTCAACTCCCTCACCAATGTGCATGTGTCCCATATCAATGGATGGCCATCCCATACCTGTCCGCTCTCCTGATCCAGCCAATCACTATGAATGAATCACCCTCAAGGAATAAGCTGTCGGTCCCCAACACTCGTCTTGCATATATAATACCCTCCCATGCTGCCCAAAGTTCTGCCCCCACTACTGTCAGACCAGGTGTGCTCCTCCCTCTAGCTGCAATGAATCTGCCCCCATGGTCCCTGATCACAGAACCCATGCCTCCAGAAGTATCATCCCTCGCCATGCCGCCATTGGAATTCACCTTAAGATAACTAGAATGTGAGGGTACCCAAGAGAAATAGATGAACCTGGACGCTGAGACAGCGGAGCAGGTACCTCAAATATCCCTGACTCTCCCAGATGAGGACAACGTGGCCAAACTAGTAACCTCCACCACACACCACATGGCTCTGTCCATCACGACCTGTGAAGACGACCTTGTGCCCTCAAACAAGCAGTTGTTGCTGTCTAACCAAATATAATAGGCCAAGTAAGTCACCACGATCCCCATCTCTGCAGTACTCGACCTCCGGAGGGAATCTCTCAAATACTGAAGCAGGTCCTCCACCGAATCCCACTCCAAATGGACTGGCACTGGTGAACATATCCAGATCTGCATGGCTGTAGGGCACCGAAGGAGAGCGTGATTGATAGTCTCCTCAATCTCCGAGCATACCTCACACATCGTGGTCATCCGCATCCCTCGTCTAGCAAGCATACTTCTGGTAGGTAGGCAACCCCAAGCCACCTTCCAAAGAAAAACCACCACCCAAGAATGCACTCTCATCCTCCAAACCAATCCTCCGTCAATCCGCCCGTCTGGCTTCCTACTAGTCCATGCAAGAAGGTCTCTGGTACGCACTCTTATCCGTCCCAACGGCATCCAAACCAGTCTGTCAGGCTCTGTCCGTGAGGGGATCGATAAGGCCAAAATCCTCTTATCAACTATCCCCCAAAAGCCTCCCGGATCCTTCCCTCATTCTATCTCCCCTCACCTAGAACTTCATGCTGCAAGTTGTCCTTATTTAACGACATTGAGAGGCTTGCCTCCCTTCCACGAAAGATCAAAAGCTTTTAGATCCTGTTTAGCACTGTTATATTTTTTGTATTTTTTATATAAATTAGTCAAATATTATATCAAAATTGAAGCTGGAAAAAGTTTTTGCAGAAACTTATGATTGCTCAGTTGCACTCTTTTCTGAACACAATAAAGCTTTGATTCCAAAAGCTTCAAAGATTTTACAACTTAATTTAAAAGAAACAGGGGATTACAGGAAATTTCCAAAAAATGTTTGATTATTATATTAAGGATTGGTTTACATGCAAGGAACACTGTCATAAGTTATTGTGTTTGGAAAATCTAGTCTCATTATTTGTTCGTTTCAATAGACAATTAGAAATTTACAGAGCTTATTTCAGATTTTCGAAAAACTTTCCCTTTTCATGAAAGAATAAAGTTTTGAGGATTTTCTGTATATTTTTCATTTGTTCTGAAAATTTTAGATAGGATGAACAAATTTTCATCCAAACAAAATCAAGCTTTTCCACTAAAATTTTCCCTTTTGATTTTCATTTCTTATCCACGTTGAATAAGGATGTGCCATGATAACATGTGATCTTTTATAGCTATCAAGCTCCTAGTGTTTAAAACTAAATATCCCTCACGTTTCAAAATCATCTGAACGTCAACCCCCCACCCCAAATAAAAAGCCCAAAAAAAAAGGAAAAATGCGGAGCATCCGAACACGGACTCAAGGGACCATCAGATGCCTAACACCATGCATGCAAAGAGAGGAAGAATTGGTGAGGAAATGGTAAGAATAACTTGAAAAGACAGGATAATAGAGATTTAATCGACCCCATGATAATTTCAATGTTTTTGGGATGTAAAAGAGAGTTTATCTGACACCTGATTACCACTGTATTAAGACCACTAAATTGTTAATTTCACACACAAAAAAAATCAGACTATTTTACATTTCATGGTGACCCCACTTGGAAGCAACTTTCGCAAATTGATATCTAATTTACTGTAATAAGTATATGATTTTTATTTGTCTTTCTGATCACTTCAGAACTTTGCACCGTGGGATATTACGGAGCTGAAGAATGGAACGTTTGAATCTCCTGGACAGATGCAAACTGCAGGGGCACCGAAGTGTCCAATCCATATGCTTCATGAGCAGGTACACAGTAAGTATAATGCAAGAAAGGTACACATCAAGTAAATTATCTGTTGCATATTAAAAGGAGTTCCCACTTGATGGTAAGAGTTCTGAAACATGAAGATTTTGTAACTAGTGACAAATCCAACTTGCCTTCTTCCACTTTATTGGCCGACACCTATTTGATTTGTTTGGTGGGGGGGTAAACCCACAAATTGTAACTAAAAGCTAATATATTCCAGTAAAACATGCAATAGGATCGGCAAAGTGAATACCAGTTTGCAGTTATAAAACATAAGTTAAACAGGTCATATGATACCTAGAGTTGAACAAGAATTTAGAAACTCCAAGTTAGCTGACACGATTGTAGATGAAATATGTTCTGACAGCAAAATTCTGCCAACCTGTAACAAAAACTTTGTATAGATCTTTGTTCAAAGGTCAGGCATCCCGATTCCAGCTTTAGCATCATATGTTTTCTCCAATACGAGGTTAATTGGTGTATCCTTGGGACCAGCTGCACATGCATTGGCAAAATAAGATATCTTTATGGTTGACCAAACAAATCAAGCAACAGCTCATAATACAACCCATTTACAAATAAGTTTGGTAGATTTTAAGAAGAAGGGAAGGGGGGGGGGGGGGGGGGGGAAAAAGGAAAAAATACATATGCAACCTTACAAAGGGGACCCAGAAAAAAAATAGAGAAAGAGAAAGAGTTAGGGTTTAAGACAGTCTGAAATTATAGTTCTTTTAGATATTCACAGAATGGAAGCCTTTGTTTTAGGATCGGTAAAAAGGCCAGAGAATTTCTAAGGTTACTAGAAATATTAAAAAAAGTAGGTTTTGTTTTATCAAAAACAGATTGATGTCCTGGCAAGAAACTGAAAGATTAGCTGGAAACTCTAACTGGGGGCACTCATTGTCTTCACAATCCTTACTAATAATGAGTCTCGATCGTATAGTTCTGATGGCCTACTGTTCCCAGCTTCCAGGGTTTGAATCCAAGCTCAGGGAAGAGGTTTCCCAACCATTCTCTACATCCTAAATTTACTTCGATGTCTAGCAACTGGGAAGCAACTAGTACACTTAAAACTAAACACAATCTTTCTTTATGGAATAGGAATATTAGAAATGGAAGGCAGGAGCTTTACAAAGGTCAAGAAGTTCATATTACAATTTGCTAGCTCTTAGAACAACAGTTTCTAACTGTCAATAACATGTCCCTAGGTAAAAGCCTTAAATAATGTGTTTAATAGTGAACAAAGAACCTGGTATCTCAGAAGTGCTAAGGTGTTAAGAACCTGTTTGTTAAAAGTCCTGGAACATGCATCTTATTCTTGGTAAAAGTTAATGCTAGCAAGCCTAAAAAGCAAATTATTTGTAAACTACTCATCAAGATACATCATGCATAAGGTATTAGTTTTAATGAAGAACGATCAAATTAACTACTACTACAAAGCTTTTTGGTCTTATTATCGTCAATACATGTCTTCCTTGCAACAATAGTCATAACAATCATGGATACCTTTACTTTGGAATGTTTTTAATAGGCAACTTTTCTAGTTAGAGTCTCAGCATATTGGTGGACGATCTCTAGATATACCAAACCTATGTTCATTTATTAGATTATCAAGTATGCATTATGTCATTTTGTGGTTCTCAAAAAGCTTAAGGTTTTAAGAAACATGTTAGAGAATAATAATAAATGATAGAAAATAATAATAAATGCATAGATGCTATAAAAGTTCAGATTAATCCTTCTTGGATTGTTTAGGTACCGATACTGCAATATCTGCATCCAAAATGATATTTATGTATTTTCCAACAAATATATGCATAATTTAGGCTGAAAAGAAGAACCTTGACTCTCTTTCTCTCTCTCTGTCTGTGTGCGTGCACGCGCGCGCGCATGCATGTGTGTGTCTCACGGTAGTTGCTTATTTTGCTCTAACCATTTGAAGACTTGAGCAATATAAAGACAATTATGGATGAATTGTCACCCCTTCAATTGAACCAATTTCACTATACAAAAGATTTTGATAGGATTTGTACCAAATGGATCCAATTCCAACTAAATTTGAGGAGGACATATATAGCACCTGATGAATATAAACTATCCACTGCCAATGATACAACTCACATTAGGTATATCAAATGCATCCAATGATTTAATTTCTTTAACTATTACTTTGTAGTTCCTCATTTCCTATGTTTTCTGACTCTTTGACAACCCATGCAAGGCAATTCAAATTTTTTATTCTGATAACTTTGTATGTCACATCAATCCTATTTGTAACTGTCCATGGTAAAGTCTGAAACATAATTTCCAACCTTCCTATTACAGATCTTTTATTTAATTAAAAAAAAATTGTTTAAATTTTTCCTTCATTTCCTTATGATTTTGTCCTTCCATTTTTTTTATTTTTCCTCCTCCATGATTTTTTTTTGGTAGAATCCTCCTATATAATTTAAATTTTTTATTCTTAACCCTTTTTCTGAATTATTTCTATATTTATTCAAAATTTAAGGCTCTAATGTAGTATTCGAGATGAAACAAAATGTTCTGGTGTTGAAATATATTTATGTATGGTTAGTGTTGCAACCGAAGCAGATACCAAAGCTGTCATTTGCATCTAGATTAAACATATGTTAAAAAAGCTTTTATAAGTAATTAACTACATCAAATAAAACTATTACAACCTCGGCATTCTTCTCATCATCAAAAGGAGCTGTGTTTGAGATAAGATTAGAGGATTCTCACTGTCATTGCACGAATACAGACCATGTTAAATAAATAAGTGCAACAACCATTTTCATCCTACCATTGTGAAGAGATGACTTACCAAGTGATTTCATAAGCCATGTCAAGAAATAACTAGTCCAATTGAAATTGAAGAAGCCCTACTTGTCATCATCAACCCCTATCAAGTATTAATGCCACAACTTGTTATCATCATGCAAGAGCCTTATGACTTTGGCCGTCTGGGGATGAATCTTAAACAATTTCCAAATATACCACCGGATTCGGATCAAATGCGAACATTTATAGTGAGAATAATCTATATCTGCCATTTTTATTTACTATTTTCTTCATTGCCTTCATACATAGTCATGCAAAGTTTTAGTGATTTTGTTGAGATTGAAACTTGGAAGAGCTGATAAATAAATAATTCTTCAATGTTGGTGAATGGAAGAATGACCCTCCTTTCTCAAGACCTACATCCTAGAGATAATTCACATAGCCTAATCAGCAATCCTTTCATGTTCTAACCATAAAAATGCAAGTCCAAAGGCGTAGCCTACAAGGTACCTTTGGTTTCTGAACTGCCACCTCCATTTCCATCTTATGCTGCATACTACCTCTTGCATTATGAGTTTTTTCTTCCTGAATTCTGTCAAACATTTCAACCTGCTCTTCCTAAGTATCATCTGATTAACCTTCCAAGAAATACAAAACTTGGAAAATGATTGCAAACAAATGGTTGGTGGATGACACTATCATAGGCATAACTAAGCGGCAAGCCTTCTCTACAACAATAAAACTACTCTTCAAAGATAAGTAGGGCCAAGAGGTAGTTCATCCATGAAGTAGAAAAAGTTATTCAATAAAAATGCAAATCTAGATCATAGGTTTACTACTTTATCACATTGTATCATTTGATTAGAATGGCTAAGAACTAGCAATATTCCAATCAAGAGATACGCAGTGTCAACTGTGTGACATAAAACAGATTGTGCATGCACAAATATGCTCTCTATTGAACTTTTTAAGACAGCAAAACCAGCTACGTAGCAAGAAAAACTACAATTCAGACATCTAAGAGAACAAGTGATGAGTACAGAATGGACTAGTTCAGAAGAACTGCAAGAAAAAACCGATGCTAGTGTTTCAACAAACAGATAGACATAAAGTTGCAGGGAAAAGAAAAACATACGTTCAGTTGGTCTTGGTTTTCTCCTTTGTTTTAAGATCTCTGGACGAGGAATCATGGCTCCAGATGCTTGTTGCCCTCTTGAGACTCTTACCTTCATTCCATCTTCCAGATACTTGTATCCAATCTTACAAGGTCTCCTGCATGAGCATATTACAGTCAACAATTTACTTCTGCTTCAATTAAATGAAGACAAAAGGGGAAATTGCCTTTATTAGGTATTTTCCTGTGACTAAAAGGCAATCAACAAAATCCATCTGCATCATACCCAGTAACTGGGTCAAGAACTTGAACATTTGAGACATGAAGAGGAGCTTCAATTGAAAAGATCCCACCCTCATGTCCTTGTCCTTGCTTGATGTGTTTCTTCACCTGCAAACACGGATCCTTGTTATCACACTTATTACGCCTAAAATCACATAATTTACAATGTTGAAGACTGAGATAACAGACTAAGTCTATAAATTACGGAATCCATGGTAGTTTAATCTCAACACTAACACTAACTAAACTATGATTTTAAAAACAGTGCAGAAATGCAAGACACTGCAGATATGACAATGAGAACTAATCCAAGGGATATCAGAAACATCTTGATAGCAAGGCAGGATTTAACAAGTAACAGAAAAGTTTGATATAATTCTTAAAATTTTGCTAAGAGCTTCTAATCTATTCATGGAGTAATTAATATTCATAAAAAAATGTTAATCAACAAAACCTCCAATAAAATAGAGAAGAAACTGACAACTTGGATAACATTTCTATTATTCAATAAATTTCCCACCAGGATCTGTATCATATCAACAGAATCCAAAAAATGGCCATTTAAGTCCATGATATTTCATAGGAGAATAAGGGTTATCTCCATTAATGGGAGTCTTGGACCAAAAGAATGTCCCTGATCCAATGCCAAGAATTAACCATAATAAGATAAAAATCAGAAAAGGCCAGCAATGTCCCAATTATTCTGACTCAATCACATTATGGAGCAAAAGTCCAGAATTCGCATAAGTAACATAACCACTGATACAAAGCATTTAGCAATTTCTTCTCAATATTGTAAATTCAAGAATGCTGATGGGGTCTCATAAACAAAAATGAGATCAACAAAACTCTATAAAAAACTTGATTCTCACTAAAAAAATAAAGGGAAAGAAACGAAAAAATTGACAAACATCTGGAACTGGTAAATGGGACAAACCAGATTCTTTCCCTCAACGATGACTCGATTCTGGGATCGGATAACGCGTTTGATGGCACCTGTCTCACCCTTATCTTTCCCTCTTATGATCATTACCTACAGAAAAGAAACCATCATTTCAAGGGAAAAAAAAAACATATTGAAAGGGAGGGGAGGGGGGGTGGAGGGAGAGGGAGAAAGAGAGATCAATAGGTTATACATTATCTCCTCTGAGGATCTTCCAGCGTTGGATTATCTTCTCAGCTGCCTTCCACCCCATCTCTCTCTTTCCCTCTTAGTTCTTTGCACACTTCTTCCTCTCCGGAGGTCTGGATTCAAGTTATGTTCCTTTTTCATTATTTGAGAGTTCGGCATTTATAACACATAAGAAAATAAATAACATTAAATGAACCATTTGCAATTTTAACCTTTTCATTAGAATTTTTCTGTCATCTCTAGTGAAAATAATTGTTCCAAATCCTACTTCCAGTACATGTTATTTCTGCTACAACCTCTCCATAAGCATCATATGCTATTTTAAAATTATCTATCATAATAGTAACCCAAAACATAAAAGCACTCTTTTTTTCTGTTTTTGGCAATAGTACCTTTTTCCCACGCATGTACTAGTGTAACAATGGACTTATTATGAGAATTGCAAATGGGATAACTTTTTCCAATCAGTTTGTGCATTGATGTCTAACTTAATGGGAGAAGATCTAAAAAATTAGAGAAGAGGAATCGAGGACGAGGAGAGCTGGAGAACGGTGAAGGAGGAGAACCCTAGCCCTAGAAAGTGATCGGGAATCCGTACGTGGGAGTTCGGAATCGGGGGAATAGACCGAATAAGAGAGGTAGCGAATAGCGATGCCGATTAGCGAACCCACCCGTCGTCTCTCAATTAGCACAGATCCAAGAACCAATGCCAAAACCCTAACACCGATAAACCACCCAGAGAAACCCAGAGTAGTAAAAAAAGAAAAAAGAAAAAAGAAAAAAATACTTCAAGATCAGTGCGAGAACGGAACACCCAGAGGAAAGATGGTCTGGTACCAATCAGCTATCTCCAGCCGTAATGGACGGGAAGGGGCGGCCTGACTCGGCACAGCAGGGCGAACCACTCAACTCACAGCACTCCAACCGCCAGGCACCGACCTTGAGACCGCCGCAGATCACCGGAGAAACGGAGAGGAAGGGAAGGAGAGGGAGAGAAGAGAGGCAGAGGAAGCCGCCGGACCGCAAGAAGGCGGCGATGGCAGCGACGGGGACGGTGGGAGGAAACCATAAAATAATAGAATGTCAGGATATTGGGGACCCGTTAAGAGATGAGCCCAGCAAATGAATCCGATATCCTTATCGGGTAAAGTTCCTACCGACCAGGCCCCACGGCCAGGCCAGACCCGAGACCAGTACGGCGACTGGCCCCACAAATCCCAACCCCTCCCAATTTCGGAGCCGAGAGAGAACTCGGAGATGGAGGTAAGACGAGAGAGGACGGAGATAGAGCGAGGAAGGGTGGAAGAGGAGGCGAAAGGAGAGGGAGAATGGGGAGAAGAGGAGAGAAGAGAAGGGGGGGAATCATCAAGGGTTGGGCCCATTCGCTGGACAAACACAGCAGAGTGGGGGAAGGGGGGAAATAGAGTGGTGCACCTGGACAAACATTTTCCTTTTTCTGTTAGACTTCACCAGGTCACCCGGATATACATAGCAGTGTATACCTCAATGAAACACCTGGACATAAATAGCTGTATATATCTACACGTAGTTATGGAGACGTAACCCATGATCTTTGGTGAGAGATGCAGAGTGCCAAGTCGATGCAAGATTACTTTTATCTGAGAACATCTCTTTGAACAAAGCATTCGCCAACTCAACTATACTCATGGTTCTTAAACAGTTAAAACATCTGCTCAGAGGCCTAGGGAAGATGTTACACTGTTGATACAACATGATAGGTGGTGATAGAATTCCTACGTGAAATCAATAATAGGCTGAACAAATAGTGAGGAAGAACATCTTCCTTTCATGGTTGGACAATAATTCTGAGCTTTTGCTCAGCCCCCTTCTAGTTCTGTATAACACAATACCAAGAACAATTCATTCCTGCATCTCTGAATGTCAGAGGATGAAACTGCTCTTTACTCCTTTCTCAGTTGCAAAGCATTTAGGCTCCAATTTGACCAAAGATCTGAATGATCTCATCTAAAATGGTGGCAAAATGTCTTAACATTATCATCACGACACAGCATTGTCATTACCACTCAATTCATCGTTTTGTTCAAATTCGAATCATTTCCAGTTTCAGTATAATCTAGCTTCATCTTCAAGGGGAATGCATCAGCTGGGAGCGAGCATGTGCAACGAGTTGCAGAAATGACTGGTAACCTAGTGAATATCTTTTAGCCCTCTCTTCAATCTCAGAAAACACTTTCTGTTGTGAAAAAAGAATAAGAGAGGGAAAAATTAAAGATATATGTAGAAGGCAAAGGAAAAGAAGCCATGAAGCAATAACACATCAAGTAAAAACAAAATGGGTAAAGATTAAAGGGGCATTACCTCTTTGTTTCAAAGACATAATCCAGGCTCACTCTCAAGATCTGCAATGCTGTTAGTCATCACATCATTAAAAAAAAACATTTAGAGGTCTATTACAGGTTAATATGGCACTATATAATTTGCAAGGAATTACTTTGTGTTTTCGATCTTCATTTGCAACCAGAGTTGGTATACGTAATATTTGTTCAGAATGATTACTTTTACTATTATTCCAATTGATTATTTGGGGCAGGGGTTCGATTCTCGATGGCGTTGGCCCTTGAGGGGTAGGGTGGGTATAGGGCATAAGGTGGGGATGAGCCTCTCCTAATCTCAGAGAGAGAGAGAGAGAGAGAGAGAGAGAGAGAGAGAGAGAGATTATTTGTGATGTTCCATAAAGTGTGAGCATATACAATATCCCACAATTCTCAAAAAGATAATATGGTCACCTGGGATTTCATTGTATGCTCACCTAAGGGAAATTTTGTCAGGAAGAGTTGACTTCACAAGGAGAACTTTCACCTTCTCATCAATTTTTACTACAGACATTGGGATGAATTATGTTTGAGATATACAGTAACCCACTGCAATAGAAATTTCAAAAAGAATTAGATATTCATCAACAAGGGCAATTACAATGCATGACTGCTTGCCAGTTTCTGAAACAATTAAAAGCATCACATTATTCTTCTCATCTGAATTTGAGGAAAAAATGATTCACTTAAAGTTGAGTGGGTGGCCAAGGATGTGGCTGCCCATTTGAAGAAAACAGGAGGTGGTGGCGGTTACCCTCGCCGAAAACCACTTTGCGCTGCGGTTCCGGTCGTCGAAGGTCCGGAACTGTGCCCTGTTGGAGGGCCCCTAGGTGATGGGGGGGCAACTCTTAGCCATGGAGTCGTGGACTCTGGATTTCCTACCTAGGGAAACCCCGGTAAAGACCGTGGTGGTCTGGCTCCGGCTACCTGGGCTTCTCCCAGAGTATTGGTCGACCTCGACCATTCTTGATATTGCAGCCAAGGCAGGGCAGTCTATGGCCGTGGATGGAGTCACAGAGGGGCGACGAGCCATGGGCTTTGCTCGTGTTAAGGTGGTGATTGACGCCTCCGAACCCCTCCTCCCAGGAATCCGGATACTCGGGCGCCGGTTCGGAGCTCCGGCGCCGACCGGAGTGAGTTCACCGGGGGAGATTACTGGACCGATCTACGACCCGTGGTTGGTGACATCCCGCGCCCGACAGCCGCGGGAGAAAGGGTCGCCGTAGCTGGGGAAGGCGACCGAGCCCACAGTTGGGTCGCCCCCTTCTCGGCCCTCCTCGCCGGTTGCTCCGCCCAGCCCTCCGATGTCCCCGCCGGACTTAGAGGGCTGGCAAAAGCCTACCAAGGTGGCCCGTCGCCACTCCCCGCCGGTGGTGGTGGGGGCCCTGGCCTTCGGTGGGCAAGATAAAGGCTTCTGAGTTGACACGGCTGGCGACGCGCTCGTAGGACGCGTTGACTCGGTGCCCGCGGTGGGTATGATCGGGCCGTCGGGGATTCGGGCCGGCCAGTCGGATCAGGCCGGGCCGAGCGCTGGGTCAGTGGGCCAGTCTGCAGACCAGTCCAAGAAGTGGCTCAGAAACTCTGGGCTGCTACTGGATGTGGGCCGATCCCTGGGCCGGGGTCGGGCGGGCCACAAGGGTGGCTCGGCCGTGCCAGCGACTCGCGGGGCACGTGTACCCCGCGTGGTTCGCGGGGTGAACCGCGTCGCGGTGGTCAGTGCGTGGCCCAGCCAAGTGCCCCGCGTGGTTCGCGGGGTGAACCGCGTCGCGGTGGTCAGCGCTGGCCTAAATTGGCTGGGCCACGCGCAAAGGATTCTGGGAAAGCCCCTGTGGGCGGGGGCCTTCCACTGTTCACGGCCCAATTGGGCCCTACGGGGCCTGCCATCGAGCCTGATCTGCTGGCCGAGCTTGTGGGGCCCAGTGCTTGTGGTTTCCAGTTTAGGGCCCAGGCCCCAGGGGTGGATCCGCCGTCCGAGATCCTTACTACTCTAGGCCCTCTAGAGGTGGATGTGGGGCAGGAGGATGGTGCCTCGAGCGGGCCCGATCTGGGCGACGCGACTAGGACTAGTGGGGTCCTAGTCTGCGTAGACTGCCTTATGAGTGACTCTCTGGTGGGGCGGGATATGCCTGCACTTGTGGAGCCAGGGGTAGGTGACTCGAGTGGTTATGAGGGGGCTGCTAGCAGGTCCGCAGATCACTCGATAGTCGTACAACGGGTGAAGGCGGCAGTGTTGCGAGTCGTGTCCGGGGCTAGTGTGGATGAGGGTCAGCAGGACGATCCTTATCACGAGGTGGTGATGGACCCTGTGGCCTAGAGGGTTGATGTGCTTGTGGCTGACCTCTCTTTCCCCATGAGGATTCTTGCGTGGAATTGTAGGGGGCGGCAAAGCCGACTGTCATGTCATTCTTTAGAAGGTTGGTTCAGATCCATAGTCCAGAGATCTGCCTACTATATGAAACACGACTATCTGGTAGAGGACTCTGTCGTGTATTATGGCGGTTTGAGGTTGACTAGGAGTCATATGTAGTAGAATCCCAGAGGCTGTCCAGGGGCATTGTGGCTCTGTGGAAGCGGGGTATGGCTACAGTTGACATATTCCATAACTGCTCCCAACAGGTCCTTATGATTATCTCGAAACCTAATGCAGCACCGTGGGTCTTGAGCGGAGTGTATGCTAGTACTGACCATCAGACCAGGAGGGTTTTATGGGATGAGCTCACCCACTTAATTGCTCAGGGTCTTTCGACTGCGATGGTGGGTGATTTCAATTGCATCTTGAAGGGGAGTGAGAATCGAGGAGGTAGGGCTTTCACTGACACTATGGATAGGAGGGAGTTCCTCAATTTTCTCTCACGTAACGACCTAGTAGATCTGGGTTTCTTCGGTCCGCAGTTCACTTGGTGTAATAACTAGTCCGGACGAGCCAGGATGTGGAAGCGGCTTGATAGGGCTGTTGCTTCCACTGACTGGCTCATCAAATTTTCCTCCTACAGGGTTAGTCATCTACCTCGGATTGCTTCGGATCACTGTCCTTTGCTGATTTCGACGGCATCGGGTTCTAGTCACCAGTGCCCCTTCCGCTTCGAGAAGGTTTGGTTGTCTTTCCCTCAATATTGGGACATTGTCCGAGAGCTTGGAGTTTGCCGGTTCGCGGTGACGCCATGCAGAGGGTTTCACGCAAATTGGAGTTGACTAAGCGACGGCTACGTCGTTGGAGCTGTGAGGTAGTGGGCGATATCTTTAGAAAGTTGGAGGATGTGGAGGCCACGATTGCTAACCTCCAAAGAAGAGAAGATCAGGTGGGTGCGCTCCCCGAGGCCGACATGGTGGTCCTTCGGGAACTTCTCGCCACTCACCACTCGATCCTGCATCAACATGAGATCTTTTGGAGACAAAAATCCAGAATTCAGTGGGCTAAAGAGGGTGATCGGAACACTAGTTTCTTTCACTGATCTACGATTAATCAAAAGGTAGAGGAATATGATTCGATCCTTGCGGGATGAGCGGGGCCACCGGATGGAGGGTGATTCAGCGATCAGCCATATCCTACTCGATTTCTTTCGCTCTTGTTGGACGGAGGATAGTGGGTTTGATGCCGCCGGCTAGCTCCCGAGGGCTGATTCCCAAATTGGTGTTGCTAAGAATGCACTGTTGGTTCGACCGGTGACGGAGGGGGAGGTGCGAGAGGCGATCTGGGCACTGAGTGAGGATAGGGCTCATGGTCTAGATGGCTTCCCACTTTTCTTCTTCCGGAGATACTGGGGTATTGTCCGGATTGCGGTGGTGGAAGCGATCTTGTGTTTTTTCAATCGGGCAGGAACGCCTGACGACTGGAAGGCCACATTTGTCACGCTGATACCAAAGCGTCAGGACGCGGCTAAGCCGAGCCACTTTAGGCCGATCAGTTTGTGCACAACTTTATACAAAGTTGTGGCAAGAATACTGATGAATCGTATGAAGCCCTTCCTCTTCGGCATTATCTATCAGGAGCAAGGTGCTTTTGTGGGAGGTAGGAGTATTTCCGATAATGTCATGGTGGCCCAAGAGATGATATGGGATCTTCGATGGGCCTCAAAGCGGCGAAGCCTGATGGCTGTCAAGCTGGATATGAAACGAGCTTATGATAGAATCAGATGGAGTTTTCTTAGGCTAGCTTTGGAGAGTCTGGGTTTTCATGAGACCTGGATTGGTTGGGTTCTGGGGTGTGTCCGAGGATCGAGATTTTCTATCTTGGTTAACGGTTCTCCGTCCCCATTTTTCAGATCTACTATGGGGTTTCGACAGGGATGCCCGTTATCCCCATACCTGTTCATCATTTGTTCTGATGTCTTATCTCGGTCATTGCGGGCTGCATGCGCCGCCGAAGAGCTGGAGGCTTACGTCCCAGCTCTAGGGGCCCAGCCGATATCACATTTACTTTTTGCCGATGACTGTCTCCTCCTGACTCGGGCTCGCGTAGCGGATGCTGAGGCTATCTGGAGGGTTTTGGCCGCCTGCACTACATCAGGTCAGAGAGTGAATACCCAGAAATCTGCCATCTCCTTCAGCCCGAGTACGTCACCCGTCGACGGGGGATTCGGAGGATTTTGGAGATGCCCGAGCAGGACGGGACCTAGACCTATCTGGGTGTTCCGATCTCAGGTAGGAGATTGCGAGTATCCGAGTGTACCGGGCTGGTGCAACGGGTCCAGAGCAGGCTAGAGGGTTGGCGGACAACATCTCTATCTATGATGGGTAGAGTAACGCTGATTAGATCTGTATTGGGTTCCATGCCCATCTATCTCATGAAAAACATGGTGGTGCCAAGGTCAGTTCTACTGAAGATCGAGTGACTTCTTCGAGGCTTCTTATGGGGCTCGCACGGAGGGGGTCGTGGGGTGCACCTGGTGGCATGGGAGAGTATCTGCCTTCCTCTCAGGAAGGGTGGTCTAGGGGTGTTGTCTCTCCTGGAGAGACGAGAGTTGCTCCTCGTCCGGCATGCTACCCGCTTCATCCTAAAGCCGCAGGGGTTTTGGAGCCGGATCATGACTGTCCGTTATGGGGGGAAGGCCTGGAGGGCTAGGCTCAAGGAGGGCAGAGATGTTCCTTTCTGTGGCGTGAGATAGCGAGGTACTTGCCTATGGTGTCGGATCACACTCGATGGCTGATAGGCGACGGGCGTAGCATTGATGTGGCCAGGGACCCATGGGTTAGTGTCGAGGCTGGGAAGGGTCTACATGTCTGTGATCTTATGACCCCCAGGGAGGCCGGTTGGGATAAGATTTGATTGGCCCATTTCTTTGGGGAGCATCTGGCGGAGCGGGTCCGATCCCTCTCTTTACCACGGAGTGGTGGACCATATGTACGAGTGTAGAGTTTCTTGACCAAATCCAGGGTCAGGATGGGCGATCTTTTCCGCATTCTTAGGCGGAAGTACAAGCCTGGTCCGGATTGTGCCTAGATCCGGCGATTGGAACTCCACCCGAAGGTCGCGTTGTTCCTCTAGAAGGTGGTCTGGGGCCGTCTTCCTACGAGAGTTGTACTTGGAGGACGAGGATTGAGGATCCCATTGGAGTGTAGGGTTTGCGGTGTGGTCGAAATGGACCATGCCCTATTTCAGTACACATGGGCTAGGGATACTTGGTGTCTGGCAGGGGTCCCACAAGTGGTGTGGAGCCGTAGGGACCAGTTCTTACAGGCCATGTGTCGGAGCTCGGAGTCTCCGATGCTTCGTTAGGAGGCGGTTCGAGCGAGCTGTACTGCCTACCAGATCTGGTTGGCCAGGAATGCTCGTACATTCGGCGAACGATGTATGTCGCCGAGACTTGTGGTCGAGAGTGCCCGCGTTCAGGCGGGAGAGCTGTCACACCATCCTCATTGGAGGGACTTTGATAGCTCGAGACATATGGAGTTCCCACTCTGCTTCGGCAGTATTCCGTACGGTATTTTTCACCTGGAAGTCCCTATCCCCGAGATTCCTCAAGGTCAACTTCGATAGATCAGTCATGGATGGGGGCACGAGGGAAAGCACGGATTTTGTTTTCGAAATCCGTCTGCCAGGGTTGTAGCTGCTGGGGTAGTCAGTTATTTGACACTTCGGTTCCGAGTGCGGAGCTGACAGCTGCCTGGGCGGGCCTTCGCCATGCCCGACGCGTGTTACAGGTCAGGTCCATCATCCTGGAGGGTGATTCAGCCATTGTTATCAGTTGGATCCGGAGGGGGTCCAAGGGGTAACGGTGTGACCATCCCTTGCTCCGTGACATTTAGGCTATGGTGAGGGATGGATGGGCCTTTCAGGCTAAGCATATTTACCGTGAAGCCAATGGTGCTGCCGATTGGGTGGCTGCATATGTAGCTTGTCATTTCGAAGGCACCTTGTGAACTGGAGATGGGAAGTTGCCCTTGGCACTCCGAGGTATCTTATTTTTTGACTTTATTGGGTGTATCCGTACTCGTCAGGTATGATCCACCCGTCCTAACAAAAAAAAAAAGAACTGATAATTATGGTATCACCTTTTCATTTCAAGGTATCCAATAACAGGTTCTCTTAAGTTGCAACTATCCAATAAAAT
>JAOXJJ010000725.1:1147705-1159588 GCA_025769935.1 Phoenix roebelenii | reverse complement strand
ATAAATTCTGATCAAATGTACTTTTCATATTGTTGTCTGGTTAAAGACGCCTATAGACATACAAATGATTAGGACATATTTTAATCTTTAAACCCTACCCTACGTATTTTATGAATCACTGGCTGCGACACATGTCAAGAGGCATGGGCAGTGCTGGAGGTGATTTAACACGCTATGGCATGTGATGGAAAAGTTGGGAAAAGCCGTCTCATCAGAATGCTTATCTGAATAACAGGACATATGACCCGGACGTAGGGAAGGAAAAACTAGCAATATACTTTCACTCGTTACAATACCTATCTCAGCCTAATACTGTCGAAACTATGCAAATAAAGAGCCAGTATTAGCTCAAAATACTAAAAATGTTGTCTAATAACTTTTTTAACTTATGTACCAAAAAAAAAAACTTTTTTGACTTATCTTTTTTTACATTGTTTTGAATCTTTAGTTTTTTTCTTGATTTTTTGACTGAAACTCCGAAACTTGAAGCAAAACTTCCAAAACCATCTAATGTGCCAAATCTGAAACTCCATAAACTTGGCCGAAGCAAAAGCCAAAACCAAGTTTTCAAACCATAACACAAATAGATGTTATGAGCATGCAAACCGACAAATCCCCTATTCAGAGATAAGCAAAATGTAGTTATCTTGCAAATCTTTCCCTACAATACTTGGTAGCTTCCCACTGAAAATAAAGGGCCACAACTGTTAAGGCTAACTTTGCTAGAATCACTGGCTTTTCCTTCAAAGAATGAGAGTTGCTTATGGCAGTAACACATCACTAAAAAGCTTTAGTCTATGCAGCTAGGAATAGAAAAGAACAAATTCTGAGTCTTTGCAACTCTGGAAGCAAGCATTACATACTGTAATCCTACAGCTTATTTAAAGTATTTCATATGCAATGCAAGGTATTGTCATGTTAATCATCATCATCCGAAAAAAAAGGAATAACAAGAGCAAGAAAGCTTCTGCAAAATCTATCTAGAATAATATGCAAGAAGATAATTTATTTATGATGGTAAACATAGCATCAAGTTTACTTCAAAAGCTATGCAATCAATATATATAGAGGGTATAAATCAAGATCCGCCGAACTAGTTTGGTAATCCCTCTTTTTTAAATTTTTCAATGAATTTAAATCTAATATGACGTTGTTTTGATGTTTTCTTGATTTTTTTTGATGTTTTTTGATGTTTCTATGATCTGATTTAACCTAGATGATGTATTTTATTGCTTTAAAATGATACAAATCATAAAATAAACAGCATAAAATATCCTCAAATCAAGTAGTGACGTGAAAATTTAAAAATAATACAATCAATTACATATATTTAAAGTCCAATATACATACCGATATCTAAAATCAGGTTGAGTGACGATGCTTCTCGTAGATATCTAAATCATCAGCATAGTCAGGAGGCACATCGGTCCACTCCTCTAACCAAGCAGCATTGTAGTCTTGTACGTTCATTCCATAAGGAACACACGCCAGGTTATAAGCATTCTCGGACCTCTTACTGAAGCTCTGGCTCTGAGAGGTATACTCTGGTTGATAATATAGCTGTGGAGGGGCCCATTCAAAAATGCCGGTAGCAAAATCCAACCTGTAAGATGCTCCAGGTTGTATAGGATAGTAGCCATTGGAAGATGCTTCAGACGTACCATATCCACATCTGAATCTATATGGGTTATAGGCTGGCTGTGGCTACGGATAATAGAATCCAGTATATGACTAAGAACCTAATACGTTTATGGATCATACTTCACGTGCGAGGTTATCAACAACTGTATCGTGTCCTCCTGAATGACCTCGAAGAGCCCGTCTCCTATATGCAATGTATCCTCACGGGCTCTACCAAATCGTGAACCATGGTCCCTATCCTATGTAGTATGCATAAACTGGAACTCACAGATAAATCGAAGACCATCCTGCAACTGTCTTATAAACAGTGGTCTTTTGTCCTCCACTTTTTTTCTGGTCAGCAGATCTCTAAATCTGAGTGTACTAACTCCTCCACACTCTCCATTGGGACTGTCGATGCTTTTGTTTTCTCTTTTTGGTGTACTTCTGATAGCCTTGGATCTTCCTTCTGATAGCCTAAATAGGTGTTTGTAATTTTTTTGGAATGGAAAAGTGGCGGAGCCGCTTTCAAATTGCGTTGGAATGGCTTTCTCGAGCCTTCCCAGTGCCACCTGATGCCTATAGGTGGCATCAGGTGGCAGTGGCAATAATGCCATACCTAATCTGGTTCGAAATCGAATTGACTCGGTGCGAACTGGCTGGTTCGTACCAAAGTCGGCACTGAATAGACCGGTTCTGATCGGTAAAGGACAGGTTTCGGCCTGTCCAATAGTGGTTTCGGCCGATCCAATAGTAGTTCCGGCCGGAACCGAATAGGATTACCAAACCGACTCGGTTTTGCAAACCCTGGTATAAATGCAATGGGAAGGTTCCAAACATTTTACCTGGCTTGTGCAATAGGAAGGTTCCCACCTATCCTAGCTTGTGCTCAATATGTAAAATTTTTGCAAACAGTACCTCCTAAAAGAGTTTCCTTCTTTAGGCATAAAATGTCCTGCAGAAGAACAAATTAGACAGAATATGTAATGAGGAAGGAAAAGGACAAAACTCAAGCTAAAAAATTGCAGCAAAAAATAATATAAATCTTAAAAAATTCATATCTGAAAAATACAGGCAAATCCAAAAACAAGCTTTAATGCCAATTCTACCTGTGATTTCCTAATAGTTCTGAAGACAAGCGTTTAACCAAGAAGCACTGCTACAGATTGGACAGACTGTATGACCTTCATTTGACAGATGGAATATAGCAACTATATGCAATAATTATGTAACTCAACAGCAGGCAATGAACTTCATATGGACTAGGTTTGGTTTCTGCCAGGAGCCTATGATTGATTACATGAGGAAATGAAGATAAGCAACATCATCCTTCCACTGCCGCTTGCATAAGGGAAGGTTGAGAGACAACCAAGAAATTATATAAGGTGAAGCAACTAACGATTGTTGATGTAACATACAAGAATGAGTTCTTCATGATTGGGTAGATGTTGTTCGGGGAGCAAAATTGAACACCAACCCTCTGCCTCTCTTCAGTTCATTTACATTTCCATCATGGATTCATTATGAAGAACCTGTATGCGACTATTTTGAAACATACGTGATCTTCAACAATAGACAATTTAAACTGGCACAACCACTAGGTTGTCAGACAATACTGGAAGAGACCACAAATGAATTAATTGGGTGCCACATGGAGATATGAATAAGAGAATCCAACATCAAAATCCAGATATAAAGACATGGAAGTGTACATCTGTATACAATAACAAACAGATGCATGAACCCCACGCACGCACATGTGCACCTATATGTATGCATGCATACATGTCAAGTTTTGAAGTTTTGGCTGAGACCAGTCCTAAATTGACTAAATTTTTGGTTTCAGCTAGTAACAGCCAATTTTGGCAATTTGAGCTGAATCTGACCAAAAATGATATTTTTCAATCCTTTTTTGATTTAACAAGCATATATGTTCAATGCATTCTAATGTTATCTAGAATTTTTCCCATATTTTTGAACATCACATTTATCTAAGGATCTAATTGTCTGATTTTTTTTTTATTTTTGCGTAAATTTTGTTATATTAATGGGCAAGATACAAAATTCGACATGTATCTTACTAATTAGAAAGTGTTCCATGTTCCCATGCTTTCTTTTTAGGGTGCTGCTTCCCGGCACTACTCTATTCCCAACTGAGAGCACCAGTTCCCTGTGGCAGTTGGGGATTGGTGCGGTCACATGGGTTCAAGTGGGTGATAGGCACGCCGCACATCGCATGCCCCATGCTGGTCATCCTACCAATCACCACGCAGCAGGGACTTGAGGGGGGAATGGAGTGGTGCAGTGAAGCATTTTCTTCTTATTATTATTTAAATAAGTTTTTATCTCTTCTTTTAAAATAAACGATGTATCAAAATAGAATATGATATCACAAGAAAATAGTTTTCTAATTAGAAGAATCTTTTCTTTCTTATTTAAATGGATTTCTAAAACAATGTAATGAAATATCTTCGAATGGTTTTCTTTCTTAGATGAGTTATTAAATGAACTATGCTTAGAAAAAAGTTTAATCGAATAAAATAGAACAAATATAAAAAATATAGAAAATAGAGACAAGTGCAAGGAAACTACAAAAATTAGAGAAAAGTATAATATATCTAACGCATTAAGCTTCAAAGCAATTCAGTTCCAACTTGACACTACCCAAAATCACAAATTATAAACCTAAATAACTCACAATACAAAGAAATAGTAATAACTCAAAATTTTCTTAACTTTTTTTGACCGAAACTGTGAATCTTGAGTGAAATTATCAAAATCAAAACTCTATGTAAAAAATCAAAACTCTATGTAAAGGATCAAAATCAAAACAGCCACCGAGATTTAAAGCCTTATATAAGTACATACCTCTTCATTACTATAAATGATTAAAGACGCATGATCCATAACCTTTACTTATAAGAATCTTCAGGTTTCCACTTATATGACCCGCAAAAAGTCTAACTTCACTTATTTATGTTTCAAGGCATACATATCCTTATGCGTTGGAAGAATAACTGAATTTTGAGGCAGCAGCTACAAAATTTTGTAGTCAACTAAAATGGCAGGTTTAGCTTGTAGAACATTACAACATAGAAGGGTGGCCATATATATGTATATATATGCACGAACCCAAGCCCCTTTCTCCCTAATTATCAGGTCATTAGTTGCTTCACCAATCTTGCTAATACACATATATATCCGGCAACCGCCCTGCATAAATAAGTATGAACCAAAAAAATATTCAATAAATATATCTGCCATTCACAAATCAAGCTTTACATATCAACAATAATAACAAGTCAATAGGGAAAAAAACATAAAAATTAGACATGCAAGACCATGCAATAAAGGATGCAAGCAAATAGCTAATCTTTGGGGGGGGGGGGGAATCCTGGTAAAAGATTTACATTATCTTTCAAACCGGTGAAACTATTAATTCTGTTCATCAACTCAGCTTCAGGAAGGCACGCTCGCAGACCCTGAGTACCATATAAGCAAAACATGAAACTGCACTAAAGCACTCCCGTAATTTGGGATATAATAATAAAAAAAAAATCACAGCTCAATTCTGATGAGAAGCCCTCCATTATTCCACTCAAAAATTTTAAACTCTGCCGGCTCACAGAGTTGCTTTATCTGCAAACATGAAGTACAAACTTATCTCTAAATGGCCAAGATCAGCTACAAAATGTAGATCTCATCCACAGTAAAGGCATCATCTTTCATATTGTAAGAAGTAAGAACCATATCTAGAAGTTGCATATAAAGCATCATCTTTTTGTTTTGGTAAAGAACATACCATTATTACCATCAGTTATAGCAATAAAGTGAAACCTTCTTCTTCCAAGGGCACCTTTTTTGAACCAAGTCACTACAATTCCAGCTTAATAGCAATATGCAAGGCCAATTTTTTTGACTAGGGCAACCTAGCTATGATGGGAATGATACATATGACATCATAATCTAGTATAAGTCTGCTAGAACTATGGACATGCAAGAAAACAACTCTAATGCACATTACATACCTCCCAAGACACCATATGGGTCCCATGCCAATACTCCAGATGAACCCACACAACAATGTCATTTGTGTTCTACACAGCAACAATTTCGCCTACATGTGTGCGCATATCCACAATGGAAATGAGTGATGATTGCCTAGACCTCAGAAAGTACTTCTTGAATTAAATGTCATTCTAATGCTAAATTTTATTATGACTTGGAAAGTAAGTAACACTACCTTTTGTTCCTCATATCCAGGTGACGCTAAGATAGTTTTATTTCTCTTGAAGTATAAGTTGCACTCAACAGATAGTTTTATTCCTCTTGAAGTATAACTTGCGCTCAACAGCCAAAATACCAACCTGTAACTTTGATTACAGAACTCAAGAAGCTAGTCAAAAAGAACCAAAGTAGTACAATAGTGCCCCTACATACAAAAACTAAGCTCAAGTGCAAGGATCCTGGGGCCAACCTGTTCTAAGTACCCATTTCAGAATTAAAAGTAAAAGAAAGGAAGTATAAGAGGGCAAACAAAAGAAGCACAATCATAAGAATCATTAAACGCATTACAAAAACAAACATATCCCCAGCATAACCCTATTTTAATTGCAACCCCAGAAAAATGAAATGAATCTGGAAACTGATCTCTTTGTCGCCACTTCGTTCTCAAGATTTTCTTCTTAAGCAAACTCTCTCTCTGTGGAAAGCTCCTACATGCTCAAGCATGTCTGTCCCATGGTTCGAATCATTTAAAGCCTTTCCACTAAAAGAATCTTTATGGGCTTTAAATTATGAGGTAACTACTCTGTTGGCAGAGTCCTTGTAGAGTTAGCTGGTGCTTGAGAGTGAAACATAAGAGAACTTTTTTTTTTCTGGGTAACGGTTGAATTACTAGGACTTTTTTCCCTATGACAATGAGTACCACCGGAATAGTGACTTAGTAAAGACCACCAGCAGTTCAGATAAACATTCCTAACTCTGTATTCCAAAGTTGAACTTCGATAGAAGCCCCACTGTCAACCTTAATGCATACTAACAACTTTCAAGGCATACCATAATGTCCAAAATATAGATATTGACCAAGTAAATTTATTAAACCAATCTAGAGTAAAAACTTCCATAGGAATCAGTAAATAAAATATTGAAAAATTCAGACGGAACATTTGACAACATCGTTCATAGCGTAGGTCCCATATGATTAGCCATACATGTCACCATTTAATCTGCAGCACCTTATGCCTCTCTATAAACATGTGTGATTTCACAAGATTGTAGAGCTTCTCTCATTGTCCAACAATCCTGTTGAAGCGGATGAGAACCAATCTCCAAAGGTATGGTTACCATTATCTTGTTTCTCATTTTCAATTGCATTTCTAGTGATACTGCTGCTGGATTCAGCCCATATCCTATGAAAGAAAAAAAGAAAGACATGGTGCTCCTTTTTCTTTTCCCTCTCGTCTGCAGTGCTCTCTCTGTTTTCCTCATCATTGCCATCCTCCTATTGTTATTGGATTCAAGCTCTCGAAATCATTCCACAACCTGCAAGAGAGACTGAGAGAGGAATCATAAGCTAGCTCTGGTGTGAATTGACTGGGTTGACTGATTAAATTATTTCCGTTCTCTTTCAATGTCAACTATGGTTCCAACGAGAGCATTACCGTGGTGGCCGCATCTGCTGGGTGGCATCAATTGGACAGAAGCATGACAGGGTCGTTTCAACTAGAAGGTAAGAGGAAGAATGCATACTATACATGTAGACGCAAGTAAAGCTATCCACTTCTAGATGCATCGGTTAGTCATCACAAGACATGCATGAATCAAGGATTTTACTATGTCACGCTTGCAGTCATAAAATTTTCACCAGCATAACTTATGCGCTATATACATTTTCAGTAATTGCTACAGTGGTAGAATTGAAAACTCGGGGGTTGTTTGGATGCTGGAAGATTTTGTCACCCGATAAGATTTTACTGGTGAGGCTTTTCTTGGAGATTGAGTTAAAAACTAAATAGTTTGATGAGATTAGAACAATGAAACGGAAGCTCATATAGACATCCTCATAATATGCCAGTAGGTATATCGCACTACGGTTTGGAACCTCTCCTTTTCATGTTTAAATTAAAGGAGTCAAGTTCAAAATTGCCATCATGACGGTACATATCATGCCTTGTCTGATCACCCACTACTGGACCGCTAGTGATTGAATTGGACATGTTTCGTGATTCAAGAGGATCCCAACTAATCGCATTGATGTCATGTCTTCTGACCCATTGTTCAATATTTTGTTTATCGACCCCCACGGATGTTTTTACACTGAATTGGTTTAATTTACATAATTTATCAAGAAAAAAAAACTTTTTATTGTCCAAATGAAGCAAACCTTCACTCGACAAGTAACAGGCCTTTACAAGCGTATATGGTAGTTTTCGATATTTAAGTTAAAAGGACGGCTACAATTGGAATAGCCTAGCAGTTCTAGCCAATTTAAAAAAACAAAAAGAGGCCCCACGGTATTATGTACATGAAGAATTGGCTGGATATCATTCATATTAGTGCGATGTACATGAGTTAACTTACAATTCGATACAAAATAATTAATATAGTATTAATATAAATATATAATTAAATGTAAATATATTTTTATATTTTTATACATGTTTAAATTTAACATAAATTTAAACGTATAAAGTATATAATATAGATACTATGAAAATAAAAATATATAATAAATATGCAATTAATGTAAACCAGTCTATAAAAATATAAATATAAAGTATTAAATCAATAACTATATAACTTTATACACATATATATATATATATAATATAATACAGGTGCAAAACATTTTTATAAGGATAATTTCTAAAAATTCAATTTAGTTTGGATCCTTAACCGCTTATTGCCAAGTTTTAGATTGAATTATTTACTCAAATGTCAGAGATGAATCCCATCGATCCAATTCAAATTGTTCGATGATTGTTGAATTAGAATCCCAGATATTTTAAATAGTAAAATCCTTCATTATATTTAAATTTTATGATCCATTTTTTTCATTATTGTTGTTGTCGTTGTCATTTTTTTGTCTTATTATTGAGCAAAATGATGACAACCTAGGTCACAAGTAATTATCGGAGCATCCTTCATTGAGGAGTTGTCAAAACCCTCACATTGTGATATTTGTACTGATGTTTAGGAGACAATTGGTCATGTTCTATTGCATAGCCCATAAGCAGCCGAAGTATGGAGATTGCTAACATTCAAGGTGCTTTTATTGTACTCGACCTTTGACTGCTCACTTTTCTTAATTAGCTACAAGAGATTTTAATGGAGATTGCTAACATTCAAGGTGCTTCTATTGCACTCGACCTTTGACTGCTCACTTTTCTTAATTATCTACAAGAGATTTCAATGGCTAACGGGCAATCCAGTATCTTTCTCCGGCTCTGCTATATTCGATACATATTTGGCTAGCTAGAAATACTAGAATCCTTGAGAGTCAACACTTAACTCATCAAATTTTGAGAAAAGCATTGATGCATGCCTCTGATCTATGTCAAGACCATGCAAGACTCAGGTAGCTGGAGAAAACTGGGGCTCTCTTCTCGCACCCAATGTGATTGGATCTGTGACTCATTTCACTTGGGAGCTGCCTCCTAGTTTCTTTAAAGTGAATTTCGATAGCAGTGTTGTAGAAAATAGGCAGAATGGTGGTGTTGCATTCATCATCAGGGACGTAAGAGAGCATTCTTAGCAGTTGGTGGTAGACATCTTTATGCCTCGAGTATTCCAACAATGGCTTGGGAAGGTCTAGTATTTGTTATTATGGTTCTCAAGACCATGCAGGACTCAGATAACTGAAGAAAATTGGGGCTCTCTTCTCGCATCTAATGTGATTGGATCTGTGACTCATTTCACTTGGGAGCTGCCTCCTAGTTTCCTTAAAGTGAATTTCGATAGCAGTGTTGTAGAAAATAGGCGGAATGGTGGTGTTGCATTCATCCTTAGGGATGCAAGAGAGCATTCTTAGCAGTTGGTGGTAGACATCTTTATGACTCTAGTATTCCAACAATGCCTTGGGAATGTCTGGTATTTGTTATTATGGTTCTCAGTGCCACATAAATTTGTCTTGAAGGAGATTCCATGACTTTAATTACTTGGGTAAGCAACCTATGTTGATATTTTATATATTATAGTATACATGCTAAAATTAAATAGAAGCAGATAAAAAATAAAGAATAAAAACATATGAAAGAAATCCAAATTACACAACATTACAACAATAAAAAATGAGTAAGAGAGGAATGCATCAAAAAAAATCAAATATATGAAAAAGAATTACTAATCAAGAGAAGGTGAAAGAAAAAAAATATCAAACAGAGAAGATCAGAAATAATTAGACTATAATCAAACAAAAAAAATGAAAGTTTGTACAAAATACAGAAATTTAAAATTAAAATAGATATAAAGTTATAAACTCTATAAACCTTAGAATGATCATTTATCAAGAATGTCAATTGTTCACCTTGATAAGTTCTAACATGGATCAAAACAAACAAACTAAATTACAGACTCCCTCTGATATCTATGTGGAGTGATTGAATATTCCCCTAATTGATTTTGATGAGTTCAAAGCACTCGAGTATGTTTTAAGTTGTTCTAATGAATTCAATCTAGTGTTTTAGGTGAATCTTTATTAATTTCTGTCTAAGTGCTTTGAGCTTTGGTTCAGAGTTTTTTTGTTAAGTATTGAAATTTGTCTGAACCAATGTCTGCATCACGAGTCGACCCCTGGACTCTGCGAGTCGACTTCGGGACACTTGAAGTTTCTGGCACAAGCTCGAGTCGACTCCGGGACTCTCCGAGTCGACTCAGACTGAGAACAGACAGAAAGACAGAACGATGGATTTTAGACCCTGTTAACGAGTCGACTCCGATGCTTGGCGAGTCGACTCTGGATGGTCCCATGTCGACTCCAAAGGGAAGCTGACAAAAAGCAGAGAGTCAGTTTCGGAGATCCTGTGAACGAGTCGACTCCAGGTGTTCCAGAGTCGACTCCAGCAAGGCCCGAGTCGACTCCGAGGCAGATCAGTTCAAAAAGGCAGAGAATCAATTTTTCGGTCTCTGAGAGCGAGACGTCTCTCGAAGATCTCGAGTCGTATCTCAAGTCAGCCTAGTCGACTCCAAGTTAACACGAGTCGACTCGAGGAAGAAAATCAGAAATTGGATTCTCTGGATTTCTGAGAACGAGCTGTCTCATAAGTGCCCAAGTCGTCTTCAGCTGTTGGCGAGTCAACTCTAGTTTGGTCCGAGTCGACTCCAGGACAAGGCATGCACTTTAATTCAAATTTGGAACGGTGGCCGAGTCGTCTCCAGTATAGCGCGCGAGTCGACTTCAATAACAGCCGAGTCGACTCCAGATCGCGTGAGTCGACTCCGATCCCAACAGATATATTATCAGAATGTGCAGACGAGTCAGAACGGCTCTAATCTCCTCTCTAATGGTTATTTTTCGAATGGAATCACTTAAATAGCTAGAGTGAACAGTAGTGGACAAGAAGAGAGTCATTCCACTTGAGCATTAAAGGTTTTCAACCACCAAAAGCATCTGAAGATCGAATTCAAGAAAAAGAAGGAAAAAGTGCATTCAACTCAAACCAAAAAGTTTCCTTTGCATTCAAAGCTCTACCGACTGTTCCCCATCCTCCGGTTCATTCAAGAGGAGACTCAGAAATCGAGAAGCCCTACTTCAACAACTCAAATCTATTTGAGAGCTTCTAACTCCTCTTTGCTTATATTGCCCTAAATCCGCTTTTTAGAAGCTTTATTGTTGTAAACTTTAAACTCTTGCTTTTTATACTTGATTCAATCATGATTGAATCAAGGATTGTAAGGTTTGTTGGTGAGCCAAAGATAAAACCAACGGTGTAAAGTTATGGTTAGTGAACCGAAAAAAACCAACTGGGTTTGATTGTCATCCCGGAAAAACAATCGTTTAGTTCTAGTCGGTGAGCCTGTCAAAATCGACCGAGTTCGTTGTGATCTCATGAAAACAACAAGTTTGGTTGTGAGCTTGGAAAACAACTGGCTGTAATCCTAAAAATTATAGTGAACTCCCAAGTGCGGCTTGGGGAGTGGACGTAAGAGCAAGTGTTGGCTCCGAACCACTATAAACCTCTCTGTGTTTGTATTGGTCTTTGTCTCTTTCTCTCTCTTCGTTCATTGCATCTAGTGATATAACTAATCCACTTGCAATAGATT
>JAOXJJ010000725.1:1094007-1111125 GCA_025769935.1 Phoenix roebelenii | reverse complement strand
AGGCACGGCCCGTTTAATCTGGGGCCCGATGGGCCTGGGCCGGGCCGGGCCCGGCACGGCCCGATGCCCATCTCTAAATTACCATCGACAAAATGTAGCATTCGATGTGCTCATGAAACTATTGTATTGCTTTGTATGAGATGGGGCCAGAGAAGGAAGAGCCCGTATCAATATCAGTGTAACCGAACCAAGCCATCACAACCACAAATCTATTGAATCAAGGGGGGTTACTCACTCTTAGCCACTAGTTAGAAGAAAATCCCTTGACTTTGTTTATGCTTAATCACTTTGGAATATAAAAAATGTTTACCTTTTTTGAAGGGAAGGGGACAACAAGTCTAAAATGGAGACACTTGTTGATATGATAGGTTGATTTACACTTGCTGGTCATTATAGTGATAAATCCAACTATGAAGATCTAAAAGATTGTTTGACCTAAAAAGAAGAGTTCATCAAATAAATACCTAAATCAAAGAATAAAGATATGTTATGGCTAGATGCTAGAATAATAGTTGAAAGAAGTTCTAGTCCCTTAATTCATATTCGTGAAATAACAACTGGTTAACTTAATCAGATCATGTAAGATATGCAAGTGGGTTTGGGTAGTTGGTCCTATTTGAATTAAAGCAAGAAGTTCAGGTAGCAAGGGACGGGTTGACATAGGGGGCTAGATTATATATAAACATATGTCCCATCAAGGAATGGAGATTGGGCTTGTGATAGAAGGGATGAATGTTCCTCATTGAGGGTTTGAAGATTCTTAATCCAGATCAAACTAATTTATGGTTCATGCTACTTGGGTGAATGTTAAATATTGCCGGTAGGCTTGCTTGGTTTGATATCTAATAAGCAAGATTTAGATCATTAGTAGAAGCAATACTCGAATCAGAAGTCAAAAGAATGATCAATACGAAAAGACAAATTGAAATATCAACCACTCAAGGGGTCTTTGCTTATGTGGTAGCAAATCAGATATCGTGGATGATGAAATCAGGATTTGCACTTTGGCGTGATCTTACGATAGCTAACCTTACATATACCTAGTACTTCTCTTGCAACTGCAAATATAGGGCCACTTTTTGTAGCATCTCAGTTGTGGCGTTAGCGGGTTCAATATTGATTTCTATCTCTTTTCTCCATGATCTTGCAAGGTTAGGAGCTTTACATGATTTTAGTTTTTAGTACTTTGATTGTGTCTCGCACATATACTTTTTTTAAAAAAAACAATAATAATTCAAAAAATAAAGAGAAAAGAAAAAGGAAACATGTTGATTATATCAAAATTAGGTGGCACAAAAAAACATAGTTTGTTTTGGTATGGGGACACTATTGTTGATATAGCAACTTCTTTAAGAAATACTGACATGAATAAAAAAATGACAGAATAAAACAACCACGATAAAGACGCTTATTGTCTATTCTTGATTCAACATATTTCCATCATAGTATTCAAGTGGATCCTACTACACCCTCACGAATGATATTATAATAAGTATTATTATATTATTCGATCAAATCATTGAATCATTTATTTCTCTTGAAATCTATTGAATTCTTATTTCTACACACATCTTTTTTTAAGGAGGTCGACACTCATGATGTGGCATAGGTGTTACATCATGTACGAAACTTAATAGTATACTACTTATATGAATGGCTCGCAATACTTCATCTCTTCGAACTTGGGCCTTTTATCATAACTTTTGCATGTTGCATACCTTGATCAAATGAATCTTTGCCTAGTTTCTATGTTATATTTCTCTATTAGGCATGTGACCTTGCCTTCCTGCTTTTAGATTTCTTTCTTTGTTCTGAATTTGTGAAGTCGCATCACCCCCTTAGCCTCTACTTAGTAGTTGTCCATACGACTCCTCCTCCTTATGTTCGAAAAGCTTGCAATTTTTGTCACTAAGCCTCCGTCACTGTCTTTGAAGAAAGCTATCATATCCACGCAACTTCATAATAATGGCCTCTCTTAGTGAAATTGGATACTAAGTTGTTTCTTCCTTAGCCAAATCTCGACTCCTTTCCTATCATATCACCAACTTCAATCAAATTTGGTAAGTCTTAAACCAAGCTCACGTTGTAAATCTCATAAGCTCTACCATATAGTCTAATTCAATCGTTCATCCAAGCCTCCCCATCAATGATGGTTCATTAATGTTAAATCATTCATGCTCCTTCCCTTATATGAAAAATATCGGGAGGGGCTTGAACCAAGCCAAGCACAAAAATAGAAGCCTTTTGACTCAATTTTGCATAGCTCGCCCTCAAGCCACAGGTAGGTCGCTTGGATCCTTCCCTGTTGTTTTGTTCTCTCCATGATAAAGACACATAGAAGAAGTATAGTGATGTCGGAAGGTGTTAAACTTAGGCTGAGAACTTGAAAGAGGAAGGATATGCCGACATAACCGATTGTGGCAAGGTAGAAATCCCTACTATAGTATGCACGGTGCAAAGAGGAGTGGCAATGTGTCACTCTCTTTTAAGATTAAAAATACCATCTTGGCCAGCGAATCCAAGGATACAACTCTCACAACGCTCGCTCGCAAACTCTAGAAATCCGCCAAAAGGGAGGAAAGAGAGAATGGAGAAAAGGTAATATCAATTTCTACAAAAAAAATTTTACTAATCAATAGCTCAAGTATCTTAAGTATGATTATAAGAGAAGCCCCAATGAGGTATGTATAAGTAGTACAAAAAAACTCTTTTTTTCTCCTTTCCAATGTAGGATTCGAAAGTTTATTCTAATTCAAAGAATCCTAATTTATTTTCTTAATAATATCAAAAGTTTTCAAAAAAAAAAGTTCACAAAAATCAAAAATTTCTAAGATGATATCATCAAACTTTCCTAACAAGTCAAAACTAGCATGGGTTCTGAGACCTGTATGTATGAAACCTACAACCCATGTGGCGGGCATATAAGTCTTGCACAGTCCCATGACCGCATGTTCCAGCAAGTGAGCTCTAGACACTCCAACATCATATGTATGCTCCATACGAGGAGGATCCATTGAGAGTGCCTATTGTCTCAAAAATCAACAGGCTATGATTCTTGTATGCTAAAGCAGATATTAATTAATTGGCCATAGTAGACACCTATCTATAGATAGATTGGATCCATAAATTAAATATAGAGTCAAGCTTTTCAAGATCCCCTTCTCAGAACAACAACAAATCAGCACCCGATCCAAGTCAAAAATTTTGGTAATATCCGTTAAACTAGGATCCTATAAGACCAAGATTATCTTGTAGAAGAGATGGTATAGGTGGCCATAGATCACACCTGTTCTTCATTCTATGAGCTACACTAGTACTTTGCATTTTCTTGATCTTTGTTCCAATAAAACCCATGAAGTCCACATTCTGAGATCTATTCAGCGATCTTATTATAAAGACCTGCATAGTCACCACAATTCTGCTTGTACACAAGCACCTTTCTTACATAAATAATTATAATTAATACAAGTTATTTTCCGTATAATTCACCATAGAACTCTTACGGGCAGATTTGCAATATCTGAAAAATGGCTTGGAAAGGGAAAGGATCCGGATGTGTGAGATTATGAATTATGATTGACACAGGCACCACAATACGCAGTGAAGCGGAGATAAGATAGGTGGAAAAACTATTAAAAATTAATAATTCACTATAATCAAACGGGTTCAGTTGATTAAATATATTATTCATAAGTCCATTCCTCCTTGAAAAGTAATTGAAGATATTACAAGGGAAATAAAGGTAAATTTGCATCATAGTGATCATGCTTGTGGCATGTCAATGCAGAAAAATTTTATATAAGAACTATATCTACCTACAGCTGTCTCCATTTTAGAAAAAGGAATTGAAATGGAAACTCTGAAACGAAAATCACCGTAGCCCTCCATATTTTGCACTAAAGCTGCACTCCCCCCCCCTGAATCCACCCCCTTCTTCCCTTGATTTTGATAAGATAGGACAATACATGCTAAAGGCCAAAAATTTAGACCTCTCAATTTCGACGGTCCTCTTCCACTCACGAATGCAAGGCACTCGGTCCATTATACTAAGCTCCAGCACCACAAATGTCCTCTCTATTAAGCAATAGTAGAAGCCCCTTCTAATCCCTCACATCTCATTTCTCATCTGCTCAAGCCTTCACCTCGATCCGAACCATGTCCTTTGATCATCGTCGCCGCATCAAAACGCTTCGCTACAACTGGGGTGATGGACGGGCGATCCTCCATATCACCTCGACGTCCGCATCGGCCATTGACATCCCCTTTCTTGGGGTTGTAACATACACAGAAAAAACATCAAAAGAAGGAAGTAGAAAAAACTGAACTACATCCACTATTTCAATAAAACACACACCACAACAAAAAAATAGAACAACCTCCTTAAAATGCTCTCCACTAATGACTCATATAACCCCACTACAGTATCCACTAAATAAAGACTAAGTCAAACACATAAACAAATGACTAAAATAAAATAAGAAATCTGAAACATGGTTGGAAACCTGAGACGTGGGTTGAATCACATCTCCAACATAGCCCCTTGATTCAAGCTATGTAAGCCCAGCAATGATCTTAGCCTCTTGAATTTGTTCTCTTGAAGTGCCTCTATAAAAATATCTGCCAACTGATCTTTTGTGTTGCAATATTCCATCTCGATCTCACACCTTGAAACTAGCTCCCAAATAAAATGATACCGGACCTCAATGTGTTTAGAGCTTCCATGAAAGATAGGATTATTCGCCAATACAATTGCTGATTTGTTATCAATGGAGTTGCAGCTGCTTGCTTCTCCTCCAAGCCACTTAAAATTCTCCTCAACCAAACTGCTTGACAGGCTGCAGCTATGCAAGCTATATACTCAGCCTCTATACTTGATAATGCAATTGTAGGTTGCTTCTTAGAACACCAAAAAATCAGTCTTGAGCCAAGAGAAAATCAATAACCTATAGTGTTATTGCGATCACCTACACAATCAGCCCAACTACTATCAGTAAATGACAAGAGCTTGAACTCATTTACCTTGGAGTACATGATTATGAGGCTTGCAGTTCCTGCCACATATCTTAAAACTCTCTTCGCTGCTCCAAAATGATGATTCATTGGACTGTGCATAAACCTAGAGATGAGGCTCACTGCAAACATGATGTCAGACCTTGTATAAGTAAGAAAAATCAAACCACCAACCATACTTTTAAACACTTTTTCATCAGCTTTATCAGAACCATCTTCTACCATCAGCTTGTCATTTGAATTCATGGGTGTTTTTGCTGGTTTGCAGTTAAGCATATGAATTTTTTTTAGCAAATCAGTGGCATACTTCTCTTGAGATAAGAAAATGCCAAAAGAACTTTGTACAACTTCCATGCCCTAGAAATATTTCATTTTTCCCAAATCAGTCATTGCAAAAGTTGACATCATATCTGCCTTAAACCTTTCCACCATTGAAATAGAGTTTCTTGTGAAGATCATATCATCAACATAAATGCAAACTATGAGTATTTCAGTCATACCTTGGCACTTCTTGTAATGAGTTGGCTCATTCTTGTTGCACTCAAAGCCATTCTTGATAAAATGATTATTGATCTTACTGTACCAAGCTCTTGGAGCTTGTTTCAAACCATAAAGTGCTTTCTCTAGCTTGTACACCTTCTCCTCTTTGCCCTGGATCTCAAATCCTTCAGGATGTCTAACATAAACCTCTTCTTCTAAGTCACCATTCAGGAAAGCTGATTTCACATTAAGTTGAAAAACTTGCCAACTATTTTGTGCAGCCACTGCTAGAACAGTCCTAATAGTCTCTATTCTAGCAATTGGAGAAAAACTATCAAAGAAGTCAATACCTGGCACCTGTGCATACCCTTTAACTACCAACCTCGCCTTGTGCTTTTGCAAAGACCCATCAACATTGAACTTTGACTTGTAGACCCATTTCAACCCAATAGCTTCTTTCTCGTTTGGCAAGTCTATTAGCTTCCATGTCTTGTTTCTTTCTATTACTTCAATTTCTTCTTTCATTGCTTTCCTCCACTCCTTATGCTTGGATGCATCTTCATAGCAAGTAGGTTCTGCAATAAAACATACTAATTAACATGATTCATAAATATCTACTAATTTTCTAACTTTTTGAGGCGGTCCTTCAAGTGATACATTAACATCGCTAGAATTTGCTTATTGATTGTTTTGCCCCATAGAAGTGTTGTCACTACTGAAAGTAGGTGCATTCTCCTCTTCTTGTATTTACATTGGCTGTAACACTGCATTTTCAGACCAATTCCAAATATCTTGCTCATTAAAAATAACATCTCTGCAAATTTCTAACTTCTTAGCCAAAGGGTCATACAATATATAACCTTTGGTCTCATTGGAATAGCCAATGAAAATACATTTCTTACTTTTATCATCCAACTTCTTTCTCTTTTCCTTTGGAACATGAGCATATGCAATGCACCCAAAAAATTTTAAATTTGAAACAGAAGGTTTGCAACCATAGCATGCTTCATAAGGAGTCTTAACATCAACTGCCTTAGTTGGTGAGATATTCAGCAAATACACTGATGTTGCCACTGCTTCCACCCAAAACATCTTTGGAAGACCTCTTTCTTTCATAAGACATCTTGCTTTCTCCACAATAACTCTATTTTTTTTGCTCTACTACTCCATTTTGTTGAAGGGAATAACCTGCTGTGAGCTGCTTGAGAATGCCAAGAGATTTACAGAACAACATATATAAACTTGTTAGATGTAAATTCACCACCCTTATCTGTCCTTAGTGTCTTCAAATAGAAACTAGATTGCCTCTCTACAAGAGCTTTAAAATGATCAAAAATAGTATATGCTTCAGATTTTTCCTTCAAAAAATACACCCATGTCATTCTAGTAAGGTCATCCACAAAGATCAAGAAATATAAATTCTTGTTGAGTGAAGGTGTTCTCATTGGGCCACAAATATCTGCATGCACAAGTTGTAATGGATACTTAGCTCTCCAAGTTTTTTTCTTTTCAAATGGAGATCTATGTTGTTTGCCAAAAATGCACTCTTCACATAAATTTCGGTCACTATGTGATATTATTGACAAACCTGTCACTAAATCATGTTTTTGCAAGTATTTCAAACTTCTAAAATTCAGGTGCCCATACCTTTTATGCCACAAGGGAGTAACATCACTACCTTCTACCTTCAAAGCATTGATTTCCAGACCTGAAAAAATTAGTGGAAACATCTTGTTCTTGGTCATAAAACTTGTAGCAATTAATTCTTTGTTTTCTTTCTTATATAGCATGCATATGTCATTATCAAAGATGGCATAATACCCCTTCTTCACAAGCTGTCCAAGACTAATCAAATTCTAAGCTAAACCAGGAACATACATCACATCATGTATAAGTTTCTTACCACATTTCAGGTTCACAGCAATAATACCTTTTCCGTACACTGTCACATGCCTATCATCTCCCATTTTAACTTCAGATCTTACAGATTTATCAAGTTCTACAAACAAGGACTTATCACCTGTCATGTGGTTACTACAACCACTATCTTTCAAGAAACCAAACATTCTCACCACAATCAGTAGAAGAGAGACATAATAAAAATAATGATTCATTGCTTGCACCTTCATCTTTCTCAGCTTTTTCTTTAAGAAAGTTAACATAATTTTTATTTCTACTCCAACAAAATGCTTTAATGTGACCAAACCTACCACAGTTGTGACACTTAATGGGGTTTTGATGCTTGTTACCTTGACTTTGATGAGAATCCTGAAAACTCTGATTATATGAACCTCTTCCTGGACTCCATCCTCGGCCTCTTCCTCTTCCTCTTGAGTTGTAGCCTCTTCCGCGGCCTCTTCCAAATCTTGAAGATTGTTCTTCAACTACATCTTTATTGTTGTCCTTCTCACTAATTTTTATCTGAAAAACTTGTTTCGTAACACCTTCTACACGCCTGTTCAAACGCTGCTCATGTGCTTTAAGAGAACCAATCAAACCATTAAAAGAAACTTGAGACAGATCCTTAGATTATTCAATTGCAGCCACAACATGATCAAACTTAGAAGGTAGACTACGTAAAACTTTTTCAACAATTGTTTGCTTAGTTAATTTTTTACCAAGTGACCGAACTTGACAAACAATCAAACTGATGCGTGTAGAGAACTCCTGAATAGATTCAGAATTTTTCATAAGAAGAGACTCAAATTCTCTACGAAGTACTTGCAACCTTACCGAAACCATCTTGTCTAACCCCTTGAATTCTTCCTTCAATATGTCCCATGCACCCTTTGATTTTGTGGCCCCCATAATTTTCGGAAAGGTTTCATCATCTGCTGCACTTTGGATGTAGAACAAGGCTTTGTTATTCTTCTTCTTGTTCTCTCTTAGTTCTGCCTTTTGAGTTGCTGCCATCCTATCCTCATCATCATTAAATTCATTCTCAACCAAAACCTACAAGTCATTTGACGTAGAAAAAAGGTTATCATTTTCAGGCTCCACGAATCATAGTTCTCACCTTTGAGAATGGGAAGCATCTGCTGAGAGGTACGTACAGTATTTGTGTTCACTGCCATGACTAGAATCACCAGCTGATGATGATTCCTTTACGCCAAAGCACCTTCCTCCTTGCTGCAACAACCTTGCTCTGATATCACTTTCTTGGGGTTGCAACACACACAAAAAATAGCAAAAGAAGGAAGTAGAAAAAACTGAACTACATCCACTATTTCAGTAAAACACACACCATAACAAACAAACATAACAATCTCCTTAAAATACTCTCCACTAACCACTCACATAATCCCACTACAGCATCCACTAACTAAAGACTAAGTCAAACACATAAACAAATGACTAAAATAAAATAAAAAATCTGAAACGTCGTTGGAAACCTGAGACGCGGGTTGAATCACATCCCCAACACCCTGGCTCCTCAACCGGGCCACTTTCGTGCTGAATAATCGCGATAAGTCCTGGTTTCACATTGGTGTACCGCATCATCTCACCTACTGTCCGCGAGTGCTCGGGGTAGGACCTCCGAGGCTTTCTCGCCCCCGATAGCACCGCCCCATGGCCGGAGATCACGACCGTGCTCCGCTCCCACCCCAACCTCCCCCTAGACCCTTACAGCTTCTTCGTACATAAAATATGTGAGGAGAGACGCGACGCCGACTGGAAGGCGCGCAGTATTTCTCGAGAATGAAGGGCTGTACTTGGCGGCCAATTAACTTGACAATTACGACGGGTTGTAAGGGATATGGACATCCAGGAGGAAGTGGACTAGCTCGATGACGACGGTATGGAGGAGGAGGAGGAGGAGGCGACTCGGGGGTTGACGCAGGACGCCATCGATGAGCATCTCATGGGCGCTCGCTTCTCGGCCTCCGGAGGGGCGGAGTTTTGTGTAATCTGCCTTGAAGAGCTGGTCAGAGGCTCGTTGGCTGGCTGGCTGGCCGCCATGAATGGCTCGGGAGGATAGCACGCAGCCCGCTTTGCAGGTATGGGCTATCAGGGAACTGATACAATTGTTTTTGAAGCAGTTTGGGTGGGTGAAACTCCGCTTACACCTTCATTCTTCTGTTTTCCTCTTACGTAAAAGAAGAAGAAAGAGAGAGCTAAGGATGGAGGACGGGGATGTACGTACTTTCTTCTTTATTTCTTTGTTTTTTCTTTTTTTCTGAGTATGGGGTTTTAGTATTGTGGTCGAATTGGAGCCTGGCCTACTCTGAGAAATTACTCGGATTAGCCCAAGCCTCACCACGTTTGGACTGGACGTGCGATATAGGGCTTGCAGTATTAGTCCTGTTGGGATGCGGGACTGGATTTGACCCAGACCCAGATATTATCCTCCATTTTAATATTCGCTTCTTTAATTTAATGAACTCAAGATACCACCGAGTTTCTTTTTTCCAATATGATAGAGAGCTTTATTGTCTAATTGAGGGTTTATATATAAGATTGGTGCTTTTCTTTTTGGTTTTTTATTTTCCTTCTTTTTCATCTATACTTCCTAGGAATAAGCTTGTAGTGTTGTTTTGTATACTTAATTTAATTTGTCATGTTAACTGGGGAACCATGCATATTGAGGCATTGACCCCTACTCGTAAATTGACAAACTTGATCTACAACTTCATTATGCAACATGTTTTTGTTGGTTATATTGGATAAAAACATGCAGCATTAGTTCTATCATCTCCTTCTATACCAAATGAAAATGCACTCAAGAACATATCTACTACTTATATGCTTGAGTAGTATAACTTTCTTTTAGTTGTGTTTATAAAGTATTCTACTATATTGGATGATAGAAAATATTGATACTTCTTACAAATAGCAGCAAATATAAAAATAGCCTTCGTAAATTACACAAGTAGGACTACAAAGTTTTGTGTCATTATATGAGTCACCTTCATAAAAGTTGAGTGGTTAAATGCGGTCATCCAACTTTGGGTATTTTTTTCCTAGAAAACTGTACGCGCTAATGATAAGTTTATGCCCAAAGCTTAATTTGTATATCTATCTGATTACTATAGAATAATTGGATCGGGTTATTAAATTTTTAGGGATCATTTACTACTCGAGGCAGACCTGATCAAGGAAGAAAAGGGGGGAAAACTATCCATTGTATATTAATATATAGTAGTTGCACTAGACATTTAGATATAAGCAAGAAGCTTGGCGCTAGGAGGCCCACAAGTCAGTGGAGTCTTAATGTGCATAATTACTAGAATTTTTATGATACATGCGCATATTAGAAATTGGAATCTAAGGAAATCGTCTAAAATTTTGGATCTCTATAAGTGGATAGAATTATCTAAAATATGATGCCATGAGACATGGAGATCATTGAGTAATAAACACATATTTGGACTAGATTTGATGCCTCAAATAACAACATTTCTTCAAAATTGCAATAAATTAAAGATAAGCTCTTTTGATTACTTAATAAAATTCACCAAAAATGTTTGATGTATTCTAGTCAATATTTGAAAGTATCTTAAATATTGTCTGACTATTTAATCCACTTTCTTTGGAGCAATTGTAGGGTTTTTTTTTTGTTTTCTTTTCTCAACTAAGTGATAAATAAATATATGCTTGCTTTATGGCTCACATTCATAAGGGTTCACTATAAAAGCACTCTGGATATTGTTGTATTTTAACCTACTTCTCTTCGAGCAATCCAGAGGTTTTTTCTTCTTCTTCTTCTTCTAGCAATTTGCTATGCTTTCATAAAGAACTATTGCAAAAGCATTTTAAGTGTATTGGCTGTTCATTATATCGACTTCCCTCCAAGCAATATGGAAGTACTTTCTTTTCCGTAAATGACAAATTAACATAGGATTGTAGTATCATTCATATTCAAAAGCAACTAGTATGAAAGCATTACAGTTGTTATTTTGTCATTTAATTCACCTCCCTCAAAGCAGTGTGGAGGTAGCTTCTTTCCAATAAACGTCATTTTGATTAATTCATACCCCCACTCCGCCCCCCACCCCCACAGGCAAGCGATAATGTCAATTTAGGAAAGCATACTATAGTTCTCATTCATGAAGATCCACTATAAAAATGTTGTAAATATTATTTAGTCGTTTGATCCACTTACATCCACGTAATTTGGAGTAGTTACTTTCAGTAGACAACAAGTTAATCTAGGATTGCATTATGGATCACATTCATGAGAATCCAGTATAAAAACATTATAGACATGATTTTTGTCAATTGATGCACTTCTTTGTTGATTAACATATAGACATGTTCATGCAGGTAAATACGAGAATTCTTTCAATAAAAACCTCATAAGTTTTTCTTGTTAAAAAAAAAAATCAAAGACTAATAACGACTTTTGTGTTGTCACTAACTAAAGAAAAGATCAATCTATAAGAAAAATCATAGTCCAAAACTACATGCGTCCATGAAAATTTGAATCTCCAATTTGAAACGTAATTATTTAAATTGAAACCCATATCCATTGGTTCCACCAAATTTCCTAAAATATAAGTGATTGACTTCATTTCACTTTTCTGTTTATTTTTCTTTTTACTTTTTTGCTCTCCTCTCTCCACAATAGGAATTTTAACTAGCATGATACAATGAATGAAAATAATAGAAACATTTTTTTTTAAAAAAAAGAAAAAACTGCATGTCAATCAATATGTTTATACACGTAATCTGAAAAGCTAAGCATGCCTGCTTGAGCTCCTAAAAGATAAAGAAGCATCGATTGGTGGACCACTAATTCATAGCACAAATGTTCATGCAACAGTTGATATGCCACGTACTTCTTTTAACATGGCAGCAACCAAGCTCATGAAAACGGCACTTGAATGCCTTATATATAGGACATTGTCCCAAACTCAGCTTGCTAGAAGACGAAAGATATTGTAACCGAAATGAAACCACTGGAATGTCTGGAAACCAGTTGCTTCATCCATAGTGTCCCAAAACCAGCTAGCGCACTGTAGCCCATATAATTCAAACCCGCCACCTTAATTTCTGCTGTTCTCCCAACACAAAATTTGGCTGTTTCCACCTTACAAAAACAATATTATCCACTACATGACACTTCATTTCAAGCATATTATGCTGCATATAATCCATAGATTAAGTGTTCTACACTCTCTTTTTTTGAAAATTGTGATCAAGTGTTATACTCTTTTTTTCTTTTTGAAAATTGTGATTCAGTATTCTACTTGTCTAGGTTTATGTTGTCAAATGCCGGCAGACCATCACCTACTTCCGGCAATTTCGGCGCCATTGCTTTATTTATTCTCAATAAGCATGATTAGACTCTCCCTCATCCTTCTCTACATGGGACAAATTCCCACAAAAAACAGAGTTCATTTCTCGCGCCCAGCTGCTACTCTGAATACTCCCAAGTGTACTAAAGCATTCTCTATCTGTCTCTCTCTCTTTCCAACGTGCGCGAGTAGCAAGTAGCTCCTCTTTCTTCACCACCTTTCCTTCCCGCCACCGACGCGTCCCCTTCTGCCCTCATTTTTAAGCAAAGCCGACGCCCCCGCCACCACGAGCACCATGGCACTGAACGGCAACCCATACTGGAAGCCACATTACAGAGCGTGGGGCAGCACCGAGGTCCATCTCACCTTGTACTCGGACTCGTCGGCCTCCGCCGACGATCCCAGGCACAGCAATTGCGTGAAGTTCACCGTCAAATGGCGCCAGCTCGTGCAGCGGGTCGGCGCTCCAACCCGATCTGAATACGAGCGCCGCCTCCCCCCGGGCCATCACACCTGGGTGGAGGACCTCGACTCCTTCACCAACCCCGAGCGCACTCCAACCTGGCGGGCCTTAGCGGCGAGCCTCGTCTCCATCCCTCACATCCGTCACGAAGCCCGCAACTTCATCGAGGAAACCATCCTCATGGAGTCCCGCGACGCTGCTCGCCGGGCGGCCGCCCAGCGCCACCAGATAATGTGGGTCGTAGCCGACTGGGACATCAAGTCCCGCATCCCTTACTGGCCTCATGTGCAACACTTCGGCCGAAGGGACCGAGACCATGATGATCCCCACCAAGGAGCGGCCGGCAGCGGTGCCGGCGACCCGAATCTCGCGGTCGCCAACTTCATGGGTCGAGGTTCGCCGACGAGATGCACCGTCTGCCTTGGCGACCTAGAGAGCGGTTCTTTGGCCGGGTGGCTGCCATGTAGCCACGTGTTCCACCCGGTGTGTATTACCCAGTGGCTGCAGACCAGCAGGCTCTGCCCCATCTGCCGGCTTCAATTGCCATGAAGATCATGTCATGTGAAATTAAGAGAAGTCAAGTAGCAAATTCAGTGCGTGTTTCTTTAGTTTTAGTTTCTACGGTAGCTTTGTATGCCAAAGCACTGTGTGATGAAATTAAGATTTCTGCAATAAGACTGAAATAAGTAAAGGATGCTCTCTTTTTTTCTTTGAAAAAAATCGAGTGTGCTGTTTCTTGATTTCATGCCACCTCAAAACTTTTGGAGTATCAGGTTTGAATGATTATTGTTGGTATAATGATCTAACGAGCATATGTAGATTGGATGACATGCTAGAAATAGTTGTGTCAAGCCTGCACATTAGCATGTAGGCAAAGAACCATGGCATATATACAATGACAACTCTGTATACCTACATACATAGGAACATACATACATATGTACATATGTTTGTAGATCCAACATAGATCCAACAAGCCACACGTTATCGTGTATGGAAATATCATAAAAAAAGCAGTAAAATAAGCATGGCTTTTCTAGGGCTTTTCTAAAATGATCTAAGGATTTCATATTGTTGCTTGACTGACCTCCTTTTGATATTTGTGGTAATTCCTTAGAGTCAAGATCGAGTGAAGTATAAAATGATCTTAGGAGATCATGTTATCGCTAATTGTCTCTTGACCCATTTCTATTAAATATTTGTGATAATTCCTTTGTAGCACGATAGATGGTGAATGTAGCACCAAGAATGGTTTAACAGCATATCATTTTATCGCTTATTGCTAGATCTGCCACCAGTTGACATATATGGTATACAACAAATTATGAATCTAGAGTCAAGATTGGGTGATGTTTAAGATAATCTTAGGAGATCATGTTGTCGCTTATTGTTGCTAACCCTTCTCCATTTAATATATGTGATAATTCCTTTGTAGTATGATAGATAGTGAATGTAGCATCAAGAATGGTTTAACAGCAGATCATGTTGTTGTTTATTGCTAGATCCGCCACTATTTGACATCTATGGTATACAACGAATTATGAATCTAGAGTGATCTTAGGATAAATCATGTTGTCACTTATTGTCGCTTGATCATCTCCATTTGATATTTGTGATAATTCCTTTGTAGCACAACAAATGATGAATCTAGCGTCAAGAATGGTTTAACAGCAGATCATGTTGTCGTTTATTGCCAGATCACATATATGGTACACGACAAATTATGAATCTAGAGTCAAGATTATGTAAAGTATTAAATGATGTTAGGATATCATGTTGTCACTTATTGTCGTCGATCCACCTCCATTTGATATTTATGATAATTCCTTTGTAGTACGACAAATGCTGAATGTAGCATCAATAAGGATTTAATAGCAGATTATGTTGTCGTTTATTGTTAGATCTGCCACCATTTGACTTGGACGGTATACGACAAATTATGAATGTAGAGTCAAGTTCAGGTTAAGTATAAAATGATCATAGGATGTCATGTGGTCACTTACTATCGCTTGACCCAACTCCATTTGATATGTGTGACATTTTGTTTGGAGTACGGCAAATGGTGAATCTAGCACCAAGAATGGTTTAACAATAGTTCATGTTGTCGTTTATTGCTCTATCTTTTACCATTTGACATGCGTGGAATATATGATAAATTATAAATCCAGAATCAAGATTGGGTTAAATATAAAATAATCTTAGAATAGCATGTTGACGCTTATTGTCGCTTGACCCACCTCCTTTTGATATTTGTGACAATTACTTGATTTGTAGTTTCAGAAATGCTAAATCTAGCTTCAAGAATGGTTTAATAGTAGATCGCATTCTCATTTGTTGCTAGATCTCTTGTCATTTAACATGTATGGCCTACGACAAATTATGAATCTAGAGTGAAGTTTGGTTTAGGTAAAATTTTCTCAAGTAGAATTTATTGAAAATTAGTGATATGCTTATCAAGTTCGCTTTTAGAAGCATCCCTAGAATATCTGAATCCAACATATCAAGTTGTCATTTATTATTGCTAGATCCACTGCCATTTGTTATGTATAGTATACTATCGACAAATGATGAATCTGGAGTCAAGATTAGATTAAGTAAAATTTTCTCGAATTAGATGTTTCGAAAATAAATGATATGCTCATCTAGTTCACCTTTTAATACATCCCTAAAATATTGGAATCCAGCATATTTTTCTGTCGTTTATTATTGCTAGACAGTGGCCATTCGACATATACGACTAGATATGTCGCCATTTGATGTGTATGGTATACGACAAGCTAAGAACCTAGATCAAGATTGGGTTAAATAAAATCTTCTCAAGTCAAAATTCTTGAAAATTAGTGATGTGCTCATCAAGTTTGCTTTTAAAGGCATCCCTAGAATATTTGAACTAACATGTTGTCGTTTATTATTGCTAGATCCATTGCCATTTGATATGCACCGTACTCTACCGACAAATGATGAATCTAGCGTTAGATTTGGTTAAATAAAATTTTCTCCGATGAGATTTTTTGAAAATAAATGATATTCTCATCAAGTCGGACTTTTAAAAGCATCCCTCAAATATTTGAATCCAACATATCATGTTGTCGTTTAATATTAATAGATTGACCCCTATTTAACTCATATGATATACAACAACCGATGAATCTAGAGTCAAGATCGGGTTAAATAAAATTTCCATGAAATTTATTGAAAATAAGTGATGTGCTCATCAAGTCCTGTTGTTGTGTATTATCACTTGATGCATTGCATTTAACATGTACAATTACAATTCATTAGAAGCATATGGAAAATGATGAATGTAAAGTTAAGGATATCTTGTATAAAATTTTCTCCAACTAATAAAATTTATTGAAGATAAAAGATGTTCTTGTGAAGCTACTTTCTAGAAACATCCCTAGAACATTGAATCCATAATAGTGTACTGTTGCTTGTCATTGCTTAATCTGCTGCCTTTGCTTGTCATTGCTTAAGCTGTTGCCATTCAACATGTATGGTGATAATTCCTTTGTAGCATAAAACAAATGATGAACAAGATTCAAGATGGTCAAAGTAAATTTCTTTCAAAAAGAATATTACTGAATATAAGTGATGCACTTATTTGAACCCTCTATTATCCTATAAGTATAGAATAAATGCTGTTACACTGTACAACAAATAATGAGCATAGGATTGTTTGATGGAAATTTTGCTGGAACAAAGTATATGAAAATTAACAAATGCACTTACCAAGTAACATTTTACAAAGCATCTATTATTTTGATTTGTAATCTGCTACCATAGATGAATAAATACAAGTCCATTGTTTTAAAGAACATATAACAAAACTAGGATATATATATATATTTTTTTGATAGAGACTCTATGGTTTCAAATAGCAATAATTATTTAAAATTAACATTTCAAGAGTAGCCGTTTCTTTGA
>JAOXJJ010000725.1:1073783-1088964 GCA_025769935.1 Phoenix roebelenii | reverse complement strand
TCAAAGAAACGGCTACTCTTGAAATGTTAATTTTAAATAATTATTGCTATTTGAAACCATAGAGTCTCTATCAAAAAGAAAAAAAAGATCCTGGTTTTGTTATATGTTGTTTAGCACAATGGACTTGTATTTATTCATCTATGGTAGCAGTTTACACATCAAAATAATAGATGCTTTGTAAGATGTTACTTGGTAAGCGCATTAGTTTAATTTCATCAACTTTGTTCCAGCAAAATTTCCATCAAACAATCCTATGCTCATTAGTTGTTGTACAGTGTAACAGCATGTATTCTATACTTATAGGATAATAGAGGGTTCAAATAAGTGCATCACTTATCTTCAGTAATAATATTCTTTTTGAAAGAAATTTACTTACACCATCTTGAATCTAGTTCATCATTTGTTTTATGCTGCAAAGGAATTATCACCATACATATGTTGAATGGCAACGGCTTAAGCAATGACAAGCAAAGGCAGCAGATTAAGCAATGACAAGCAACAGTGCACTATTATGGACTCAATGTTCTAGGGATGTTTCTAGAAGGTAGCTTGACAAGCACATCTTTTATCTTCAATAAATTTTATTAGTTGGAGAAAATTTTATATAAGATATGCTTAACTTCAGATTCATCATTTTCTGTATGCTTCTAACTGATTGTAATTGTACATGTTAAATGCAATGCATCAAGTGATAATACACAACAACAAGACTCGATGAGCGCATCACTTATTTTCAATAAATTTCATGGAAAATTTTATTTAACCCAATCTTGACTCTAGATTCATCCGTTGTTGTATATCATATGAGTCAAATGGCGACCGATATCTTAATACTAAACGACAATATGATATGCTGGATTCAAATATTTGAGGGATGTTTTTAAAAAGTCTGACTTGATGAGCATATTATTTATTTTCGAAAAATCTCATTGGAGAAAATTTTATTTAACCCGATCTAGCTCTAGATTCATCATTTGTTGGTAGTGTACTATACATATCAAATGGCAATGGATCTAGCAATAATAAACAACAACATGTTAGTTCAAATATTCTAGGGATGCCTTTAAAAGCACTTGATGAGCACATCACTAATTTTCAAGAATTTCGACTTGAGAAGATTTTATTTAACCCAATCTTGACTCTAGATTTTTAACTTTTCGTATACCATACACGTCAAATGGCAGTAGATCTAGTGGTTTATGTCGAATGACAGTTGTCTAGCAATAATAAACGACAGAAAGATTTGCTGGATTCCAATATTTTAGGGATGTATTAAAAGGTGAACTAGATGAGCATATCATTTATTTTTGAAACATCTCATTCGAGAAAATTTTACTTAACCTAATCTTAACTCTAGATTCATCATTTGTCGGTAGTATACTATACATATCAAATGGCAGTGGATCTAGCAATAATAAATGACAACCTGATAGGTTGGATTCAGATATTCTAGGGATGCTTCTAAAAGCGAACTTGATGAGCATATCACTAATTTTCAATAAATTCTACTTGAGAAGATTTTACCTAAAACAAACTTAACTCTAGATTCATAATTTGTCGTATACCATATGTTAAATGACAAGATATCTAGCAACAAATAAGAACGCGATCTGCTATTAAACCATTCTTGAAGCATGATTTAGGATTTCTCAAACTACAAATCAATTATCACAAATATCAAAAGGAGGTTGGTCAAGCGACAATAAGCGACAACATGCTATTCTAAGATCATTTTATATTTAACCGAATCTTGATTCTAAATTCATAATTTGTCATATACCATACATGTCAAATGGTAGCAGATCTAGCAATAAAGGACAACATGAACTGTTGTTAAACCATTCTTGATGCTAGATTCATCATTTGCGTACTCCAAATAAAATATCACAAATATCAAATGGAGACGATCAAGCAATAATAAATGACCGCATGACATCCTATGATCATTTTATACTTAATCTGAACTTGACTCTGCATTCATAATTTGTCGTATACCATACAAGTAAAATAGTGGCAGATCTAACAATAAACGACAACATAATCTACTATTAAATCATTCTTGATGCTACATTCAACATTTGTTATACTCGTTTCTTTTTTTAAAAAATAGAAATTAAGATGCATAGGCAATAAGCTACACAAGGTGGGGTAGCTTTCCCCATAAATTTCTATCCCTAAACCTAAGTGGAGATGGAATCCATTCCGAACTCACTTGGTCTAACTATCAAAGACTTTACTAGCTCGATAAGTTTCACTCCTTCATTACCTCATAAAAATTAATGGATCGATCTCATTTTTTTCAATAAAAGAAAAAAAGGAAACTAAATCAAACATATTCGTAGCATTTATACAATGTTTGCTCAACCTTTTACTTTTTTTAAAAAAAAACTCCTCACTTTATAGATTCTAATATAAATAATAAATAAAAAAAATCTCACAACATGCCAACTAACATGGCTGCATGTTGACACACAAATTAAAGTTGCTAGTCTCAACCCATAAGAAGATGAAAAAATTGTAATTACTTCATAATATCCAGAATATCTCTAGGCCATACAAATAAAACCATGAATTTCTAAAATCCACCTTATTTGAAAAATAGGCTAGCCTATTGTATTCTAAAATCAACCACACCTATGCCCAATAACATAACTATGAATATAATTTAGAAGGTATGACCCTCTTCGATTGTATCTTCTTCTCTCGAATAATCTCAACGATATCTGCTGTGTATCTAACATTCAATACGGTAGGTATTGAAGTAAATGCATTATCAATGCTCCCTCCATTCTATAAAAGGCCCCGAGGCTAATAGCCCTCCAGAACCAACCTCCTCCATTCCCCATCTCTTATCAATGGAAGCTCCCTCTCCCCGTTTCCACCTTCCTTGAGTAGCCATCCCCATTCTTGATCTCTAATTCCATCTTTTTCCACCACCACCGCCACCACTGCTGCCACTTTAAACTCTAAGGCAATGGTAGGGTAACTAAGAAAAATCCCTCATGCACCAATCACTTTTGTTCATTTCATGACACACTTCATGATGCGAGTTCAAACAATTTGAGTAACTTTTTTTGATGTTTTTAACATGCAGTTCCTTCGTGGATCCGAAGAAAGGTTGTTTTTTAATTTTTGATCCCTCCTCTATCCATCACCATACCGAGCATTTATGTTTGTAGGAGGATCAGGAATTAAATATATTGTTCTTGGTTGAAGGGGTGTTAAGAAATTAGTCCATAGGGACCTTTTGTTAGAATCTGATCTATATAGGGACTGGTTGTTAATTTTTTTTTTTTCCTGCTTTACTTGGGAATTTTCCTGAACTATATCGTCATGGATGCTCCACCCCTCCCAAGAACTTACTCCTCTACGTGGGATGACGGTAGCGGCAACCTCGAGGTCATCATGCAGTCCACCCCAACCTCAACGGACCCCCAACACATCGACCATGCACAGATCATGTTCCACCAGCACAACCGCAGCATCCTGGTCGGCGCCCCTTCGGACATGGAGAACGTGGTGAACCTCACCTCACCAATCCATGAGACATGGCTTGAGGGCCTCCAAGGCTTGGCATCCTTCGAGCAAACGGTGGCTGGCCAGGCCATCTTAGCTCACATTCACTCAACCCCCTACCTTCCTGAGTGTCTTCAAAACTACTACGTTAACGCCGTCTTGTCTGAAGCCCAAGATTCTGCCAGGATAGCAGCTTCCCGGGAGCATCGGGCGGTAAGGATGGTCTTCCATCTGAATATCTCGGTCATCATGATGTTCGATGATGATTACGACAGCTCTGCCGAGGATGGGGAGGATGCGGCGGCCGGAAATGTCGAAATGGATGCTGCGATGGGCTTGGGGGATGCCGGGGTGGATGCAGTTACGGCAAATGTCGAGGAGGATGCATCGTCTGAAGCGTCTGAGGTCGAGACAATGGCAGGGAATGATGCTGTCCAGCCAGAGGATTTGGAGGCAGTAGAAGTTGTCGGGGGATTATCCCCTGAAGCTATTGCAAACCATCTGACTGTCGATAATTTCATGGGTGCAGATCCGGAAACATGTGCGATATGCCTCCAGAACATCGCGGGAGGAACCCCGGCAGGGTGGCTGCCTTGCGCCCATGTCTTCCATCCATACTGCATTGCGGATTGGCTCAAGAGAAGTGGGACGTGCCCTATCTGCCGTCTCCAGTTGCCAGATATTGGTGGTAATTAGATTGGCTTTCAAACTGTTTGGAAAAATTCGGTGGCAATAAGACATGATGTTAAGAAAAATGTGTTCAGGAAATTGGGTTATCTATCTTTTCTGCCTTTTCATGTTATCCATCTCAATCAAGAATAAAAGAAAACTTGGAAGGCTTCTTCCAAAGTTCCTTTTGTGTGTGTGTGTGTAAGTTTGTTTCATTCCATCAATTCCCAAAGTTTTTCCTTCATGTAATTTGTTGACCTAATTTAGGAGAGTCAGCCTTGGCGCAGCCATAAAATTAGTTCATCGTGATCTAGAGTGAATGGGTTCAAGATATGAAAACAGTCTCACTATATATGAGAATAAGGATGCATACATCTGACCCTTTTCATATTCTATGTACAATGGCAAGAGTTTCATGCACCAGCTGGTCTTTTGTGTATTTATTGACTTTTAAAGACAATATTTTTATATACTGATTTCTTTCAATTTTGACAACTTCAATATCGACCTATTATTTGTTTGGAAGAAAAAAAAAAGGAGAAAAATAATGACATGTGTTGGAATAAACTAGGAATTTCTTTGTGCTGGCATTGTTTCGTGTTTATATTAACTGAGAAGCATATTCATGTTATGAAGCAAATCATTTCTTTAGAATTTACATTGTTGCTGAAGGCTCAAAAGCCGTGACATGAATGTAATTGACAAGAACTCTCTGATAACAGAAGCAGTAGCTATTAGCCTATTTGCAAAATAGGGTTTTGTTCCTGAAAAACCATAACAAGGGTCTACTACATGTAACTATAAGCGCTTTTAGGAGCTTGACTTTATATATCCAATAAGCCTTATGTTAAGACATATGAGAGTTTTGTAAATTGAAAGATAGTTTTTTTTAAAAAAAAATGATTGATTAAAATTAATGACAAATAAATAAATCATCTATCAATCAACTTTTTATATTGTTTTTCATTATATCACTCATTCCATAGTCTCCATATATAACAAGATTCGTCACACAAAAGAAAAATAATGAACTTCTAGAGTCAAGAATGGTGTTTGCAAATCTCACCCACAATAACTCATCAAGTCATTTTTTTAAAAAAAGTTCACTATGTTAAAAAAAGCCATTGTGGAGACTAGATGCTCTCTGCTCGGATACGGGGTCTGGAAGGGCGTATCGCTCTGCTAGTAGCCTTGGTGGTGCCAGGTGTGACGTACTCACACGTGGTATTCGTGCCAGAGCCCAGAGGGGTAACCGAGCCGGGCCCACAGATGGGGAGGGTATGAGTAAAATCGGCTGGGAACACACGGTCATTCTGCCTGTATCGATCATTCTCCTGGCAGGGTGGGGGCCCAGTGGGAGCTGCTACGCGGAGGTGGGCTTGTCCCTTTCTCCCCCCTTCCCCTTTTCTTTAGCGAAAAAAAAAGAGTTCACTATTTTGTTATTTAACCTGCCGCCGTCCAACTTTTACACTAGGAAACCTCAGTCGACTAGATATAGTGAATGGTCAATTTTACATAAGAACTATAACTATAAGAAGATTACTTTAAAAAAAAAATATCTGGCTCAAGTAGGAATGCATTTTGGGACGTTGGTTTGGAATCTTATACCCATAATATATGAAAAATATTGTGAATCAAAGGATTAAAGTAGATGTCGTGTGTTAATTAACTTTTTTTCTTTTCTTTTTTGTGCTTACTTTGCACTCCACAGTTTAAAAAAAAAATGTAAACAACAATAAAATGGTAACATGGAATCTTCATATATCAACTCACATGTCAAGAAAACAAATAAAATAAATTTGCCATCCGTGTCTCACAAGCAGGCGAAAAATTTGTAATTGAAGTATAATATTACAAGCAAAATCTACCATCTACATTTAACCATACTATTTGAAAATCAACTAGCTAGCACCTACAATTCGTTGCCAAGTCTCCCCACATAATTATTTTATAACGTATGACACCTACTATTAACTTTGAAGGTACAATCTAGCGATGAGATTAAATTTTTATTAAATTTTTTGTTTATCAACCCAGTTTTTATACTTTTATAAATCAAAATATAGACAATATCTATGGATTCCTACCTTTTGGACAGCTGTCACCCTGAAATTCTTCTAATCCCCAATGCAGTAAATTAATATGCTATTAATGACCGAAATTAACTGATAGTCCCACCTTTTGGAATGCTATCATAACCCAAATTTTCCTTAATTATCTCCAATTAATGAAGAAAATTAATTGTGCTATTAATTCATTTCCAAAATAACAACTGCTTTTACCCTTTCTTTCCCTCTCTCTCAATTATGAAATATTATGGCTTTGCACCGTGTTCACAAGCTTGTGCAGGCCACCAAGCATCGAAGCATATTTTAATAAACTAATTACCGAAGATGAGCATGTATGTGAAGATCTATGCAAGCATGTGTTTAGTCTCACATTGGTTATTCGCTAGGTAGATCTTGGTACTTATACAGAATCAAGAAACCCAAATAATATCTTCTGGTCAATCTTTTTGGGTGAGGTCTTGAATTGTTACAAATGGTATCAGAGCGAACCCGGTTTATAACTTATGTGGATTAGGAGACACTGCAGCATGGATCCATTAAGGTTGACCATAGGTCGATCGTAGTGTTTGTGATTAGATTTGAACTTTTAATCTGACAAAGACGCTAGGGCCTAAATGGGAAGAGTATGAATCACCACTTGCTCACGACTTTGATGCGTTCCTGTCCTTTTCTTCTCCTATATGGTTGAGTGGTTGAAGCTTGATACCATGGATCCCTATTGTACCAATCGTAAGCCGGTCATGTTTACGTGTGTAGGGGTGCAAATGGGTCGGGTTGGGTCATGAGTGACCCTTGACCCAACTTGATTTCTTGTTTGGGTTCTAATTTTGGACCTAGACATGACCCAATTGAAGATTGGGTTGGGTCGGGTCGAGTTCACGGCTACAATTTTTGACCCAATGGGTCATTCGGGTCTGATCGGGTCTGAGACAAGAAACGAGATGGACTAGCAGCTTCCACACTTTTGACCAATCACCACCACCTCGACTGCCTTTTCTAGACCAAATCAAAATCATTGCCAACTAATGCGCATTGAAACCCCAGCACTATGATGAGGACCCCATCAAATTTCACCATGGTGGCCCCAAGCCAAACGAGATTCGCCGCATGCACGAAGGCTTGGACGAGTACATCTTCGGCGGAGGGACATATTTCGGGCAGTTGAGTTTCTTGGAGGTTAACCTAAGCCCGAATCAAGGGAAACCTTGGCGAGAACGACCCCAACGCACCCGCTCGCATCGATAGGCCAGCCCGCACGCGCGCCCGAACACCAAACTCTGCATGCGCGTCATTCATATTCAATGCCTGCCATGCGCACAAGTGCATGGACCACTCCATTCAAGGGCAACAATCATGGACGCCATTCAAATTCAAATGGCTGCCATGCGTGCAAGCCACGTCATCAATCGGGCGCATGGACCACTCTATTCAAAGGCGACAATCATTGCCACCATTCAAATTCAAACGGCTGCCATTCAAATTCAAATGGCCTCCATGCGTGCAAGCCACGTCATCAACCGTGCGCATGGACTACTCCATTCAAGAGTGACAATCATGGGCACCCAAATTGCAGCCTTGATGTGCATCAGATGGAGCACTTTTGAGAGGCCAAGTGTCACCCAATGAGGACTCTTCATGAGGGCAAGATTCAGGCTAAATCATTTGAATTTATGTCCTTTCTGTTGAATGTTTGAATTTGGATTTCGAATTGCTTTTGTATTAGGTCTATATAAGAGATATGATAGGGCTAGTGAGGACATCTTTTGGCATTTGTATTTTCACCTAAGTGTGTGTCAGCCTATTGGCTTAGGAGGCCTTATGCCTATGTATTTCAGCCTTAGGTTTGTCTAAGGCTTGGGCTAGTATGGGATAAACCAATCCCTGCTAGATTGGGCTAGTATAGGATAAACCAATCCCCGCTAGATTGGGCTAGTGTCGGAATAAATCAATCCCCGCTAGATTGTTCTTATTCTAGTTTTATTGGAATCGAATCAACAAACTTTCCTCTCATTGTTCTTAGCTTGTGAGTTGATTCAACTTGTACAATCATCAAGGTAAGCTGCAGCCAGTAATTTTAATCCTTGGACAAAGATTCCAAAGGTACCGATCTTCTTGTGCAAGCCTTGGGGTATGCTGCAGCCAATAATCCTGATCCGTGGACAAGGAGTTCAAGAAGTTCCGATCAGCAAATTCATTGGCGTTGCCTAAGTCTGGTCATGGCATCATCTAAACCTAAGGAGGATGCTAAGGTTAGCGGCCAAGGCATGGATAGGCCTGGTGTGGGCAGCGGCCGACCGATGCACCCCACCAAACTAGTGCTTTCATTGAGAGCTTCGAAAGGGAGATCTCTCAAGAGATAACGCCCTACCAAGAAGAAATTTAGTTTTGGATTTGCTAAGATAAATCAGAGGCAGATCATAGATCTATTGGTGCTTGCATTTGCAATTATTTGGATCTGTGTGAAGGAGTAGTTTGCATGCTTTAGATCTGAATTTTTGAAGTAGACTACTCGAAGTTGTTTAAAATTCTGCGAGTAGATTGAGATCTTAAAATCTCTGGATCATATCAACTGCTTGTGAATATTGGTTTGCCATTTAAATCAACTGCATTCAGGGCCGATTGTGATTGGAAAGTGAAGGGCCAATCAATTTTTTGGCTTTGCCAAGTTCAACTAGGGATAGCATAAAGAGAGGCTACTGGTAGCACCTTATGCTATTTGACCTAACTACAGTGACTCAGAGAACAGGCATAGTCAACCAAGGTAGGGTCAGTTCATCCTTTAGGTGACAACCGCAGGAGGTGTGTGGTAGATCTGGGATTCAGCTAAGGTAGGGTCGGTTCATCCTTTGGGTGACGACTGCAGGTCGGAAGTTTTTGTCAGCAGTCGGATCTAAGTTTGAAAATTCCAATTTTGAAATCCATTCGATTGGTGGGTGTTTGAAATTTGATATTTAAAATTCTGCATTTACATCAAATTGGCACTTGGTGATCCAAATTTGTAAATCCCTCGGATTAAAGAAAATTTGAATTTTGAATTTTGAAATTTAAAGATCTATCAGAGTTTAAAAAATTCTGTAGCATAAAGGGATCCATTTCAATTTTGAAAATTCTGCATATCTTAGATTTAAGGCTGAAGATTCAAATTTTAAGTCTTTCAAATCAATGGGGGATTTGAAATTGGAAATTAAGTTGGATGGTTGGAGATTAACCTCCGCAAATCACGAAACTGTTGGACTTTAAATTCTGCACATCCTTCATTTGAATTTCAAATTTGAATCTGTTGGGTCTGTTATTTCCTAAAATTCTGCATGTGTTGGAGCTTGCGGTTACTTGAAATTCAGCACACTTGTGAGCTGGTTTGGATTGGATCTGGCTGGTGTTAACTTAGTGGCTAGTTAACCGCAAGAGGGGGCAGACCTACAATAGTCTAAGAGATCTTAATTGAGTCAGATTGGGTGGCAAATAGGGACTAATTTTAGCAAGGACTGAACCTTCTAGTAGTCTGAATTTTTCAGCAGTGCAATTTGGAGATGGAGTATGGTGCAAGCTCCAACACTCACCAACAGAGGCTTGGCTTCATGAAGAAAGGTACAAATCATCTAAATAGGGCAATGGAGACTCTATCCAATTGGAGGGTTGATATAAGGAGAGATGGGGAAGAAAGAAGAAGGGAGCAAGAAAAGAAGAGAAGAGAAGAAAAAAGACAAGAGAGGATAGAGTTGGAGTAAAAAAGAGAAAGAGAGAGGGAGCATAGGAGGACTCATTGTCAGAGGCCTAGATTGCATGCCTCACGGTAGGGCCAAGCAAGGGATGAAAGGGAAAACATGAGGGAAAACACGAGAGAGAACATGAGGCGAGGAAGAATAGACGAAAGAAGAGTGGTGTTAGAGAGATGGATATAGGAGACCGAGTCCGAGGAAGAGCCTTTCCATGCTCGAAGGTCTTATGGCCAAAGAACCACACACTACAGGAAAACCAACCTATCCCGACACTTTTTGCAACCTTTAGCGATACTTATATGCGTCGGCTAAAGTTCCGCCGACATAACGCGAAGTGTTGCCAAAGCGTCGGTGATACCAGAGTGGCAAAATATTTTGCTGACGCTGCACGAAATTGTCAGTAAAAACTGGGATTTGCCTACGCTTATAAAGCGTTGGCGAATACCTAACAGATAAATTCTTCACGTTTTTCCTCATGATTTTTGCCGACGCTTTAAAGCATCGGCCAATACCAACGCTTCAAAGTATCGATAAATCCCATTTTTGCCGACGCTATATAAAGCATTTAAAGCATCGGCATAGGCGTGCCATGCCAAGGCCAGGCCAATGCCATGACGTTTTTTACCGACACTTAAAAGCGTCGAAAATTGTATTCTTTAAAAAAAATAAAAATGCAAATTCATATTATAAAACACACATTATAACAATATGAACCTGTATTACATTAACATTAACACTAACATTCAGATCATTCGAAATATTTATATTGTCATATTCAATTAAATTTACATAATAAGTTTAGAATTACAATGTACTTTAAAAAATAAGAAACATATACATATAAAACTCCATAAAAAATAGTCTAGAAGTTATCAGGAATGGGATTCAGCTCCATCATCATCATCATCTTTACGAGCGTTTGAAGTATCAAGAACCTACAAAAAAAGAAAACCTTAGAAGTTAGGAATAATGTGATACATTAACTCATATATCATAATTGATAATATGTAAAATATTCAAATATATATAGTTATTTACCTGAAAAAGAAGAAATCGTTGTAACATAAATGAAATATTCGTAAGCTGAAACTGAAAATTTTCTTGGTTCTGCTTCAGCTCTTCAATAGTTACTTGAAGATGACAAACTTCTGCAGTATTATTATCTTTTCTGACATTTCTTGTATACATGCCCACTACAGACAACTGAGTGGGGGTAACTCCAACATCGTAACCCCTCACTTGACTATAATGCTCTGGGCCCATCAATTCAGCGAGCACTTGAGCTTCAATATGACTGGTCGCGTTGGATGATGATGACTCTCTGATGTGCTCTGAAATAAGATTTGTTGCCCTTTCCTATATCTCTCAAAAGAAAAAGTCAAATTAATATATGTCAATAATAGAATAAAAAAAATCGTTGCACAAGTCAAAAATGAATACATACAACTATATCTCTTGACTCTTTCCGAACAAAGCTACCATCTTGGTGAGTCATCTTATAAAACTCCACCTTACCAGGCTCCCTCCCATTATCATCCATCTACAACAAAAAGTATGTTTCAAAACTATACATGCTATATGATAGAACAATTTAAGATAAATTTAAAGAGTTTCAAAAAAACTTACGAATTCAGCTCTACCCCTCGCATAACTCATAGAGCTTGAAGTGGGAGCAACAGTATGCGATGCTCGAGCAGCTCTACCAATGTTGGAATATATCTTTTCCAAAAAATAATAAACAATGTAATTTATACAATGTATAAATTTTTAATCTATGATAATAGTAAATACAATCTAAGGTATTGAAAAAATATACACAATCTGAGCTCTTTCGGAAAACCAGTAGTGGACAAGCTCTCTCTATTGATGAAAGATTACATCTGGAGGACAAACACGGGCCACCTCCTCTTCAGTCATGCCCTCATGTTTCCAGTTCGTCTTTAGCTTTGCCTTATATTCTTTTCATTTACGATTGACAGACTTCAGCACCCAATCATGGCTCTTTGCAGGAAGAACAAACTTTTTCTACAACAAAGTCAAAAATATTATATCAATGTAAAATCAAAAAATAATTGAAGATAGTAAGCAAATTCAATTATTTACCTCAATAACTCTAAGAAACTCAACCTTATACGAAGGAAGCATTTCATTCCATTTTGTATAGTTGAGCGGATATAACTATCCCTTCCACGCAACCGATCCAAAAAAAGTGGATAAAATGTCTACAGCTTTCTTGATGGGCTGCCCTAGTTAGTTGCAATGGACGACGATCTTCTAATCCTCACGTAGGGTCCACACGTCCTGTGCTCGAGTGGGCTCTCGTGTTCTCCTCACTCTCCCCAGTCCATCTATAAAATAAGAAGTCCATTAAAGGCAAATGATTTAAAATAATTAGATTGTAAGAGAAATTAATATATAAACTGTAAATCAAATTATCCTGGATGTCCACGTCATCCGTGTCTGGACAAGCTGTAGGTGGCGTGTGCTCAGACTGGGACTCAGGTTGAGTATGGGGCTCGTCGGGCTGCTGAGAACGATCAGAAGTGGATCCCACGGATGTGTGCCGAAACTCAATATCTTTGAAATATTTTCCTCGTGGAACGTTATAACCTAGTATGCACAAAAAAGAATCAATATTAGTTAAATATTAAAAGTATAGAAATAATTTAAGAATTGCAAAATAATTTAATGTATAAAAGTAATATTTGTCTTACCATTAAGAAACTATATTGTCTCATTCAACATCCATCCTAACCAAACTAGCAAAATTCAATTCATCAATTGGCGTAACATTAAAAGGCAGATCGCAACTCTATGGTACCATCAAACTGATTATTCTGATGTCGAAATGGATGGTTTGCTTTTAACCATCGACGATGACCCATATAACAAAACTTTTCTCGATGTTTTAACCAATATAAATGAGTTGAATCTTCACAAGAAGGGCATGCAATGCGCCCCTTAGTGCTCCAATCGGATAAATTAGCATATGCAGAAAAATCATTGATTGTTCAAATAAGAGCTGCGCGCATTTTGAATATTCGGCTAGTAAAAGCATCAAATGCATCAATACCCTGCAATAACTTTTTCAATTCACGTATTAGATGCTGCAGAAAAATATCTATATCATTACCTAGGCTCTTATCACCGGGAATAACCATTGACGAAATGAGAGAAGACTGTTTCATACACATTCATGGAGGCAAATTATATGGAACCAAAACAACTGGCCAAGTGCTATATGTAGAACTCATTGTTCGAAATGGATTAAATCCATCACTAGCCAAACCCAACCTAACACTGCGAACATCAGTAGCAAATTCGGGATGTCTATCATCAAATGCTTTTCATGCTAAACTATCTGCTGGATGTCTTAACATTCTATCCCTTGTACGGCCTTCATCATGCCATCTCATTAAGGAAGCTGTCTTTGATGATGCATTCATCCTTTTTTAATCTAGGTATGAGAGAAAAATACCTCAAAACTTTAGCCGAAATTTTTTAAGACTGTGCAGCATCCACTTCATTCGACAAATCATGCTCGTCTTCATTTTATTTTTTCCATCATGAAGATCCATATGTTCGGCACAAATCTTCATTAATACTTTCACCACGGTATAAAATATAGTCATTTGGACAACTATGCATCTTTTCATATCCAAGATTCAAGTCTTTTACTAGTTTTTTAGCTTCATAAGAAGATGACAGCAAAATAACACCTTGTTGCCCGGTAGATGCAACCTAAGAGGGGAGGGTGAATTGGGTCTTTTAAAAACTTGTCAACTACTTCTAAACTTTTCAATTAATTAAGCTAAGTTGTATAAATGCACAGTGGAATTTAAACTTAGCAACAATTTGATTCTAATCTGATCAAAATTAAAACTATTAAATAGTGGACTCAATAAACAATTAGTCTAGATTTTTCCAAGCAAGCCTTTCAATACAATGTATCTTAATGCAATTTTATTAAATGAAACTTGATTAAACAATTTGAATATACTTGCAACTAAAGGATACGTGGATAAGAGTTAAGCAAGTAATTCAATTAGATATTTATATAAGTAAGTAAGTGAGGTAAGTAAACAATGAAAGAAAGAATCACAAACACAACAAACATATAGTGGTTCGGTGCACCCCAGCACCTACATCCACTCCTCAAGACCTCTTGGAAATTTCACTATAATCCCTTAGATTACAGCTGGTTGTTTTACAGGCTCACAACCTAACTTGTTGTTTTCACGAGATCACAACGAACTCGGTCGGTTTTCACAGGCTCACCGACTAGAACCAACTGATTATTTTTCCGGGGTGACAATCAAATCCAGTTGGTTTTCCTCGGTTCACCAACCACAACCTTACACCGTTGGTTTTCCCTTTGGTTTACCAACAAACCTTAACCCCTTGATTCAATCCCTTGATTGAATCAAGTTACAAGATATTAGAACAAGGGTTTAAAACAAATACAAGCTTCTTAAACAAGCAGATATAACAATGTAAATAAATAGAGTAAAGAGAAGAAGCCCTCAACCAAGTTTTGCAAATAAAGGAAGTCGGCTTCTTCTTTACTTGACCCTCTTCTGATTTCGTACGAGGTAGAGGATCACTGAGGTAGCACACAGTTGGAGAGGAAGCCTTGGAATTCACTCAGATGCCCTTCTTCTCTCTCTATTGCTTTGAATGGCCTTTTTGTGCTTTTGGGAGGTTTCTCTTAAAATCTCTTTGAAATCTCTTTCCTATGTGTTCTTTCCCACTTTCTTAACTTCTTTCCTAGCTCTTCCCTTGATTTTATAGCTTTGGATAGCGTGGGAGCAAAGATATAGCCATTAGAGACAAGAATAGAGCCGTTGGAGTTGAGAAAAAATTAGTCGTTATGCCTCCCAGTGTGCTCGAGTCGACTCGGCTGAAGCAGGAGTCGACTCGTGAATAGGAGTATGCTTGGCACTGTAGCTGAAAGTCGACTCGACTGTAGCTGGAGTCGACTCGAGCACTATAGCGCTGAGAATCAACTCTCTGTCTTTTTCTGTGGGAGTCGGCTCATGAATAGTAGGAATCGAATCGAACACTGTTTCTTGAAACTCCAGAGTGCCAGAGTCGACTTTGAACTTCCAGGAGTCGACTCAAGGACTGTTCCTTTGAATTTTTCTTTGAATTTGCTACTCCAACTTGAATCCTTTGAACTTGAAACTTGGGCCAATGAAGTGTGGCTTT
>JAOXJJ010000725.1:1019705-1073683 GCA_025769935.1 Phoenix roebelenii | reverse complement strand
TATCTTTTTTCTTGCAACACAAATATTAGTAATTATACTTCAAGATTTTGTGATCATCAAAATCAATCTTTGGGTCAGCACACCTTCTAGAAATGCATCTTTTAATAATTGAAGAAACATAGTAAAAGACTTGTCAGACCATCCATTCAAATATTTCAAATGGAATAAATGCACCATAAAAAAAAATCTTCGTAAAATTCTTACAATCCGGATAAGTTCTTTATCGTAATCTTTTAGCAAGTTATGATACCGAGTTGTGTTATCTTCAGAGTCTATAGGTTCCTCAACATGTATAGATTCAGTAACAATATGCTTACCACCTATTGGAGCTCCTTCTTGCTCTCCACTTAAATCTATTAAATTTATAATATTATGTTCAAGAGCATCTCTGAGTAAGCCCTTCATATCATCTTCTATAATAGAATTTATGTCCGTGTTACTAGATCCAATACTAGCAGTGTGTTCCATAATTAAGGGTTGGTTAGATGAAGACGACAATTTAGACTCTCCATGAAATATCCATTCCGTATAACCCTTCAGAAAACTATTCCATACCAAATATTCTTCAACAGTTTTTGGAGCCATAGCAAAACAATTTATTCATTTTTGACATGGACAAAAAATATTCTCATTCATTTTAGATTTCTCAGAAGCAAATTTAACGAAATTCTGAACTCCATTCAAATATTCGGCACTGGATCTCGACTTATTTATCCAATTTTTGTCCATTCTATTAAAATACTAATTTAACTGCAACTAATATAAAAAAATAATAAATAAAATTAGGGTATGAATCACCAATACAAACTCGTGGTATAAAAAAGGGATATTGATCCATTGCATTATTATTGCATGGGCTACTAAAAGTAGTCATATTAAAGTGAAAGGGTGCTATACTAAATCCAATCCTTAGCCTGAGGCCTCATGAATCATCAACCTTTACAAACACAGAGGACAGGTCATTCTGAAAAATCGTCGGCATGAGAACATAGAGGCATCAATGATCTCATAGGCCATTTTAAATAATCTTTTCAAAAAATTATTAAAAAAATTAAAAAGAAAGGGAGACTAAGCCATAGTGGAACACATAACTCATGGTGGAAGCTAGCATACAGAAAAAATTGCTTTATGTCACATAACTCATGGTGGAAGCTTTTGTTCAGATGATGGATTTGATAATTGAAGCTAGCATACAGAAAGCATCTAATAAGGTGTCTCAAGCATGACTCTATAGAGCAACTACTTCCACCATGAGTCAGAAGTGAGTTAGTTTGTCAATATCCAGGAAATGTCAACCATGAATTGGAAATAGTATGAAAGCATCTACCTCATTCCAATGCATTCCTATAATCCCAACCCATAGCTTAAAAATCTATAAACAAGAGCTTGTGACGAGGAACCAAGACAATTTTACAAGAGCTATTAACTACCAAGCATTGTGACTTTGCAATTGACAGGACATACAAGTGTAAAATCAATAATTGAGTTTTCTTTTGATCTTTTCTTGGATGTTCTGATCTTTTGCCAGAACAAAGAATAAGAATAAAAAAGCTTTTGCTACTCATGAATTATACCTAGAAATATAAATATTTTATTTATATAAATATTTGAATTGGAAATATAAATATGAAAGCAAAGCGATGAAATATAGAGAGTTTTGAAGCTTTAGCACTCATTATTCATTGCAATGTACTTGTTTATTGAGTGCCCAAATGAGCTGTTCCTCCTTAAAATTACAGGTAACTTGGGATGTGGCTGCCTTTGCCATTTAATTCTTCGAACAAATGCAAATAATAAGGAGGTTACCCATGTGACTTACAAAGTGAAGGATGATAGTACTATATTCTAAAAAAATGATTGCATTCTAAGAATGATGAATTTGATGTAGGTACCCAAAGTTTCGAAACATCTCGCATTGGATCATTTGCTTCCGAAGGTCCCAATAGAACAAAGAGACGCAGAAGAGATCTGTGGCATGTGGGAATGGTGAGGTTTCAAAAGCCAATTTTTTGACAATCAAAGCAAAGACATCTTCTTGCACAGACTAAACTAAAACCATACAGAATCACAACTTACACCCATGAAGGTTTTCGAATCCAAGACAAGAAGACAAGAAAATCTAGGGGAAAGGTACTTAGTTTCCAAGTGATCGGTTCAGCATTGTGAGGAAAGGCATCTTGATAAGCAGTGCCTTCCAGCTTTGGATGTTGCGACATGCACTTCATGGGAAGCATCATTCTGATACGGATGAAATCAAGGGATCACCGCAGACAAAAAGTAAGATGTAGGATCAGCAATGGGACCAACCCAGTTTCCAAGCCCCCCTTTTCCTTACTGGTACCCCAAACCCTACTCTTTTTTTCACATCCCCCTTTCGAAGCAGATATTCATACCCGAAACTCTACTCTTCGCTTAGGGTTGTTAAGCTCACTTCAACGCCTCGACTGAGGAAGGAGAGAAGATGGGAATCGAAAAAGAGGAAGAACATAATACCTCTAGAGCTCTCCCGGTCGGCGCCATAGAGGAGGGAGGAGGAGAGGAGGTTGCAGACGCGTGGTCGCTCGATGCTGGAGAGGAGAGAGGAGAGGGGGTTGGGTGAGCGTTAAAAACAAGAAGAAAACAAAGAGGAGAAGGAGGAGGAGGAGGCTTACCTTAGACGAGGGCGAGATCGATTGGGGCGGAGAAATGGAATCTTCGATCGCTGATCGGAGCTTGGGACGGAGGTGAGATCAGTTTGATGTCGGCGCGCAGCTAGGGCATCGATCGAAAGAGGATGAGAAGAGGGGGCCGGGCGAGCGGTTTGGAGGATTTTATGCTTTTTAACGATGCTTTTAAGCATCGTCATTTCTAAATATTTTAATGACGCTTTAAAACGTCATCATTTCTCGAGCTTTTCCAACTCTAGGCAGAAGCATCGGCAAAGGTTGGTGCTGAGCCAAACTGTCTCGACACTTCCCTTTAGCATCGGAAAAATAGAGTCAAGAAAACTCATATTTCCTGTAGTGACATGGAGAGGAGGAGGAGAGATAGAGGTTACTATGCTGAGGAATCAGAGTTCGAAGAGGAGCCCTTCCATGGTCGAAGGTTTGAAGGCCGGAGAGACTACATGGATAGGAGGAGAGGAGATAGAAGTCCATTTGTGGGTAGACATGAAGGACGAGTTGCTGAATCCAAAGAGAGTATTGTTAGGGATCCACGACTTCAGGTGAGGGGGCCAAGAACACCCACACTTGTCTTCTCAAGCTGCAATAGCAAGGACACCAAATCTTTGCACCCGCAAGCGACATCGAGTGGTATAGAAGGTGCTGGACACATTTGCAACCAACAGCCCATGGAGATCGAGGAATTCTTCTGAGAAGAGCATCAAGCCACCGGCCAAGAAAACATGCCAGATGATTGCAACAAAGAGGAGGATGATACAACAGAACATGCAACAATAAGCCATGAAGAAGCCCTGCGACAAGGGGTGGCTAATGCAAGGGACTTGAAACAGGAGATCATCAAAGAGATGGAAGATCATGTTGGTGTAACACTTAGCAACAGCAACTTACAGGCTTGTGACCATGACCAAGAGGCAATCACCCTTGATGTCCGGGTGCAAGAAATCCGCAAAAGAATTGAAGCAACTATTAATGGGTTGCACCATTCAGAATACAAGAAGGACTAATCTTCTACATGCGATATGTCCATATGCCTATTATTCCTAACTTTAGCAGGGACATATTTGGGCACTTTTTCAACTGCAAAAAATGTGGACATCCCGGACAAGTTCACTCCTACATCCAAGTAAAGCATCTTTCCTATGGGAAAAGGATGATGACTCGACAAGGGATGATCTATTGGGGCAGCATGTCGAAGGTTGTCATGGCCCAGCGGTACCTCAACCATATCCTTGAGGACAAGAATATTTTTCAAGAAAGGGGGAATGATGAGGGCTCCATCAAATTTCACCATGGCGGCCCCAAGCCAAGCGAGATTCGCCACATGCACGAAGGCTTGGATGAGTACATCTTCGGCGGAGGGACATATTTTGGGCAGTTAAGTTCCTTAGAAGCTAGCCTAAGCTCAGCCGAATCAAGGGCAGCCCCAAAGAACGCGGCCCCAACGCGCCCGCCCGCATCGATAGGCCAGCCTGTACGTACACTCGAATACTGAACTCCGCACGTGCGTCACTCAAATTCAAATGCCTGTCACGCACACAAGTGCATGGACCACTCCATTCAGGGGTGACAATCATGGGCGCCATTCAAATTCAAATGGCCGCCATGCGCGTAAGCCACGTCATCAACCGTGCATATGGACCACTCTATTCAAGGATGACAATCATGGCCGTCATTCAAATTTAAATGGCTGCTATTCAAATTCAAATGGCCGCCATTCAAATTCATATGGCCGCCATGCGCGTAAGCCACGTCATCAACCATGCGCATGGACCACTCCATTTACAAGTGATAATTATGGGTGCCCAAAATTGCATCCTTGATATGCGCCAAATGGAACACTCTGGATGAGCCAAGTGTCATCCAACGAGGACTCTTCGTGAGGGTGTGATTCATGGCTACATCATTTAAATTTATGTCCTTTCCATTGAATGTTTGAATTTGAATTTTGAATTGCTTTTGTATTAGGTCTATATAAGAGATAGGATAGGGTTAGTGAGGACATCTTTTGGCATTTGTATTTCCACCTAAGAGTGTGTCAGCCTATAGGCTTGAGAGGCCTTGTGCCTATGTATTTCGGCCTTAGGTTTGTCTAAGGCTTGGCTAGTGTGGGATAAACCAATCTCCGCTAGATTGGGCTAGTTTGGGATAAACCAATCCCCGCTAGATTGGGCTAGTGTTGGGATAAATCAATCTCCCACTAGATTGTTCTTGTTCTAGTTTTATTGGAATCGAATCAACAATCTTTCCTCTCATTGTTCTTAGCTTGTGAGTTGATTCAACTTGTGCAATCATCGGGGTAAGCTGCATCCAGTAATCCAATCATTGGACAAGGATTCCAATGGTATCGATCTTCTTGTGCAAGCCTTGGGGTAAGCTGCAGCCAGTAATCCTGATCCGTGGACAAGAAGTTCAAGAAGTTTTGATCAGCAAATCCATCGGCATTGCCTAAATTCGGTCGAGGAATCATCTAAATCCAAGGAGGACGCCAAGGTCACCGGCCAAGGCATGGATAGGCTTGGTGTGGGCAGCAATTGACTGATGCGCCCCACCAAACTACAGTTTGCTTCTTAATTCTTTAGCATCAATTTAACCCAGACCAGAATCAATTGCATCAAGAGGCAAAAGTAATCTCGAGAGCAAACTATAAAGCAAATTTCGATATAGAGATCGTTAGCACCTATCTTTTTGCAGCAACCAAAACAACAAGCCATTTAGCTATATCATTGAAGATAATCATCTTAATCTACACGTAAGTAATTTTACCTTCCATATCGACTAGCATTTTTTTTGTTCCATGTTTGACAAATTTATTTAATAACATCTGCATTGGACAAGTACCTTGGATTACAGGAGCGAATGAAAAGGAACAAAGAAATAAGTCCTTCCCCATGCAAGTCTTCTACCGAAAGAGTATTTACAATTGACAAGATAAATAGGAATTTGAGCTTGTTAAGACAATATTAAATGGAGTAACTCTCCCGAATATTTGAATGATTTTTTGGTCTCCTCCAAGCAATGCTTCTTCTCTTCTCTAGACCAGCTCTGGGCAAGGCAATAAAGAGACGTCCCCATGTTAAATATATAAAATGCATGGTATTCATATCAGAAGTTACATCCAGAAGCTCTGGGCAAGGCAATAGAGAGACGTCCCCATGTTAAATATATAAAATGCATGGTATTCATGCCAGAAGTTACATCCAGAAGCTCTGGGCAAGGCAATAGAGACGTTCCCATGTGAAAGCTTAATCAAGTAGTGAATGGGTTATGGGCCTGAAAACTCCTCACAAACAAATAATCCAAGTTTCTTGCGAGCTGCGACTGCAGCCTGTGGGCCTACGGGCCTAAATAGGTAATCCAAGTTTGGGTCGGATTGGATCGGATCGTTGGATAAACAATCCAAAATTGATCCCACAAAAAATTGATTGGGTCAAAATTGGGTTGACACAGATCCAAACTGAAAAACAGAACATGTCCAATTTTAAAATTCGACTCGGACCCACGGATCCTCTAAAATGTTTTGAGTCGGGTCTAACTAAGTCGGGTCATGGGTCAATTCGATCCATTTGCAGTTTTACACGTGTGCAACCAGATCTGCTTCCCTGCCACCCCTTCCGGACGTCAAGAACGAGAAGCGTCCCCTATCCTCAAGCCTGAAAGCCTTTAGGACTTCATGATGGCTGGGTAGACCATCTCCTGAACAGCTTCCAAATTTCGCTCTAGACAACTTCCTCGACACACGGCATCATTTCAAGAGCCCAACATGCTGCTAGCATGTCTGTGTAGGATGACGATTAACGACCGATGACGATGGTGCATTCCGCCGTGATGAGATGATCAAGGTGGAGGTGGGGGCGGTCGCCGAGTTGGAGAATTTGCTTCTATAGATGATGGTGGCGAAGTCAGTTCACAGGCAGAGATCCGGCTAAAACAGCACTCAACCATCGATCTCAAGAATTCTGGTGAGTTTATTGAATATATTTTTGAGTCTATTCAATATATTTTTAAAATCTAATAGCATGCATGCATGCATGCATATATGTATATATATATGTATGCATGTATGTATGTATACATGTATCTATGTGTACAATGAATTGCGAACCATTTTCTTCAAGGAAGGATGTTGTTTTTCATCAGTATTTTGGTAACTAGCATGATGATCTATCTAATCGTATTTTTTTATGGCCATTAAGGATTTTGTTTTCCAGCAATAATAGATGCAGAATCCTACTTGAGAATTTAGGGTTTTGATCCTCCTGCTTCGTGATATGGTCTACGTGCCAAAATATGGATGTACATGACATGATGCCAAAATAGGGCGTAAGATTGCTGAAGGCTCTTCCAATATCTTATCAGATAAAAAAAATATTTTTTTTAAAGAAAAACCATATGCACCACGTACTCGTTAGATTCTTTCATAATAAGACTTTTGAAGCTAAGTAATGCATTAGAACTACCCATATATTGGCAGGTACGAAAGATGGATCGAAGAAAACATGGTTAGAAGAGGAAGGATGTATGAGAGAGAGGATATATGAGTCTTCCATCCATCCTCCTATATATTTGGTGAAATATGGAATGATGGATGGGAACAATTCCATCCTCTATTTAGTAAAAGAGGGAGAAAGAGAGAAAGTCTAGATAAAAAGAGAAATAGGAGAGAGAAAGAAAGGGGGAGGGAGAAAGAGAGAAAATATAGATCTCTCTAGCCAAGAAAGAGAAAAGGAGAAAAGGTGAATACGGTGGTTCCTGGAGTTAGGAGACCCATGATTGGCCAATAGGTGGTTGGCGGTCGGCAGCGACGGGCGGCCGGCGGCGACTGGCGGCCAGCGGTGACAAAACACACCAAAATAAGGGTTCCGACCCTTTAAACCATGGATCCAATGCATCACAGTGGCCGAAGTTCCGGCCACAGCTTGCAGCCATTGCGAGGGAATAAGGAAAGGTTCTGGCGACAAGCGTCGATGACGCAGACAGCCGGAATTAGAAGAAAATAGGGTTGATTCCCGAAAATAGAGAAAAATATGGTGTCACCCTTTGCGTCCAAATTCCGACGATCACCAATCGGAATCGAGATTTCAAAAGGTTCGAAAGAAAGAAAAGATGAGTAACTCAAAGGTGGTAGGGTCCTTATTAGTTTTCTGGCAGCGATTGGCTATGGCAGTGCAAAGGCAATCGATGCTCAAAGAGAATAATTGAGAAAAACGCCAACGATGAACTCCAATCGAGGCCGGTTCTCTGGTGAGTTTGAGAGAGGAGTCGGAAAGGCCTTTAAGTAGGCGTAGGGCGACCGAAATCCAACCTAGAGTCAGATTCCGTCTTGTGATTTCGGAAAGAAAGAAGACTTCCATCGGGAATCCTTCTCTCTAGGCAAATGCGCGGTATGTGTCGATTTTTTTTTTCTTTCTTTCTTTCTTTTTTGCTTGGGCCAAATAATTTAGATCGGTCAAATGAACCGAGCCCGGATACTGGGTATCACAACAATCAAATACTTTTTATCATTAGAGAGAGAGAGAGAGAGAGAGAGAGAGAGAGAGAGAGAGGGAGAGGGGATGGAGTTTTATGTAGAATGGAAATAAAGGATGTGCCTTCAGGATTGCTGGTCTCATGAAGTCTCTATAATTAAATTGCTCCATGACATCTTGGCTATTTAGTTTTGTTGCCTGCCTAACATGGGATGAGTATTAGATGAGCAGCATCCGTAACGAGTGTGTTAGGCTGATACCGTGAATAAAAGAGTCAAAAAATGAAGGTAAATTTAATAATATTTATCGAATATGTATCACTTTTAATGATAATAGAGAAAGAGGGGGACCTAAAATTATACCAAAAATTATCAAGGACCGAATTCTCAGTAATCTTCTGCATTTCAAAAGAAATCCGCACCTCTCATGCTCCCTCGTATTTGCTCGCTCCATATGCATGCTTGGTGATGGCGCGAAGGCCAATGTTCTGTATACTTGTTTTCCACACGTACTATGATTTTTTTTTGTTTAAACCATCGGGTTCAAGTCGCTATCAAGATTTAAGAAGCATGGTAGCGGTGCCGGTTTAGGAATAACCATATTCGCCAAGAATTTTCTTGTGGTTTTTACCATATATAAATATTAATTTAAATAATTTCCTTTTAATTTGTTTGTTACCGGCCGTTGGATTTAGATCCAAGTGTCAAATCTTGCTGAAGTCATTACCCCTTTGTTCATGACAGTGCGCAGATTCCGCGTCGGTTTCCAGCCCATATAAAAATCCGATGTACCCCTCAACAAAACCCTAATCCGGCCATCGATTTCCATTTACTCCACCTCTCTTTCTCTCTCGCCTCCCCTTCCGTCTCGGCGCCGATCGCCTATACCTCGCCGCCGGCAATTTCCTCGGCCTCCGAAGCTCTCCATTTTCCCCAATCAATAGGTCAGCCTCTCCCTCCTCTCCGTTCCAATTGAATTAGGGTTTTTCTTCCCGATAGGATTTCAATGTTCTTCTTTGATTATTATCTTGATTTAGGGTTCTTGTCTAACTTCTTGGCCAAGAATTGAAGAAAGGACGGGCGGCGACATGTTGGAGGTTGCGGCCTCCGCCGTTCCCGTCAAATATAAGCAGCGGAAGGTGTCCGCCATCCGGCAATGGCCCAAAGGATGCGGCCCCCTTGCTACTGTGGCGAATCCGAAACCCATCACGGAGTTGGAGGCTTCTGTTGAATTGGACCGCATTGGGGTATCAAATTCCAATAAGAGGCCTCGGCCTGATGACGCCGTCGAGTTGCCGGCGGTTGGGGAGGAGGAGGCGGCTCCTTTGGAGCGGGGGGATAAAGTCGGATCATTGATGATTTTGAAGCAAGAGGCAGCAGAATTGACCAGCATGGCGGAAATTTTGGAACCTAAAGATGTGAATTCATTGAAAGGTTTGGAATATCTTGGAGCTGAAACCAAGAAGGAAGAGATGGGAGCAAAAATTTTTCCTGAACCAGTTGGAATTGTTCATTCAAGGACATATCCTCCTCCAAAACGGAGAATGATCTCTGCAGTGCGGGATTTTCCTGTTGGTTGTGGTGGAAATGCTCCTCTGATGAGCAAAGAAGAGGCCTTAGACATTGTGCCCACAGATCCTTGCAAAAACAAGAGTGGGGATGAAAAGAGGAAATGTTTGGTGAATCAGCAGCCGGTGATGGAAGATCCAGCAAAGGTTGTGTCTGCTGATGAAGTCGTTGATAGCTTGGTGAAAAGAAACGATCCGGAGAAGATCCAAGAGGATGATCAAGAAATTATCGATGATGGTCAAGCTGCACCTGCTAAGGGTAATATCTTGGACAGGGAGAAGCAGCATGTGGTGAAGCAGCCATTAGCAGTCGAAGTTCCAAACATGGATGCATATACTGATGAGGCTGTTGATGGCATGGTGAAAAGGAACGATACCAAGAAGATTCAACAAAGCAATCAAGAAACTAGCAGTGAAGCCCATGATAAGCCTGCTTCTGCTTTATCTAAGGGAAAGAGCATGGATGGGATGAAGATGCCTGTGGTGAATCCCTCATTGGCTGTCAAAGGCTTAGATAAGGCTATACCTACTAAAAAAGTTGATAATGAGCGAAGAGGCCATGATTATAAGCTAACCCAGGAGACATTTAAAGAAACCAGTGACAAGTTTCAAGCTCAAACTGCTTTGAAGAGTTGCATGAAAGAGGATATCTTGACAGAACATCGTGAGAAAAAAAAATTATCTGAAGCAGCATATGAGAGAAAGTCAGAAGGCTGCAACATGAAACTAGTCAATGAGAACCTTCAGATTGCAGGAGCGCAAAAGAGAAAGCCATCTAGTCTGGTTGAAAGGTCGCAGTTTGGAGAAGACAGGAAAGCAGTGGGGAAAGCAGTTGACAAATTGTCTGCGAAGCTTCAGAAGGATAATAAGAATATTAAGAGAAAGTTCCCAGACAAACAAGTGAATGAAGACTGTGGTACAAGTGCTCAAAGTCAAGAATATGAGACATTGGAAGCTCGTGGGGATAGGTTAATCGTGCAATGTCTGTTGGCAGCTCAGAACTGTCCATGGAGGCATGGCAGAAAGTCTCATGCATCCCTTTCTGTCACACCAAGAGGAAAAGTGAAGAAAGAAGAAAAAATGTTGAGCAAGAAATTGGCTTTGAAAGGACCAAAGGATAGGGAAGATTTAGTGCCTCGAAGCGAGGAAAATGAAAAAGCCCTAACTATATATAGAAGACCTAATGAATTCAGTGTCACCATTACTCCTGTAATTCCTTCTAATTGGAATAACAACAATACTGGTAGTGAAGACATTACTGCTCGGCATAAGGTTAAGAAAGCTCTGCGTTTGTTTCAACTGGTCTGCAGGAAGCTCTTGCAGAATGAGGAATCCAAGTCAAAGCAGATAGGCAAGGTTAAACGGGTCGACCTGATGGCTTCTGGTATTCTCAAGGAGAACAAAGAATGGGTGAACACTGGTGAGTCAATCTTAGGAAATGTTCCCGGAGTTGAAGTTGGGGATGAATTCCACTATAGGGTGGAGCTGTCAATTGTTGGCATCCACCGTCCATTTCAAGGTGGTATTGATTCCGTGAAGTTAAATGGTAAACCTGTGGCGACAAGTATTGTGGCTTCTGGAGGTTATCCTGATGACACGGACAGTTCAGATGCAGATGTCCTGATATATTCTGGTGCAGGAGGAAACCCTGGAGGTGGAGACAAACAAGCTGGAGATCAGAAACTTGAACGCGGCAATTTGGCATTAAAAAACAGTATAGACTCGAGGACTCCTGTGAGGGTCATTTATGGTTATAAAGAGTCAAAGGGAAGCGATTCCTATGATGCAAGGGCAAAGATAATCTCAACCTTTACATATGATGGATTGTATTTTGTGGAGAGATATTGGCAGGAGAGAGGGCCTAATGGCTTTTTAGTTTTCAAGTTTCAATTAAGAAGGATGCCAAATCAGCCAGTAGTTGGCCTGCAAGAAGTCAAAAGGTCAATGAAGTCCAAAGTACGGGAAGGCTTACGCTTACGTGATATATCTGAGGGAAAGGAAAAGATACCTATTTGCGCAATCAATACAATTGATGATGATGAGCAGCCACCACCTTTTAAGTATATAACCAAGACCATATACCCTTCATGGTATGTCAAGACTCCTCCAAAAGGTTGCGACTGCACAGGTGGCTGCTCGGATTCTAACAAGTGTGCTTGTGCAGTTAAAAATGGAGGTGAAATTCCTTTTAACTTCAATGGTGCTATCGTGCAAGCAAAGCCCCTTGTTTTTGAGTGCGGTCCCTCCTGCAGATGCCCTCCATCATGCCATAACAGGGTCAGCCAGCACGGCATCAATATACAACTAGAGATTTTCAAAACGAGATCAAGGGGTTGGGGGGTGAGATCTATAAACTCCATACCATCAGGAAGCTTTATATGTGAGTATGTAGGAGAGATGCTTCAGGATACAGAAGCTGAACGGAGGAACAATGATGAGTACCTGTTTGATATAGGTCATAACTATGATGATCAGTCTCTGTGGGAAGGCCTCCCTAGCCTTATACCAGGCTTGCAGTCTAGTTCAAATTGTGAGACAGTTGAGGATGTAGGTTTCACCATTGATGCAGCTAAATATGGAAATGTGGGAAGATTTATTAATCACAGCTGTTCACCCAACCTTTATGCACAAAATGTTCTTTATGACCATGATGACAAGAGAATGCCACACATAATGTTCTTTGCTGCTGATAATATTCCTCCATTACAAGAGCTAACATATCACTATAATTATATGCTAGATCAGGTTCGTGATTCAGAGGGCAACATAAAGCGGAAAGATTGTTATTGTGGCTCAGCTGAGTGCAGTGGCAGGCTCTATTAAGATTGACTTTTTTTTTTGATATTCAACTTATTTCTCATGGCAGAATCAAGTTTTCTACATTCTCTTATGCATCACAAATGGATATAATCATTCTGTGATGGTTACTGGACCTTGGGGGCCAACTGAAATTTGTGATTACATTATCCATCTGCAGCAATGAATATGCTGGAACTGGTTTTGTTGTTGATCTGATAATTTTGCAGTTGTTTCAGATCTCAGCCTCCAAGATGCCTACAAAAGGTACCGCATTGATGAGACTGATGTCTAGTCATGCTTTCTGTATTGTTAGTCAGTCGTTCTTTCTATTTGTTGTACTGAGATAAAAAAAAATGCTGATTGTAAATGACACATGTGCTGTCTTCTTGGCATCAATGCACCTCTGTGGATCTATTGCTTTTTTATCCTCATTTGACTGGATTTCTCTGGGATATGCAATTTCATTTGCTCCTTCATGGTATTCATCTGAATGAAATAACCATTGTCTATACTTCCTATTTGTTATTGATGAGTCTTCTAGGTTTTACATTAGTGTGATTTTTAACATTTTACCCTTTTTCCTAAGAGTGGGAGGGGGTAGAGACCCTATGCATTTTATTGGATGAAGATGGGAAGCGAGAATCAAACTCTAGAGATTTTACAACTTGGCATGCTGCTCCTTTTTTATTTTGTCTCTTAATGTTTGTAACCTATTTTATATGCTAGTGTGTGTGCATACCTAGGCCTTCCATCAGCGGTCTTTGTTATTGCATCTGCTTAACCTACTTTTAGGCTAGGTTGTCAAAAGCAATAGTCACCGTTTAGGCAATAGGACCTCATATGATCTGAGGTTCTATGCATCAAAAAGTTGCCTGCCTATAGAAAGCAAGGCACTTATTTACAAAAAAAATCAATAAATGCATTGTACGTAAATACTGTATCTACAAACAACAAACATCATAAAATTAATCACTCGAGTTTCAACATCCCAAATTGTAATCATTGAGAACATGAAATATCACGTTCTACAACTTCAAAACATAAGATCAAAATAACACATTGCATAATGTGTTTTTAAAACAACAAACAGAAAAAAGTTAAAACAACTTAATTCTAAAGTAGCTACAAAGTTATGGCATCAAAATACCACTTTTAAAACATTCTAAGCAAAACATGGCAAGATAAAAGACATACTAGAGTTTCTTTAAGCTTTTGAGCATTATCACAATACTCATCACATGAACTCTCATCACTTCCATCTCTGCTAGATTTATAATCACCATTCTCCTCATCTCTCTTTTGAATCAGCATCCTCCATTAGCCCTTCATTTATATTGGCTAGACCAAAGCGCCCCTCAAAGCAAAGTTAATGCGACTCCTAAAAGAAGGGCATAAAGGGGATATGAACAATAGTACTGGAACTGGAGAACCAGTTGTGCAGATGCCTCTTGCTTTTACCCAAGTTCTCACCTAGGTGTCTCCTTTCTAAACCCACCTCACTTAGGGACTGTTAGGTGCTTCAAGGTTGTTGTGCCTTGCTGGAGCTCCTAGGCGAGTGTCTGGAGCGCCTTTGACAATGCTGCTTATAGAGTCTCTCATATAGACTAAATTCTTCATTTGTCATTGTGGGAAGCTCATTGGGGAATGCTGTTGCTAATAGGCTTTATAGCATGAGTGTGTTTTCTTTCTTTTATTCCCATAACTTATGGAATTTATGATGTGGTCATTTAAATTATAAGCGTTGATGTTTGTCCATACTACTAGATTTTTGATGCATTGCATGGAGCAGCCTCATTAATTGATAAAACCCTCCAATGCTAGAACCACTATTATTTTGTTAGTCTTATTTTTGATATTTTACGCATATTAGTCTTCGCGTGCCGCACTTTACTAGGAATTTGCAATTATGCTTTAATGTGGATTATCCAATCTGCATGAAGGGATGGGTATTACTTTCATAACTATTTTCCTGTATACCAAGGCACTTTACCAGTTCTTTTCTTTCCTAGCTTACCTTCATATCAGGGTGCTGATGAGTGCATTTACTGAGTGCCTTCTTTATTATATTCTTGAAGTTGCTTATCCTGTTCTTTTTGCCTTTCTTCCAATCCAATTTTGGGCACGGTAGATTTAATTATGAGAAAGCCAAGTAATCGTTCAGCTAATATAAACTTTACGGATGTCTTTGCTTATTTATTACTACAATGTGTTTTATTTGCTTTAAGTCCACTTGCTGGGAAAAATTAAACTCACTTTACCAGTTCTTTTCTTTCCTAGCTTACCTTCATATCAGGGTGTTGATGAGTGCATTTACTGAGTGCCTTCTTTATTATATTCTTGAAGTTGCTTATCCTGTTCTTTTTGCCTTTCTTCCAATCCAATTTTGAGCACGGTAGATTTAATTATGAGAAAGCCAAGTAATTATTCAGCTAATATAAAGTTTACGGATGTCTTTGCTTATTTATTACTAGAATGTGTTTATTTGCTTTAAGTCCACTTGCTGGGAAAAATTAAACTCACTTGATCTGATCTTTTTAAAGTTATCTTTGGATAGAATTGTTTCTGAAATTCTTGTGATTTAAGCCTCTTTAAGCACCTAAGTCACTCCCCTCTCTACAAAGCTCCATCTTTGGCCCTTCTAATCCTATATTAGCTTTTGTCCCTTGTGCTTTCCTATGCCTCCCGTTACTCAGGTTAGCACAAAGCTGCGTGCTATTGACCTGTCCGGGGAAGTCCCTCCATTGGTTCAGTTCCCATCTTTACCTCAGCATGAAAGGACAAGCAGAGTAAACTACATGATACTTAGGTTTTGCACAAAAATAGGACAAGTTAATGAAAACAATTTGGATGGCATATTTTCATGCAAGAATGACGTGGAGGAAGCTTGTCTAAAGAGATGGAATTGAACCATGCTAAGGTTCAAATAAGATTAGAGAAAGACCAAGAAAAACATTTTGGGAGTAATGGAAAAGATTTATTGCTTAAAAAAGAGAACCTTGCATTAGTTAGAAATAAAGTAGATGGAGCTGGAAATGGTTGGGGCTCAAGTTTGGCCACCCTATCCCTAAGCTTGGTTCAAATAAGCTCGAAACTTTTATAAACACTAAGCCCAAGTGTTGATCGAGCTCAATCCAAATGTTTTAGTTCAAGCTTCAAGCTAGGCCTAAGCTCCAAACATTTCTAAGCACCAAACCCAAGCCTAGCTTGGGCCTTAGATCAAGCATGAACCAATACCCGTCTAAGCCCACCATTGTCCAACTGCATGAGGCAGCTCAGGTGCGGAAGATGAAGGCACATCTTTGATCAAGAGGTTTTGGCCAAATGTGCATTTTCGATAAGGTGCTTCAACTTCATGCGAGGGAATGGTAGCTTCCACCAATGGTGCAAGCAATCTTATCCATCCCTCTTATAATGTGCTAAGGTATCATCTATCAATGTGTAGTTGGGGGGAGTGTCCTTGCCAAGTACCAAACCAAGGGCTGAGCCAAGGGTAGGGTCAAGGACAAAGTCAAGGGCTGGACCATGGACCAAGGATGGAGATGACGGGCTTTGGGTAGAACCAAGGGTTGAGGTGGAGAGAAAGGGCTTAGCTGCTAAGGACAGAGCTAAGGAGTTGAGCGTGGAGAGGAAGGACTGAAAGCAGAACCAAGGGGCCGAGGGTAGAGCGAAGCCAAGGATTGGACTAAAATAGGATAAAGGGAGGAGCCGATGGTCGAGGATAGGTGATGGTTGGGTGGCATGTGGAGGATGTTCTGTACAGAAGGTGATGGGTGGCCATCAATGAGGGAGGGCTTGGCCAAATCTAGGGTATTCTAACAAAGCCTTGGAGAGACTGGAAGCAAATATAGATCGTCCATCAAAATAAAATGGATGGATGCACTATATTTCATTACATTTATATAAATATATACCATTTAATACCATTTGGGTTCCTTGCCAAGCTTGGGTCAAGCTAGGGATTGCTCAAGCCACCTGGAATTTCATTCGGGCTGTAATTTATCGGTCCTGATATAACCTGAAGTTTGAAAATTTAGAGACTGGGCCTATCTTGAAAATAGCCTGCCAAGATAGGCTTTGGTCTAGATTAGGTCCATTTCCATTCCCTAGGATGGATAAAATCAACCATGTACATCAAATGGAAATTTTGACATTTTAACCATGAATCTCAGCTTGCAGAAAAAATTGAATCAATTTTTTCCATTGCTTGGTCTTGATGAGTTTCTCTATTGAATTACTTGATAATAACATTATGCATCGGAAAAGTTAAAGGATAAGAAGGGGCTATGTAGTATGCATGGAAGTTACACATCCTTTTGAGGAAAGATCCTTGATGCTTCTTTTAGAGCGAGCCTCAGCTTAATGGTAAGGTTGCTCAATTATGACCTAAGTGTCATGGGTTAGAAATACGGAAATAATTTCTTTGCATACATTTGACTCTCTCCAAACTCTGCATGATGAGATTCTCATGCACTAGACATCTTTTTTATCCTTGATGCTTCTCCCTTTGTTGCTTTTTCCCCTTCCAAGATTAAAGATGGTAATATGGTGGATTGAGGATTTGTAACTAAGTGCATACTCTTTTTAAACTGCTCAAAAAGTGTCTGTGTTGTTTTTTTTTTTTTTTATTTTTTTAACGTAGCTATCAAGGATTTTGTGATGCTTATACTATTAGTTGGAATAACAAGGATTTATTGTTTTGTATTTCATTCTTTTGAGATAAAATCAATGCAGAGGATTGTCATTGTTACTTCTTTTTGGGATAAGCTTGGGCTTGAGATGGCGGATTCAGTCGGTACATGGATAGGTTGCAAGGTTGAGACCAAACTCCCCCTCCCCCTCTCCCTCTCCACCACTAATGAACCACAGCTTTGAGAGCCTTCGAGGTCCCTCTTGTCTATTCTCTTCACTGTCTCTGCCTCGCGACGCCCAAGGTAAGCCTTTGTCTCTGTCCTTGTCCCCATCACGAGCCTTGGCCTCTTTCTCTCACCAGATCCGGACGGCTTGAAGCAGCTTTGAGCCCTCACGAAGCCCTCTATGTCGTTGGATGCTTTAGCCTTGGTCTTTCTCTCCGGTGAGTTCAGGCGCCTCAGCCTCTCTCCCTCCCTCTCTCTCTCCTCTCCTTCCTCCCCTCCCTCTCCTTCCTCTCTCCCTCTCCCTCCCTCTCTTGCTCTCTTCCTCTCACTGCTTCTCCTTCTCCCCTTCCCTCTGCTTGTTTTGGTTTGCTCTGACATAATATAGTACAGACTCGTACTGTACCGAACCGGTTGCCTGCTAGTGTGAGTCTCGATACCGGTCTGGCAGACCTAGAAAAGGGTTGGCACTTTCTGTTTGTAGACCTAGGAAACACATTTTGGGCCAAGTGATTGACAGTTGACAGAACACTCTGTTAGAAGTATATATGATATCTAGTGAGGGAAGATAGAATTCAAAACTACAGGTGTCCGTTTTCCCAGTTAACATCTCCCTCTTGAAGATTTCAATCTAGATGGTAAGGGTTATGTGATTTATATGCTTCTAAAGGCTTTGGAAGTATGGGGTGCTAAGATTTTTAGAATTCCTATTTTGATTGATTTTTTAGTGGAGATGAAGGAAAAGGTTGCTATATTAGTAGACTTCTATTGCTTATATTGCCAATTTGAGTTTGAATGAGCTTTTTGGTCTCTAGGGATATTTGGTAGGGGGATGCTCCTTTTCAAAATCTAGGCCTTATGGAGTGGAATTTGAGTGTTACTTTGATTGGTGATGTAGCTTCTCTCCAGGGTTGTGGTCTAGTGTCCTAGGTTCTGTATGTATTTGCAGATGTGTAAACATTGGACTTCAGTATGTTGCTTTGGTCATTGATTGAACAATGACCTGTAGCAGGTTGTTAAAGAGTACTGATTTTCAGATGTGGCATAGTGTTACTTGTGGGTAAACCTGGAAACCATGGCAAGACATTGAACTAGTTGGATTCTACACATTTTTCTATGGGATTGTATCATCTGACCCTTTGACTTAATGCTTTTTGGGTGAACAGAGCTCTTTATATCAACTATTATCATCCTATTTGTTCTCCAGGACTCTTTGAAAGTGAGTGATTTGGAAGGTTGTTGGTTGTATAAGCTTACAGTATAAAGTAGGTTTTCCTACCAGTCAACTTACCATAAAGGTCTCATTGCAAACACCTCTCCTGCCTAAATTTGCCTCAGGAGTCTAAGAGTGATTCGGAAGGTTGTTGGGTGCATAAGCTTAAAGTGTAAAGTAGGTTTTCCCACCAGTCAACTTACCATATAGGTCTCATTGCAACCACCTCTCCTGACTAAATTTGCCTCAGAGACTGCAAAAACAAATTGTTGACCAAGGCAAATTTTGGCATGTAGCAAATAGATCAGCAAAAGCCAGGCTCCAAAGCAAAAGCTGCATAGCACCATAGATCAGCAGACAAGTATGTTAAGAGGGTTGCCATCAGGTTGACAGCTGGTCATAAGACCTCAAGGCAAGGCTCTGCTCAAGGCAAAGCTCTGCATGGAGCCTTCTTGGCTTAAAGTTCTGCTCTATAACCAAACCCATGTATGATAGTAACAGGCTTGAAGGAGCAGGATGATAATACACAAAGTCTGACATTCATCTTGGAAATAGTTTGATGTGCTATGTTTTTGCGGGAAAAAAAAATCGAATATTTATTGATTATTTGCTAGTTACATCTGGATAATTCTTCTACAGATCCGGTCCTAACTGGGTTCACTTCACATATGGTTGCTTCCTCTAGTCTTCTGTGGAGTTAAAATTCTTTGGACTGACCTTTCAGCAACCGTATGGCCTTTGGCAACAGAATTGATTATATTTAGGTGCAAGGACTTCTGCGTATATTTAGGCGCAAATGCTTCTATCTCTCTCTCTCTTTTACAATATCAATAAGGAAAACTGTGGCAGATCTGCATTGGAAGGACATGGGATACTCTTTTAACTATTTCATTTAGAAATGGAAAGAATATTAATGTAGGTGGTCATTTTGGCTGTGTTTTTTTTTAAAAATTTTTTGCAAGTGCTGATTGTTTCTTTTGCTTCTTTTGTAAACTGGCTTTTGCTTCTTTTGTAAACTGGCTTTTCTGGTGTATAGTGCTATATGGCTTCTTGGTTAAGGACCCTCTCTGCTGTCTTTTTATCTCCCTGTTCAATTGTCATATTTTTCTTCTATTGCAGTGGGTTGTTTGCTGGATGTGCTTGCTTGTAGGAGTTAAAGAGTGTTTCTTGGACTTCAGTCCTTTTGTGCTCGTTCTTTGATGCTATGTGATTTTCTGGTTTTTGGGGCCACACTTTTTTTCCGTTGATCTCACCCTTAATTGCTGTGATTTCCTCGTCTTGTTGTTTCTCTTTATTATACCCCTTTTAGTTGAAGTTTCATGCTGCATATAAAAGTTAATTTGAAGTTTTGATGCTCCTCCACCTTGTTCACCATGCTTTCTTTTATTTTTTGCACATTGCAGAAAACTCTTTGGGCTCGTTTGGTTCGCGGGAAGCATTTTTTCTCCTAGGAATATGATTTCTGGGAAACAAATTTCTAGGAAGAAGATGCCTAGGAAAGTACTTTTGGCATGTTTGGTTGATCATGGGAAAGTAACAAATTTTCAAAGTACTTATGTTTGTTTGGCCATCCACTTTCCTAGAAAAGTTATGTATAATTTCTATTATGCCCTTAATAAAAATTAGGTTTTTAATACTTCTTTAATGCTGAAGGGATTTTTTGAAAAAAAGTAAAAATGGAGTGATTTCCGCCTCATGGGAAACATGGGAAAGACTTTTCCATGACATGTGGGAATCATATTCCCATAGGAATACAACTTTTCCTTCTCTCTTCTTTGAAAACTCCAACCAAACAAGAGGCATTTCATTACTTTCCCGTTGACCACATTTTCCCCCTTCTTTTCCCGCGAACCAAACAAGCCCGAAATGTGAGAATCATATTCCAATGGGAATACAACTTTTCCATCTCTCTCATTTGAAAACTCCAACCAAACAAGAGGCATCTCATTACTTTTCCATTGACTACACTTTTCCTCCTTTTTTTGCGAACCAAACGAGCCCTCTATGAGAGGTCTTTCAATTAGTTTCTATTTCATCTGCAGAATTTAGACCTTTTTTTCGCGTGCATGTGTGTACGTGTGTGTGTGTGTGTGAGAGAGAGAGAGAGAGAGAGAAAGGCCCACCCGCACTCTGTTTATGTACTCACGGCTGAGCGTGTGTATCTGTTCAATTAAACCACAAAAGGACTTTGGCAGCGCATGTTTGATTGTGAGCTGATGCGGGTACAGAGTTTGACAAAAAGAGATATTTCTTTTTTCTGGTAGAGCATGTTTGTAAGGATTTATTATGAGTTCATCCTACAATGATGTATAATTTTTTTAAAAAAAATTGTTCTTTATCAATTTTCTTGGACGTGTTGATTTCCTGTTTCCATTTATGGATTAGGGAATTTGGCATTAGAATATCAGATCCTTTAATTTTTTCACCTCATGTTATATATCCGTATACCTTAGAGCTTGTTTGGATATTTCTATAGAATTGTGCTAAAAATCAAATAGGATTCGTAAATTGGGCTGTTCATTTAAGCGTATCAACAAAATATCACACAATCCAAATCTCCAAGGAAAAAAAGATTTCTATAAGTTTTCCTTTCTTCCTATAACACAAAGGTTAGACTCTGAGATTGGCTTGGACCGGTATTTTGAAATGCAATATGGAGGGGCCAAGAAGTCAGAAGCTGATGGTTAGTGGGTGAATATATGCAGTAGGATATTGTCTCCAGGGAAACTTGTGTTGGACTGGTTCAGAGTAAATCGTCAAAAGCTCTCTGGCAGTCGAATGGGTTCCTCCGAGTGATAGCATCTTTGGCATCATGACTTGCATATATGCAGTTAATTTATTTTTGTGGGCAATTTTAGGGGTTGAAGCAACACATCAATACTTGTATTGCAGGGCCATATGTGGCATTTGCAAATTTCTCTCTCTTGTTCAGTAAGTCTAGTGTCATAAAGCAGCATACAAAGATGTACCCTCAAATTGCAGACGCACATATTTACTCCTTTCTCGCATAATGGTAGTTACTTAATAGCTTATCCCTTCTCTTATTCATCACAATTATTCTGCAATCTTCCACATTCTCCTATAAATTGAGCTGCCTGTGCTTTCTCTGATCACTTAATGAGAACTCAAACCCTTCCGCTCGTTGATAGCATTACGAAGCAGCGTCCGGCAAATTCTGTTTGCTGTCTATTGGCCACACCTGCAGATTTGGGCTCAACCATCCATTGTAAAGATTAGATTATATCGCAAAAAATTGAAGTTATTTTACTCGTACCAGTCCTGGCAATGGCTTACATGCAACTTAGGATAGCAGTGTTAGATACAAGCATCCTGTGCAATTGTTACCAAACTGAATAGTTCAAATCTAGGCAATCTACAACTCAAGATACATGATTCAATCACCTAGGCCTAATCATATGCAATTCATGGGGCATGGCAGCGTGATGCCTCTACTTTCCAAGTGAAATCTTGCCTGTCAACTCGAGAAGCATTACTCATTGTACCATTTGCACCGAGTCTCACTACATATGAATGTGGCAGCTGACCCAAAATCTCTATGTCCGTGAAGCAGCTAGCCTGCTATTGCGGCATCAGCAAAAAGAGTTTGGGTGATCGAAACCCTGAAGTGGGTTAGCTGTCTGCATAATTCTGCTACACGAAGAGGAGGTGATCCAAGGTGGTGTTCTCGTCTGGCTTGGGGCAGGACTGGCCTACATAATTTCTGGTTTACGATGGTCAGAAGGCTGTTCGATTCGAGTGGTCGACTTCCTTCAGGTCTTGGCTCAAAGCAACCAAGATGGTGCACTGTTTGAATGCAGTTATTGGTAGTGCCATCCCCCGCAGCTCCCGCAACTGGTCCGCCACCGCCCTCCGGCAAGTCTTCCTCCACATCCCTTCCCTTCTTCTTTCCCTCCAGCAAGTCCTCTACGTTCCCTTTTTTTTTGGATTAGATTGTCCTATTTCAACCAATTCTATCCACACTGGCATCTTTTTGACAGCATGTGCTAGTGTATGACCAACTCCAACGAAGGTCATAGCCGGGGTTTGGAATGTTAAATTTAGCATGTTCGATGATCTGATTGTGCTAAATTAAAGTTTAGCATACAAATGCAAAACCCTAATAAGTTTAGGGTTTGGGGCATGATTAACCCATAAAATAATTCTTACAGACTAATTTATACTTTTTAAAGTTTTGGGAGCAGAGGTCAAAATGTATTTTTTTTTCTTTTCTTTTTTTAGTCATTTACTTGATGTTATTATGATTTTCTATAAAATCTTTGGGACCATTTTTCCCAGCAACTGATTAAGCCATTTTCATTGCATATGGTATGGTATAGATGCTACCAACATGAAATTGAAATTGGAGACGTCTGCACAAAATCGGAAGCATTACAAGGACCGTATCCACTATTAGAAGAAGGAAGAATGTTTCAGAACTTGGATGACACGTACTAGATGAAAATTCCCCCTGGGGCTAGAGCAGGGAGTATGGGAGTCAATTTACAGAGCAAGATATGTCTTTACCATGGTTGCCCCAGTAGGGTCAGAAAGGAGATGTCTGACAAGGGACATCCTCAGGCTGCTAGGTGCCACTGCAAACATGTAGAAGGCAAACCATATGAGTTCCATTGATGAAAGTGTGGAGCCAAGAAACCCTTGCCACATCCTGCATAACAAAGAGACTCCAGGTGAAGACCAACAAAATCGAGTACTGATATGAACTAATGTAAGTTTAAATATTTTCCAGAATGAACAAAGTTTCCTTTGTGGCAGTGTTGCTAAATATATTCCTTAATATATATCTTTGCAGTAAACTATTTAGCACTGCTGTCAGAAACTACTGAATGTACTTCTCATCAAAAACCATGGTATGCACTGTATGGTATCACTTAGAAAACCAAATTCCCCCTATTTTGTAATAGATGGATTCTCTAAAAGTAGCATTGTGCAGCTATGTTTGCCATGCACCTCCTGTCAGTACTCAGTAGGCTGAGGTTGACAGAATACCTACTTTATACAGGGCATTGATCAAGGTAGTAAGGTACCACAAAATACCCGATCACTAGGCTAATTGCTTACATTGCCATAGTTTCAGCGCTAAGACTACGACCACAGAAACTATTAAAAGGAGGTTAGATATCTTTAAAACTCCAACCGCCGCAAAATATCAGAACTTTTTACATCTTAAATTGAATTGAATGCCGAAAGCCTGAAAGTAAAAAGGAAGATGTACCAATTAGGTAAGCGGAAAAATGTCTGGAAGAAGGCTCTGATGCCTTCAATATCCAACTGTAATATCAGTGCTAACCCGAAGAGAAAGAATGACCGTTGGCGTTTTCTTTCTAGTGGCCAAAGAGTTCTCCATGCTGAAGTGGGAAGATTGCATAAAATAGGAAGAAAGTCAGTCACAAACTATGCTTCCCAAGTAACAGTGCGAGTGAGGGATTAAATTGTTCAACTGTTTCCAAAGCAATGCTGCATATTTTTATGAGTAGTCATAAAAAACTAAACATCCATTTAAAGCATGAAAATTCCAATGAGTATTCCACAGACAAGAAATTTTGAGATCTAATTAAGGAGGTAACATATCGTAGATTCCTACTAATTTAACTGAATGGTGTTCATAGAGATATGGCTTCTATTTTTCATAAAGTTAATCGAATATCTCATGGACAACCTATTTAGAGATGTTTTTTTTTGTGTTGCTAGTATAGCATGTTCCACTTCCACCAGCATAGTCAGATACTCAAGTAGCTTAAATATTTTTCAATGATCGTATGCCAAATAGAAAAGAAAGTCCAGTAAATCGAACCACAAAAATTCCTCAACGCTTGTTAGGGAATACAAAGTAATGAGATTATTCATTCCTATCATTTTAAAAGCAGCCTGAGATAATATTTTAAGATATTAATGTACATCAATATCAATGCTATGAGCAAATAGAACCTGCAGATGGAACAATGATTGACCTCACATTCTGCAAGCTCTAATACAAAACACTGAACATTACTGCTAGGCTCTATCTTAATATTTTATAGAGAATCAATGACATTAAGCTACTTGACCATGAATTGTAGGGGATTTAAGAACCCAGAATACAGAAAACTCTATTCTACATAGCATAGAAGCTAGTTTTAGCTAATATTAAGTAGTTCAAAACATTAACTAATGTGAATCATTCATCTTTTAAAAATTTTCAGTTTTTCAGGCTATGCTAATTCCGATTATCCCAAGACTTTATTTGTCACACAAAAATACCCTTGAGAATGTCCAGTAGAAACCAATTTCACTAAAGAAAAAGCTTTTACTGCAGTTAATATCCTTTTCTCTTCCAAATATTCTGTTCTTAGATGAAAGTTGGATGGTATTATATCTTACCAAATAATTGATGCAATTTCTGGCATGATTGTGATTTAAACTAGTCTATTTTCAAAAATAGCTTCATTCAGTAGGCTGCTATAAGGGACCATAACTAGTTACGTAAGTGGTGGACCATGTAGTTTCAGTGGGTTCCCAGCTAGTCATTTGAGAACCTCTTGAGTGTATTTCTTTATTCTGATATTGTTAACTGAGACAATTTCTTGACCTTGTCCCCATGAATGCATTACTTGACAGTTTAGAAGCAAGAATGGGAAAACACCATGCTTCCTCCAACCTCCTCCAAACCCATCATCTAGACCCTAGATTTTGTCCATTGTTAACAAAGGCCCAATGTTCCAAAGTATGCCAAGGTTTCTAAGTACCGCTAAACAAAGCCTGTGTTGTTTTTCGGTGAATGATACTCATACAGTGCTGGTATCAACCGTACATACTGAAATTGATGGGTTCAAAAAAGTTGAAAAACTATCGGCACTAATTAGTACAATCAATACGGTACTGCTGGTATGCACTAATAAGGACTGGTACACACTGATACAGCTTGGTTCGGCTTCTTGATACCAGTACTAATGCCAGTTTCATATCAGAACGGTACAATGCCGATCATACCATCCTGTTCCAGCTTAAAAACCATAATGGATGCACTATATTGTCTTCATTAAACAATAGACATTGTAAAAGCCATTAGAAGTTAGAACAGTACAGATAGTATATCCTAATAATAACTACAAAAGAAAGTCTAGCAGAATCCCTAAAAGGGCTGTCATTTTGTACTGATACTCTGATCAAAGAACAATAATATCAAAAGAGAAAATTTGCAGACAATATCAAAGGAGAGAATTTTTATTCAACACTTTTGAAGAACAAAATTATGAAAAAAGGTGCATTAAGTGTCTCCAGTGAAATGTAAACATTGGGCTACCTAGCATTGAGGGATTCTGTGCACTTCCAATCAGAATATTCTGTCTGGAATACATATCTTTCTTCAAAATATTTGCCATTACAGTAGCAAAACCTGGAGCTTCTGACAAGGACCGCACAACCGAATATCCTGTTTATTATAAATAATCTACAATTAGTGTGTATCTATGTCCTTTTAGAAAAAAAAACTTGAGAAAAAGAAAAGCAAGAACCATGGTGTTCTTACCTGTAGCTGGATGCACCATGCTAGCTGCAGCACCAAACGCAAGGTTTTTTTGTTCAGTGTTTGGCAAGGATCCACCAACAGGAATATAGGACCATTCCTTTGGAAGAAATCAAAATATAAAATCTTAAAAAACATATGAAGTCCTAATGTTGTAGACAAAATAAAAAAATGCTGTAAATAAATCCCATATGAGATAGGCAAACAAATTTTTCAAAAAATAATTGTTTTCCATGTATCTATATCGATATTTCAATACAAAAAAAGTTATTGAATAATATAAATCAGTTACACCAATAGCTAGAAGTCACATGATAAAGACATGAGAAGCACAGGAAATACAAATACGAGAAATATATGAGGTTAATAGTCAACCTTTATCGCATTAGATCATTAATATGGTCACTGCAACTTTTTTTTTTGGCTTCAATGTCCTCAATTTTGAATAGTTTCTAAGCAGGCTGTCTTTCAAGATTTTCTTTAATTCTTTCCTTTCATAATTGTTAAGCAGAAACCTGTAAAGTATTCTAATATTCTTATTTGAAAGGCTAACAAATGGAACATGAAAATAACATAAAACTTCAGTTCTAGCCATTTTAAGAGGCTTCATACAGCTGCTCAAAGTAGCTTACCTCTTCATAGACTTTCAATACTCGAACACCCATAGCTTCCAAGCGAGACATCAATTTTTTCTTAAGAAGATCAAAGGGCATGGCATCTTTTGAAGCTAGGCATGTTTCCTGTAATCAGGTTAGCAATCAGTATCTTCACTATGACAATAAAAAAAGTAAAATTTACCAAAAAAAACATTAACCAACATAGCAGACAAACCTCAAAAAAGACTCTTGAAGATGAGATGGGCATGACATAAAGAAACGTGGGATATTCTGCTTCAGGGATTTGTTGCTTTTCTTTCTTGTAATCTCTGTAGTCCATCAAAACCATTAAGCTGGGATCATATGGATTGTTTTCCACCTGAAATTTAAGAATCATACTGAAAGAACTTACAGATAAAAGCAAAGATAAAAAGGCTTAGAGTTCTGTTCAATAAAGTGGAAAAAATTATTAAACAATGGGAAAAAATCGTTTTGTGTTCAAGGGGCATGAGAACTATCCAAAAGCTATTGTAGTGCATATTATATATTAGCATAGTATATTTTATGGTAGATTCCTGCTACATTGCCAAAATAAAGGAGAGGCATAATATGGTTCGTTATTAACACTTCAGAAAAGATATGATAAGCACTAATTTATCGAACACTTAAAGATCAAAGGTTAGAAGAATAAATGATTAGGAAAGTTGGATCAGTTAGGATAATATCCAGAATTACATGCAACACCTCAATAAATTGCCCTAATTCAGCAAGGTAAGGATACCTGCACAATTTTTAATTTTTGAGTCTTCTTCATATTCTGCTATTAGCCTCTAATCTATAATTTATATGTCAAAGAAAGGGATTACTTTTAAACATCCGGTTCATCTGTATTCAAAACAAAATATAAAAGATAAGAAGTTCCTTTAGTGTCAGGATAACAGCATGATTTTTACTCTCAAGCATAAGTAAAGAGAATCTCCTAATTAAAGAAAAAGGAAAACATAGTCTAGACTCTCACGATCATTTCAATATGGAAAAAGGAAGATAATAAAATGGTTATAGGAAATCCTTGTCCCATCTATGTAAAGGAACTGAGTTTGAGAAGAGAAAATAAATATGCAAAAGATCTAATTAACTGCTGCACGGGCAGCATAATAACCAATTGCATATTAAATAAATTTGCACAGGTATTCCTACCTCAACTTCCATTCCATATGCTGTCTGCACAGAAATACTAGGACCTCCTACCTCGTACTGGAGAAGTTTTCCAGATGCTGCTCCAGAAGCAACGATTGCAAGCCTGTACCTCTAGAACTTAGACATTTATAACATAAGATGCTAATGTTTCTTTCTTCTTCTTTTTTAACTGTACCTGCAAGGAATCATTAGATCTCTTTCACATGCAACTAAGCTACACCCATCACTTGCTTCGATGATCTTTTCCACTTTTGAATTGAGGTATGTGACACCAGAATCATAGCACCTGAAGATATTATACAGATCTTATTTTCCGCAAAACGGTTAGCTAATTGAAGACAAAGGAACATATGCTTACCTTCTCAACAACTCTTCATGCAACAAATGCCGACTAACTCTCCCATATGCACGACCAATTAAAATTGGATCATCACTATCAAGATATACAATTGTATCCCGCCAAACATGCTCTATACAGCTTTGTAACCCAAGATCTAAAAGAATAAACTGTTAGCACCTCAATTTATGAAGATGAAGTATATAGGAGAATTTCAATTGGGGTCGAAAGATGTAAATAGACATCATTAGTTGATATGCATGATCATAAACCAAAAACCTTATTCCATCTGTATTAGTTAGCTTTATGAACTAATTGTTCATGGGCACAAACTTTAAAAAATTCGGACAAGAATGCTAAACAATCTCTAACAAAAACTATATATATATTCTTGACGTGTTTTTATCTACAATCATAAGCATGATTGACTTATCTTAACAAACATTGTGTCTCAGCTTGCATAAATTATGCAGACAGGAACACAACATGCTGTGAAAGTTAATAATATCACAAAAGCAAAAACCTTTTAGCAGTATTTCTAGGAAAAAGTTTGCCAAAGCATAAGCTGCTACCAGACCAGTCCCTAATCCTCTCAAACAGAAAATGAAAATTTAATCAAAGTGAATACATAACTCCACCATGGATCAAGTAGTTACCTTTAAACTCGTCCTCCCATACACCATAGTTATTTGTAAAAGGAAGATCAGGCCCTATAAGACCAACTTTCAGTCCTTTCTTAGCGGATTCTGCAGCCAGAGAAAGACCAGCTGGACCACAACCAATCACTATTAAATCTAGTATAGAATCTCCAGCAGATATAGGTGACAACTGCAAGAAGAATGAGTTAAAACTTACCATGGGATTAGATTATAGATTTCAAACTTAAATTAAATGGATAATAAATTTAAAGCGCAATGCAAGAAAGAGAATATTGGAAGTACTAATCAAAAGGGGAAAAAATAACTAAGACACAATTAAAAAGCATTCAAATGTTTTCCTTTCTTGTGTGATGGGCAGGAATGCTCATCCCTACAATATCATATAGAGAAGGAAATGCTCCCTTTACAACAGAACACAGCATGCGATCCTTTAGTTTCACATCCCCACAAGTAGACAGTGTTGCAAGTCCTTTCTTGGACATCACCAGTGGGTTCAGTGACTCAGATCACAGAATCTTAAACCATGAGAAGAGGGCAGAAGATATTCCAGGCATGCTTCATGCACTGTTGACATGATCGGATCATTGATTTCAAGTATATTTTACAAAGACAGGGCAACTAAAGTCTGCTGATCATATTTTATAAGAGAGTGTGGCTGGGGTCCATTGCAGTATTCAACCAGCATATCTCCAAGAAAGTTCAACCTGAAGTTGCCAATTTCTACAACTAATTGAATCTTATGATGTTATGGACAGGACCATGCCCATGGACTACAATTTTAATAGGAATGCACAAAGTTATCCCTAGAATGCACCTAAGTGAAAATGTTGAGACAACATCAACTTATCTATTTTGTGATCAATCCAAACTCCAATTCTTGAACGTTCATCGCAAGATTCTTCATGATTAACAAAATTGTCCATATTATAGAAAAAATATGAATACGCCTCTAACGGCTAGTGTCAGCATTCGCTGAAACATTTTTATCAGCACTATGCATAAGTAGAATTCACGCCCTGCGCTTTGCATCCTCTGAGAGAAAACAGGGCTCCAAGGCCAATTCTTGGAGAGTGGGAAGAAGATCACTGAAATAACTGAATCAAAAACTGACAAGAGATCCAATTCTTGAATTCCCAGCACTTAAGGGCTAAAAGTTATCACAAAATTTCATCTGGTAAATAGTTGGTTTTATCAGAAATTTATCGGTTTGGCTCATTCAACTAATGGGTCAGCATTTATCCGGACGTCGTTATCAAAATGAAACAAAAGTTCTCGAAAAGGGTTCAAGAACTGCATCCCCTTCAAGAAAGCAGAGCAATACAAACTCCAAAACCAGTTCTTGAAGAAAAGAAATCTAAAAAGACCAAGAAAAGCTCGAGAAATAAAGGGTGCAAAACAAGAAAGAAATCATCACAGTGCCGAGAGGAGAAGGAAAAAGACCTTGTCGGTGATCTTGCACTGCCTCTCCATGGGCTTACTTCCCTGCATTCTGACGTAGAACAGCTCGCTGCCTCCAGCCTTTATGAAATCCTCCTCGTCGGCGAACTCCTCCTCCCCCACCACTGTCGCCGCCGTCACCGTACAGCTCTCCCTCCCTTCTCCGTCGCCCCTCACCCGGAGACGCCTAACGAGCCCAGTAGGCCTCCGCCTCTGGTGGAGGAGCTGCGTCCCCACCACCATCCACCTCCGCCGGTACCTCCAGTCGTGGAAGGAGACCGAAAACGCCGCGTAATTCGCGCCGCCGAGGCACCCCATTCTTGCTCCTCTTCGGACACGAACGAAGCCAAGAGAGCGTTTCTCCGCTTCTAGGATTCGTGTCGAGAGCTTCTATATATATATATATATATATATATATATATATGTAGAGTGAAAGAGAGATGGACGAAAAGATTACTAGGGTTTTAGGTGGGGGGGTGGGGGAAGAAGGCGAGAAGAGCGTGAAAGGAGAGGCGAAGGGTCACCGGTGCGAAGAGATGAACTGTTGACGCAATCCGCAGAGAATCCACGTGGCAGGAAGGGGTTGGATACGATCGTCCTAAAAGCCCGGGTCTTGGATATGGTGTGCCTCGTGGCGACTGGTTACGTCACAGCAAACGCAGCGGCACCCTTTCTTCGAAACGGCCCCCTATTTGTAAGGGGAAGCACTGGAGGATTCTTGCACGAGGGGCCTCTCAAGAACAATAAAAAATCGCATGGGCCGCCATTGAAGAAGAAAATATTGGATAAGCTTTCTATTTTATTATATTTTTTAATATTTATTTTAAAGCAGAAGTTTTTTTTTTTTGGTAAGGTAAAGCAGAAATTCAAAAAATCAAAAAAAAATACTAATAAAGTCATCAGTTTTATGATTAAAAAATAATAAAAACATTGCACATGCCGTCTCCTCTTTTTCTTGTGAATATATATATATATATATATTATTTACTTACTTAGTGGTACATACTACATATATTATATTCGTTTATTATTTTTTCAGTGAGTTAATATTTTTCTAATTTTATTGGCCGCATTCACACCCGTTACGTGTAAGTAGGAATGTAACTGGGTCGGATCGGTACTTGAGTGATCTCGATCCTATTCGATTTCTTGTTTGGGTCTCAATTTTAGATCCAGATCCAACCTAAATGAAGATCGGTCGGGTTGGATCCGCTGCTATAAATTTTTACTCATCAGGTCATTCGGGTCGGATCGAGTTTATGTATAATTCAGATCCAACCAAAAAAATTTGGATCCGAGTCGGCTCGAATTTGAATTGGGTCTAAGTCTAATTTCTGCATTCTATCCAACATTACTAGAATTTTTTTTATTATTTTTTGGCCTGTCTGCAAGGAATACTCGATATGATAAGAAGGTTGAAGCGAAAGACAACAGTTAGACGTAAAGGACAAGATAGCTAATGGGCCGAAGTTATAGAATTTGTTAAAAAAAAATTGCAGAGCAGTAAGTGTAACATCGGAAATATAAAGCTTTCGTTTTTCATTTATACTGCAAGGAAAATTTTATATGATACTTTTCCTAGTGCTCTCATGATATACAGCCAGGTTGACTGCTTGGATATAGAAAAGCCAAGAATGGTTCAGACAAGGGTATATCTTGGAATGCTGCAGCCTAGAATCCATCAACTGTGCTCTGGCATTGGCCGGAAGCTGTTTTGCTATAGTGCATGACTCAGAGGATGCCTATTGTCATGCGCAACTTTATTCTAACTTTCTTGGTATCTGTCGTCAAAAACATTAGGTCCTTAGACATTGGGTTCGGATTGGATCGGATCGGATCGTTGGATAAACGATTCAGAATTGATCCAAAAAAAAAAAAAAAGTCGGGTCGAGATTCGGTAAACCCAGACCCAACCCGAAAAAAAGTTAGAACTTGACCCGTACCCATGGGTCCTCTAAAATGGGTCGGGTCACGGATCAATCCGACCCATTTGCAACCTTACGTGTAAGCCACTGTTGTACCATATATATATATATATATATAATTTACGGTCAAGTGATACATACTTAGCAAATTAGTCATCTAACAACCCAATACACATCTCCAAGCAAATTAATATATAGTTTTCAAAATATAATGTTCACCATTACACACTACATAGTCAAGCGATGCATATTCGTTGACTTTCTAATGCCCACTACAAACTTCTTTCGTACAGGAGCGGCCCAGTGTATTTGGAGGCCTAAGACTATTTTGTCTTTAAAGTCTTCCCAGCAGTGCGCCGGCTTAAGGCGAATTCATAGGGAGCCTTTTTTTTTTTTCCTTTCCATTTTGTCTTTAAAACCTTTCCTACGGTGGACCTTTTTTGGGCTAGGGCCTTAGGCGACCACCTCAGTCGCCTAAAGGTTAGGCCGACCCTGCTTTCGTATATATTTAGTAGTGATCTAATATATACCTCCAAATAAATTAATACATAATATTCAAAATATACATTTTACCGCTGCATACTACATAGTCGGGTGATACATACCAACCAAATTAAATTATTTAGCAAGTCAATATATATCTTCAGGTAAATTGATACATAGTTTCTAAAGCATAGTGTTCATCAGTACCAGTATACAATGCACATTTTTCTGGCTTTATCTAACATAAGAAATTATATACATATCATTCCTTAGATTCCATGAACTCTTAAATGCAAAGTTTTGGAAAAGAGAGGAGGATTTAAAAGAGGAGAAAAATATTTGAAAAGAAAAAGAAATATCTTACAGACATGAGATACAGTTTGATAAGAAAGAGGATGGATGGAAAACCTTGATGAGAAAAAAAAGAAGATGTTGTGTATGATTTTGTTTTCGTTTTTTCTTAATCATGAGATCGACGAGTCGAGAAATTCTTGGCTTTTGGGCTTTTGCTTTAAAATGTGGACTAACAAAAAATGGTAAAATAAGAAGCCTCTCTCACTCGCTTTTTTTTTTTTTTTTTTCCTGGGGCGTCCCATATGGTTTTTGTTCATCATTGAAGCCTTTCATGCGTAGGCAGACTTCTTGTGTTGATGACAAAATAAATGAAGTTTGATGGGAGAGGCCTTTCAAGCCTTTCGTGACCTCCCAAGAGACACAACGGCCGTCCAAAATTTTCCCCTATACGCATCATATGTGCCTTGCAATTGATAATTAAATACAAAGATGGGCATTAAGCATACCTATGAATTAAACAAAGAGAGTTACAAGAGTCTTCCTTGTGGGAAATATGTATGGAGAAAAGGTAGGGTTTCGATATCTTGTTTTAAATTGGGACATTGACAACCACCGAAAAATCTTATTATCAAGTGGCTTTGAGGAAAAGAAGGCAGAGACAAAGTTACATTAATATCTATCCTCTACATTAAAAGGTAATCTGCCAAAGAGACTTGTGCGACAAGTGTCCAAATTTTTCGCATCTGCATATGAGTTGTAGCCCTACGAAGAAATGTGTGACAAGGGTGTAGTTTTTCCATATCTGCACTTGGGCTGTAGAAAAAAATCTGTTATCTCATGGAAAACATGAGTTGCAGGCTATAAAGAGATGTGTAATAAGTGTCCAGTTTTTCTGCATCATTACAAAAATGTGAAGATTATAGACTTTTAGATTTCTTTGAATTGCTTAGGGTAGACTAAGCTTGGCAAAGAGAAATTTCATATGAAAAGTCCAACCTCAAAGAAACGAATTATGTTTCTTTATTATAAATTATAGCATGACTCAACCCGGATTTGAATCTGATCGGATTCGGACCCGTCCTAGACCCAAACTTTCTGGATTGGAACCGGATTATACATGGACCCAACCCGAGTGGCCTGTTGGGTCAAAAATTATAGTCGTGGATCTGATTCGACCCTACCCAATCTTTTTACTGGGTTAGGTGTGAGACTGATATTAGAACCTGAATAAGGAACCGAATTAGGTCAGGATCATTCATGACCCCATCTAACCCAACCCATTTGCACTCCTAAGGAGATCTATAAGTGAACTAATTATAAATTTATATAGAAATAATATTACTTATTTTATGCATTATGGCTAAGCTTATGTGAACAAACTCTGACAAATTAATTAAATTTTAATTATTGTTATATATTTTTTTCAAAAAAAAAAAAGGGTGTCCAAGTATGAAACAATATCTACCAACCTGCTGGTGGAACAAAAAAACCCTTGGATTATTGGAAGTAATAAATTGACTTTGAAATTCATAGTGGAGAAAACATTCAAATAAACATGGCCAGTGTGTTGTACGTGTTTGGTTTTGAGTGTCACAAAAATGAACGTAAGAAAAGAAGACTTTGTATTTTAACATAAAGAAAAAGTCTTTTTTTATAAATTTATATTTAAGCTATAGATAAAAAGCTAATGAAGGGCCTAAGGTTGCAGCCATGATGGACCAATATAATGACAAGAGAATCAAAGATTTTCTTAGTTTTCAGCATGCTTTGACTACCATTTTTAATTCCCAACACAGAATCGAATCTCTGACCAAGCCACTCTCCTTGCGGCATGCCACTCCGAAAACGGTAAAATTCTCGCACTTTTCCAGAAGAATTAGTAGCCAAGTTAGGAAACTTATACGTATAAAAATCCCCCGAGTCGTCGAGAAAAAGAAGGTGCTTTTTCCCCATCATTTCAACCAAGAGAATAAAGCCATAAACTACTAAATACCTGCTCCTCGGCCAAACTTCCACCCCCGGCGGGGCTGAGGAAGGGAGGAGGAGGAGGGAATGTTCCAGGCTAAAGGAGAGATGAAAATGAAAAAGAAAGCAAGCATCATGATTACATAAGAAGTAATGTTCTTCGCTCTTACGGTTATTCCTTCTTGTGTATATTTTATTTTCCAAAGAATTTCCTCTTTGCTTTCCGGAGTATTATTTAATGTAAAGGAGATATATCCTTTAATCCACTTTTGCGCCACAGTAGATCTAAGCACGTCACAAGTTAGAGAACCTTCTCTTCTTTTATGTTCCCTGACCCCAATTCTTTTTATCACCTTCTCTTCCCTCCAAATAATTCAACATACAAAATGCCATGATACTCAATAGAAAGTAGCACACCGATGAAACAACATCTATATAACAAACGCAGTGGAGGTCGTTTTCAAGGCAATCCTCCCTTGCATGATACAATGATATGAGAGAGCGGGGGAGGGGTTAGGAGGAGAATGAATGCATGGGTGATGATTGGCGACGGGAGAGGTGGGCGGTAGTTTCGGATTTAGAATTACAATACGCATTGGAAAGTGGTATATGTGGGAGGATGGGAATAAATGGAAGATGGTTATTTTATATGGAGGGGAGACCAATGGGTGTAGCTGCTTATTTATTCCATTCAATTGAAATGCAACAACACTCCTCTTATATAATCTTTCAAACCTTCCCTTTCTACTCCACAAACAAATCCTCTCTCTCTCTCCCCCTCCAACCCTCCTCTCCTCTTTTCGATCAAGTAATATCCTTGGAGATCATAGAAAGGTTTGTGGTGGGTTGTGGTGTGTGGGAATGAAGGCTGACAGAAGAGAGTGAGCACATATGGTGTTTTCTTGCATGGGGGGAGAGTCCATGCTCGAAGCTATTTGTGCTCACTTCTCTGTCTGTCAGCCACCACGAACTCCCTGTATTTTGGTGCGAGTGTTGGTGTTGTTCTTTTCCTACAGATATATTACGTGAGATGTATATCGTGGGTGGGTATTTTCTTTTAGTTCTAACGAGTATACTGGAGACAGCAGGCAGTTTTCCAGTGCACAGCCGGTCTGTTTGATTTACCCTCGTTGATGCATGGCAGGCAGTTTCTCAAGTAGCAAGTGCAGATTATCAAAGCCTGTAACGCCCACCAATGATCCAATCATCGTGAGTATTCATTGCCAAGCAGACTTCCATAACGTAATTTATTGGTGGTTTACATAATTAAGAACGATTCAAGCCCAGAGTTCCAAGTTGTGAATCCACTACCAGTTTATAGGAAAAAAGAAATGTTACCCTCAACTCAAGGTGTACCATGGAAAATTATACCCTACGTTGCATGCAACACGTGGCCGTGTGCGCATCCAATTACAGCTGCTCGATTCCATGAGTGCCAATCATCAAGCGCTCGTTTCGATGTATCTCTACAAAAAGTCAGAAACGAGCTGCTGTGATTAGCTGCATGCACTGCTATATGGTGCATATAGTCAAACCAAGAAACACTCCAAAAGAAAGGTTTGGGATCGAACAGTTTTCTGTGTGCTTTGTCAGCTATGGAAAAAGCGCAGTAGCAGCGATTTCCTTCTCAAAACTTCTTCTATCAACGTTGTTTCTGCTCAATCATCTTGCGCTTCAAGTCCTCGGAAAACTCTTTGCTCGTCTTGAGTCCTCGATGTAATATAATTCCTAGTGATCTCTTGTGCACGCATAGTTTTATGACCTTATCCTCTACAAACACCGCATCAATAAAACTGAGGCGACGGTCCACCCCTCACCATTTACATTAGAAAAATAATACCTTATGTAATCGAACTCCGTCCGATGGTTCTCAAATTTGACCGATTATTAAAGGCCTTTGCTGCTTCTACGTTTTGTGTGCTACCGTACTCAACTATATGCTAACAGAAATAATATAGAAGGATCAGGGAAATATGTAAGGTACAAATTTGGAAAATAATACAGAAGGCATCTAAAGGCGCAGCCATGTATTATCATGCAAATTTGGAATTCTACAAAAATATATATGCTTTTTTTTTTTTATATCTTCCCAATACTTGTTTCAATGCTGACTTTGATGCGTTTTGGATTATGAATTGCATTTAAAATGTACACCAAGGCAGGGCTCAAATCATCATATTAATTTAGGTCATTGTATTTGGTCTACTTAAAAAATGGAATGCAGTGTGAAAAGAAAAAGAAAAAAGAATTCTTACATAATTTTAGAGATTATATTTAAATTATTTTGAAGCTAATTATCTACCCGGCATTCGTCCTTGTCATATGCCGGACTACACCAGTAATAATTTAAACAAAGGAAAAAATAACTTTAAACAGAAGACTATTAGATTTTGCTCAAAGCCTGGTGTCAACCATCCACCTTAAGAGAAATTACAAAGTGTTGGGAGTCATGCAGTCAACAATCAGACATACTGCATACAATTGCTGTCTAATGGAATGGTAGCAACTTAACGGGAGACGTGCCAACCAGTGCTACTTCAGTTGTGAAGCTCCCAATTCCAAAAGAAAATGCTCACGGAGCTGCATGCAACCGTAGCTGCTAGTCCATATGGCATCACCATCAGAAAAACTATGCCCCGAGTTAACAACGTCCCATAAGTACGTCCATAATCATTCAAGAAGCAGAGGAGAGCACTTCATATAATATATAAGAGGAAAGTTTAGGGGCGCTTTGCAGCTCCTCCCAAGCCATCTTCAGCAAAATGCATTTCTATAGTTCTTTTTTTTTTGAATCCTCCATGCACACATGAACACCTAGAGGCCACCAGATATTGTTAAGAATTAAAGAAATGGCAATGTCAACACATTCAACTCAAGTTTTTTCTAAACCACATAATACTACATTGCAAAATACCGGCAAAAAAAATGCAGGATATGTCTCCTAACAATAGTCATTATGTTGTAGTTATACCAGTTTTTTTTGGTCCAAGACATGGATACTGCAATTAGCTACAAAGAAATCGTGTCATTCCAAAGTGGTAACCTAGCATTATAAAAACTGTAATAAATAAATAACGTACATGTGCTATATCGCTCAAGTCATTGTGCTCATTCCCCAACTCACTATTGTCATAATCTCACATCAACTAATAAAAAGGGTACCATATGCATTTATTAGCCCGGGCTGGTCCTCCAACCAAATGCTTAAGCTTTTGAGCTAAGTCCATAACAAGTGGTATCAAAGTCATGCTTGTGCATCACGACACTTATTAGTCATATAGGCCCCTCACTATGGGATACCAGGATCAAGGAGAACCCAAAACATGGATCCCTCGTCCTCTCTGAGTAGGAGCCAACCTCACGAGGGGATCATGAGGTTGGATGCGATAAATTGTCACAGTTCCACATTGACTAATAAAAATTTTGCCGCATGGGTTTATTAACTTAGGCTGGTCCTTTGACCAACAACTTAAGCTTTTGAGCTTTTGGGGATGTTGGAAGATTCTCAGGTTTCAGCATCATTGTAGTCAGAGAGAGAGAGAGAGAGAGAGAGAGAGAGAGAACTACCTTGAAGATCAGAATTAACAAAGTTCGCCAGGCTCGTCACAAACCTTGCCAACTGCAGAAAAATCAGACAACATTGTAATGCAGTTGCACATAAATGACAAAGGTTCAAACAATTGATAGACTCGGGTTTCTTACCTGGAAGATCAACAGCTAAATTTGCTTGAGCATCGGCATCAGAATTGAACTCCTTCAACAGTGACAGACAGAAAAGCCTATGTCAGTACAAGAGGCATAAAATGACAGGCACAAGCATGTCAATAATGAAATGGTTAACTGTTTTTTTTTATAAAAAAGTCTCTAGTTACCAAAAGGAAAAATGAAACTATGTTTTCTCAAGAAACTAAAAACTTCAGACCATGGGAACTACCACCAATATGTCAATTCTGACATTATTTGTGCTACTAAAAGCAACCATAACAAGTTTTTTTTCTTTAACAAAAGGTTTTTTTTTTGCATGGAGCCTCTTATGCATTATTTATTGCATATAACTCCCTTTCCTTATCCTAATTGCTGCCAAATGCCTCTATTACCACAAAAAATTCCACATACCTCTACCATTCAGCAGTCTCAGCAAACAAGAAAAATTCTTGGAATACTACAAACACTAACAAGTAGTAGCATAATGCTGCAATTTTACAATGCAATTGCTCTTTTACCCCTTGAATACACTGACAAATTATAGAGCTAGATTGGATGACGAGAACATCTTTTGTTTAGAGTCTTTGGACCTAGCGTCCTCTTGTTATGTAGATACTGGTACAGTACAGAGTGGATTACTAATACATGGTAATTAAATTTTGGTTTTCTTTTGCATATGTAATTCAATTTTTATAAACATTTACTTTAAAAAGTAAAGGCATTTCTGAGTTTAAAGAAACAAAATGACAGCTGCATCATATATTTGTAGCAATATGCTATTAATATTCCTTGAGTACTAAAAAAACAATTAATTGGGAAGACATTTGGGAATTGTTGTGGCAATGAAGGTGTCAGTTACAAATAGCAAAAAGAATGGGACTCATAAAAATAAACAAAAATCTAGGGGGTTCTACGTGCCCTCACCCCGTGCAAGCCACCCAAAAAAAAAAAAAAATCCAAGAGAGAGAGAGAGTCATCTTGAGGCTATATATCCTTGTATCAGCACAATAAGCAAGGATTTCCTTTGTATCTTACCAAAGAAAAATTCAAAAAAAAAAAAAAAATGCAAGGCTTCCACTGTACATGTACGTGCTCAAATTTATGAATGCAACAACTGCTCCAAAGAGCAGACTCCAGAAAAGACAGCCTGTTGATATAAAATCTCCAGATTCTAGTATATAAAGTTTAAGCATATTCACTTGAACAATTTACTGTGCCATGGCAGTTTGTACAGTAACATGAAGGGATGAAAAAGGAAGCATTTGCCTTGTACCAAACAAGAAGGATTTTGCTCATACTTGAACACAATATACCAAACTGCTTGAATGAGACGGAATTCTTTTTACCCTTCTAACATGGTTGATCTTGAATGATAGAAACATGTCCTTCAGGCCTTTTGCCTCTTTACACAAGTTAGCCAAATTCTGGTTCTTAGTTTGCCAAAGATCCTGTACCTGTTTTCAGGAAGTACACAATGTCACTGCATCACAGGAGATGAGGCAATACAACGTTAGATGGTAAACAAAGTTGTATTGATAAAAGTCTCAAAATTCAGAAGACGTTTGTTTTGCAGAAGGCAGGCTAGATGACAAGTGTATGACAACTGTATTTCTTGAACTGGACTGAAAAAATTGAGAGGGCACATACTACAGGTTAGTTTTGTATAAGAATTATTGCATTGATGGATACCAAGGGGAGGATATCAGAGGCTCAAAACAGGATACAAATGTCTCTCCTCAAAAAGCTTATTGTAGGAGAAAAAAATATTCCACACATCCAACAAAGCAACATCCATAAATATCATTAACCACAGCAAGCGAACATAGTGATCATCTTTGCTAAAGGCCGAATTCTCTTTTCCAAATTGCAACCATAATACACGTGATAATACAGGACACAGGACTTATTTGTACTGGACCAGATAGGATGAAATCCTGCTAGATTTTGTGATCCAATTGGATTTCTCAGCTGCTCTTTGGTTTGGCACAATGTTAAATATCATACCAAAAACTAAAATCCCATGGAACCATTTTTTAAGAAAAAAAGTTTTCGAAAGAACATTTCACCCTAAAGGAGATGATGCATTTCATTCAAGCTTCTCTAATCATCTTTGAGAAGGTGTTCACTCCAAAAGCAATGAGTCCATCCCAATCCCCTTTGCTCCCCTACTCACCAATGAAATCCTAACCCTCCACTTCTCGATATGCAAAACCTCCAAAACTGCCGCCACCTGCCAACTTGCACCACTAGTGCCCCCTTTCTTCCACTCACCTCCTTCCTTACTTTCCACCTCCATCATTCCAACTCAAGGTTCGTCGTATCATATCAGATCCCATACTAGCACCATCATATTATCGTATCCGTACACAATACGGTACATGACAACAAAGCATACCGAGTGTCGGAATAATACAAAACATCATATTGATTCAATACCGATACGGTACACTCGGTATGATATGGTATCGACCAGTACAACAAACCTTATTTTCAACCTGAGCCCTTACATGACTATTAGCTGCCCCTTGACCCCTCAATTTTCCTAGCCCAACACCCCTCACTTTTTACACCTTGAATGCCCATGGACATCCACAGCACCAGTATCTCTCTCATCAACATATTCCCGTTGGTGGCAATGGAGTTACCAGCAACACCTTGCCTGGTTCATTCTTTGCTCTACTTAGGTCTGATCCTAGGCCAACTTAGGGTTATGCCCAAAAGGCCTATGGGCTTCATTTGGACAAGCCCAAACCTAGCCCATGGCCCAAGCTGCCTCCGCAATAATTTCGTCCTCTCTCTATCTTGATTGCTCTCCACCATGCCTCTCCCAATTAGTATGGGTGTAAATGGTACCTGAAAACCCGATAGCTCAACCTAGTTATATTATAATAGTTGAGTATGGAACCAATTTAAGTTTCTAATATTATTGGATTAAAGTAAGATTCCATATATAGGATCTGACTTCTTACTAGATAAACTTGGACATAGCTAAATTCAAATTTGAAAAATCAATAACTGATTACACATAACGTATACATATTATTGTGGTTCAAATTAGGCCCAAGGGTGACCACGCCGGGGGAGTCAAGGGAGCTGCTGGCTGGAGCAGAGAAAGGAGCCGCTTCCTGTGCACCGACGGACCTGCACAAAGCCTCACCGGTGGGGTTCTGGTTAGGGCCCTCCGATGATGAAGTTAGAGTGGATCTCCGTTGGTCCAAAAGTCCTTAGGCGTTATCTGATAGGGCTATTTATAGTCCCCGTAGAGGTGCCTAGGTGGCGGAGGTATGGCCTATCCTTATTATGGAAGGAGATGGCGTGCAGCTAGAGCTTGCTTGAGGCGCACGGCGTAGGCCATTCTTGTGAACGGTGAGGCATTGTAGATGTGGCAGGGCATGGCTAGGGCAGCAGGGCATAGTCCCTGATTGATATGTCGTGGCATGGCCAGCAAGCAAAGCATGGTGCGGTGAGGCTACTGCAGGGCATAGCCGCAGCATGTGGACAACGAGATCGGCTTTCTGAGGTCGGCCTTCTGAGATCGGCACGGCCTTCTGGGGTCGGCCTTTTGAGGTCGGCCTTATAAGGTCGGCCTTCTGAGGTCGGCTCGATTTTCTGGGGTCGGCCTTCTGAGGTCGGCTCGGTCTTCTGGAGTCAGCCTTCTGAGCTCGGCTTGGCCAGAATTGGGTGACTTAATGCCGAAAAAAGAACGATCCATTTTGCCTCCCATCATTGCCCTCCGACTTCCGAGTTCGAGTCGTTTGTTGGCTCGAGCGAAGGAAGTAGCCGAGTTGTTGATTGTTCTGTAATTCAACCAAATATTTGTGAAGATATATGTGTCGAGTAGGATGTACCTCTCGTGTCGTTGAAACTAACGGCTCTAGGTCGAGCTTTTCGAGCCAAGCTAAGCGATTCTACTCTGAGGTCGACTTCGGCGGCCTTCTTTGGCTCGTGGTTGACTCAGCAGGGCGCCCCCACTCAGTTCGAGGCGCGTCGTCATAGAAGGCGTCGAAATAGCATCGAATTAGCGTCAAACGTCGTCGAAATAGCGTCGAATTGTCGTCGAACGTCGTCGAAATGGCATCGAACTTCGTCGAAATGGCATTAAACATCATCGAATTAGCGTCCAATTGTCGTCGAAATGGCGTCGAATGGTCGTCGAAATGGCGTCGAATGTCGTCGAAATGGCGTCGAATGGTCCTGCGGTCGAGGGAGCCCCTTCATCTCACGGTCGGCAGCACTCCGATCTCGGGCTAGGGCGCGTCGTCGTTTGTGCAACAGGTCTGCCCTGCTGATATACCATGTGGGCCGATGAGTAATGAGGCTTGTGTCCCTACTTCCCGAGGTCGAGGAGCCATCATCATGCAGGATTCATGGCCATCCAGGAGCATCTTCTTCCTCCAGGCCTTCTGATCCTTCTGAGCTCGGCCTTCTGATCCTTCTGAGATCGGTCTTCTGAGGTCAGCTCGATCTTCTAAGCTCGGCCTTCTGAGGTCGGCTCTCAACGAAAGCACCAACTATTGAGGTCGCGAAAAACGAAGGTCGGCCTCCCGTCGTGAGGTATTGTTCGCTCTGGGGGGATCCGCATAGGTACTACGCCCCCACACGGTTTTGTTTCTTCAGTGCGGGATCTAGTCCTGCTACCAAAAGGGCCCTCCTGGCTTGGGGACCAAGCTCGGTGGGAGCTTCGGTGGTTGCGACGCTCTACAGGAGAATGGCATCGCAAGCAACGTCCTAAGGACTCATGCTCGTGAGGAGTATAGGCTAGTCTCCTACTTGCTATAGGCTTGGAACGGTCGCACCGAGCGCTGGGACTTGTTGGACAAATAGATTGAACTACTCCGGTTGGACCTGAGAAATTCAGTCCGCCGGTTCTGCATGGGGTGGACTTTGGAGCGAGTTGTCGGATGTTGGTGCCCGGCTTCTCGATGCATTTGAAGCTTCGTGACCCCTTAACCTCATGATCACGACTCAAGCCCTTCCCTAGCACCAAATATTGTGGTTCAAATTTGGCCCGAGGGTGACCACGCAGGGAGAGTTATGGGAGCTGCTGGCTGGAGCGGAGAAAGAAGCCGTTTTTTGCGCACTGGCGGACCTGCACAAAGCCTCACTGATGGGGTTCCGGTGAGGGCCCTCCGATGATGAAGTTAGAGTGAATCTCCGTGGGTCCAAAAGTCCGTTAGGGATTACCTGATGGGGTTATTTATAGTTTCCGTAGAGGTGCCCAGGTGGCGAAGGTATGGCCCGTCCTCATCATGGGAGGAGATGGCTTTTAGCCAGATGGCGCGCAATTAGAGCTTCCTTAAGGTGCATGGCATAGACCGTTCTTGTGAAGGGTAAGGCATTGGTAGATGTGGCAGGGCATGGCTGGGGAAGCAAGGCATGGTTCCTGATTGATATGTCATGGCGTGGCCAGCAAGCAAAGCATAGTGCGGTGAGGCTGCTGCAGGGTATGGCCGCAGCATGTGGACAACGAGATCGGCCTTATGAGGTCGGCCTTCTGGGGTCGGCTCGGCCTTCTGGGGTCGGCTCGGCCTTCTGAGGTCGGCAGGGCCTTCTGGGGTCGGCTCGGCCTTCTGAGGTTGGCTCGGCCTTCTGAGGTCGGCACGGCCTTCTGAGGTCAGCCTTATGAAGTTGGCTCGGTCTTCTGAGGTCGGCCTTATGAGGTTGGCTCGGTCTTCTGGGGTCGTCCTTATGAGGTCGTCTCGGCCTTCTGGGGTCGACCTTCTGACCTCGGCTTGGCCAGAATTGGGTGACTTCATGCCGAAAATAGGATGATCCATTTTGCCTCTCATCACATATATATATATATAAATATAGAAATATAAGGAGGATTGGCTACAAGACATGAGTTAATCCCTTTTCTCCATGTTTTGATTTGTGTTTTTTCTTTCGCCCACTACCCTTTCAGTATCAAAATCACAGCTGACACATAGATTTCATTTCTACTTCGAACAAACTAAACATAAATGGAAACTTAAATTTGTCCTAAAATGATTGGATTTTTTCAAAACTAGTCATTCACCTCCAATGTCATGTCCATTTCCCATTGCAATTTGCCACAAATTCACTATATATGGACTATTATGGTGAGAGTTCTTTCACTTTTGGAGATTGTTGACACTTGGCTAGTTAATCCCCTAGAACCATATGCTGAATTGAAACCCAAAAAACTCAAATTCAGACATGAATATGATCATTATTCGAGTTTGCGTCTATCGGCACCACAGCAGTGGCAGACAACTTTGGACCTAACGGCCGGCCTCGTTACCTGAACAAATCTGCACATCAAAGGCAGGTCGACAATTCGTGGATGCAAGTTTGGAGCTTACGCATTTTAATAGATCCGAACCTGAATCGAAACTCAAAGCCTTATCGAGTTTCTATGCACGTACAACATAGATCTGACCCGAGCCTGACACATTTATAGCTAAGGCTGCAAATGGGTCGGGTTGACCTATGACCCGACTCGACCTGCTTAAACCCGACTCGACCCGACCCACTTAAACCTAACCCAACCCATTCTAGAGGACCGGTGGTGCCGGGCGGGGTTCTAAAATTGGACTCATTCCATTTTTCGGATCAGGTCTGGGTTTACCTGACCCAATTCGATCCGACTCTTTTGAATTTTGGACAATCTTGGGTTTTCAACCTTGAGGGTTAGCACTAAATGGATTGACCGTATGTGTTCAAATTCGAACTACCCAAGTTAAACTGTGAATTAGTTAGATGGGTTGGTTAAGATTGTTGGATGCTATATATTCTTTTGTGGTGAGCTTTTAAGTCTACTTCAGTAGTAGGGAACTGGTACTTGAAATGCTTTGGTGGTACCAACGCACTACAAGTACTGGTATCACTGGTGTTGCACCATCACTTGAAACCCGTGACATGAGGCATCTGGTCGTCAAATCGATAAAGATTAAGAATAGAAATTAACAAGAAGATAAGACACAAGAAAGGTCTACAAGAATAGGAATCTCTAATTTCATTATATTAAAAAACTTTTGGATCTGACTGAAAAACCAAACATATAAATTTGTGAAATCATAATTTGTTGTTCAAAATTTAAAAACACATCACAACCCACCTATCTATGTTCGCCGATAAAAGATGCTAACTAGCATACATTTTATTAATTAACCTGCTAGCTTTGAACATTATTAGCAAATCAACGTATAAAAGTTTCTTGAAAGCTTCTCTTAATAACTCCAAGATAGAAAAAGAGCTTTCTAATGCTAGCAAGCATGAAATTCCACATCTACTTGGATTTCTATATAATAGTTGTTGTTCTTGTTGTTGCTGTCTCTCACAGAAATTAATGAGTTGAAACATTTTGTTATATTCCTGCTATCACTTTTTTAGTATGTTGCAGCACTATAAAGGAGGCGAACATGAGCTTGGCATGTTAACATAAATCTCAGCATTGAAGTTTTGGGACATAATATTCTAACCATTGTACCTTTTGGGTTTAGGAGACTGAAGCACCTTTTGAGAGAAAAAGTAACTTGAGAAAAAAGAGAGGTGAAATAGGGGATGAAGAGAGGAAGACCTGAACCAGACTGAGCCGGACTCAAATTTTTTGGGTTGGGATCGAATTGTACATGGACCCAACCCGAAGGACCCGTTGGGTCAGAAATTTTAATGGACACTACCCGACCCGATCTTCTTTGGATTGGATCTGGGTCCAACAATAGAAACTGAACAAGAAACCAGGTTGGGTCGGGGTCACTCATGACCTGGTCCGACCCGACCCATTTGCACCCCTATTTATAGCCTACCAATTACTCCCCATGTCATTCAGTGCCACTACATGGGGTAGGCACTGCTAATACACTAATAAGAGAGTGATCAACGCAAGGGAGAACCCTCCATGTCAATATGGCCCTCATGACTTGCAGCCTACCACCCTAAACCCCGCCCCTTGTGGCCATTGTCATTGTCATCACCATCAAGGTTCTAAGAGATCTTGATAATCAACAACTGACATGGTGACACCAACCCCTAGGAGGGTCTTCTTCCACCCTTTGCCATAGAGGCATCATTCTTAGAGATTGTGGTAGGCAACAGCTACTACATCGATGTCAACCCATTGGAGCCTCTTCACCAATGCTTGTCATCGTCATGCACCATTCTCAGAGATCATGGTGAACAATGGTCACCGAGGTGACACCTCCCATGGGAGGCTCTTTATCAATTTTCTCAAGATACGTGCAGGTCATCCATGAGAGTGGTGGTGCCACCCCACTTCATCAACCACGGTCTCAGTAGAGAGTCCTCTATAAACACCAAAGGGGTTGGGCTTGTTGCTTTTTTTGTAAGCAGACTTGGGTTGGCATTGAATCAAATTGGCTAAGCCTAAGCCTAAGGCAAGCCAGCCCAAGCCCTTGCTCTACTTATTTCTTCACTACAACAAAAATCCTACCTGTTCTAAACATCCATATGTTAAACAAGGAAAAAAAATAAAATCTTAAATTTTCCTCCTACATCATTCAAGTCAACATCCTATTGGATTTGAAGCTGGCAAAGAAATTCTTCAGATTATCCAAAAGGGTTTTTTGCATGAATATCCTCCTAAATATTCAAATTTGCATGAATACCCTCCTAATATTGATATTTGCATGTATACCCTTATTTTTCTTTTTTCTTGCAAGTGTGCCGACACCATCTAACGCCGTCAAAAAATTAGCGGTTTAAAATTAAGAATGACTGAAATATCCTTAATGGATAGATAAGCAAAAAAAAATGTTTATAAGGGTATATATGCAAATAATACTTAATGAAAGTATTCATGCAATTTCACATATTTAGGAGAGTTTACATGCAAAAAATTTTAATTTTATCTTTTTCTATTTCAATCTGTTTTAACACTCGGATTTGTCTAGTGCCTACTTCTCAATGTTTTCCATACAAATATTGCTTAAAAAAAAGATTGATTCAACAATTAGATAACAAAAAGAGTTATAAAAGTTCTTTCACTAATTATGAAATTATTCTATTTTATTCTTCTTCATTTATAACAAACTCTATATTTTATTTTATTGAAACATAGCTTATAATATTTATTGTTATAGATGCATATATGAGGGCATATATTAGAATATAGAAAAAGATTAGGGCACATGATCGATTACAATAATCAAGCTTCTTTGCTACTGTTATGCTTATGGATGGAAGAACAACATCAATCATCTCCAAGCAAAATCATTAAAGGACTTTGAACCGTTCATACTTATTAACAACCTCCACGGCCATGTGGTAAAAGGCCTCCCTAGACAAATCCAATTGTTAAAACAGGTTTGAAATAGAAAAAATTAAAATTAAAATTTTTTGCATGTAAATCCTCCTAAATATGTGAAATTGCATGAATACCCTTGCAAAGTATTATTTGCATATATACCCTTATAAATATTTTTTTTGCATATCTACCTATTAAGGATATTTCAGTCATTTTTAATTTTAAACCGCTAATTTTTTGACGGCGTTAGATGGTGTGGGTACATAGCAAGAAAAAAAAATAAAGGGTATACACACCAAACAAGTATTTTATAAGGGTATACATGCAAATATCAATTTTAGGAGGATATTCATGTAAATTTCAATATTTAGGAGGGTATTACGCAAAAAAACCCTATCCAAAATGTCCCTTAGGTTGCTTAACCAATCTATTGTAACAATTCTCAAGGATAAAGCTTTTACCAAAAGAAAAAAAAAGACTAATAAAGTAAACCAATAATATTTAAACTATGAGTAACTGAAAACCATAATGGTCTAGATGATTATGTGGAGAGTAGGATCATCATCAAGGATAAGCTAGAGAGCTAGCAGCAAGATGTATCAATGGACTTCAAGGTAGAGACGAATCTCCAATGAGAAATGTTTCATAAGTGTATAGGCTCAATGCTATAAACCAGACAAGGGTTCACTCTAGAAGCAAAATATAAGTGGGACATAGAGTGCTAATTTATGACCCGACCTACAACTAGCACGATACAAGAGGGTTCGGACTAGGCATAAACAGGTCAAGGTCGTAAGCAGTTGACCCGACTTAACCTATTTATTAAATTGATTAGGTTCAGGTTTAGAGTCTTGACTTGTCTAACCATTTTCGACCCATTTAATAATCGAGTCAGGTGAATAGTTGCAATCCAACCCGTTTAACCTGCTTGACTCATTCCAACCTATTTTTTGAATGAGTCACATGGGTTGGCTCAGGTTACCTATTCAACAAATAGGTTGGGTTCGATTTTGGATTTCTAACTCATTTAATAAACGAGTCAGGTTTTGATTGATAAGTTTTTATGATACCTATTTCTCAAACCAACCCGAACCTTGTCACCCCTAACCAAAGGTGGAGGAAGCTTTGTAAATGCAATAGTGGCAGTGGGAAAAGCAAGTCTTTGGAGTGGGAAAAAAGGTTAAAAGGTTAAGGAAGGATGACGCAAGTAGATGGAAAGAATGACCATTGGAATTAGCTAGAGTAGCAAATTGCTCACTCAACAAGAAATTACTAAGGATATAAAACCTAAGGTAGAGAAATCATGATAATAATTGTTTTTATGCCAAAAATGAATGGAAGAGGGGCACATCTATATTCGAAAAGAATTGCTAAAATGGGGCCTTGTAATGCACAACAAAGCCTTTCTTGAGAAAGCGAGATCAAAAATATAAGGGTTAACCTCAGCTTGAGCGCCAATTATAAAAGCTCTCAAATGTTGATGGATCTCACTTTGGTCGATAAGGCCAATCATATGTATGTAGGCTAGGACTTGCAGATCATTTTTGAGGCCAAGGCAGTAGACCTAAAGGCGTAAAGATGCCAATTAGCATGAAAAGACATTCCTAAGGCAAGATCCAAATTAAGAAGAAAGGAAAAGGTGTTGCTTATTAAGAAGAATGATTTTTTAATACCAAAATTATTGAGATTAAAAATAGATAATATATAAGCAATGAGATGTTCTCTCTAATACCAACATAATGAATATCCTTGTCAAGTTATTATTGAGGAAGCTTCCTAGAGGAGTGAACCGGCAAGACTAGCTACTGTCATCAAAGTGGACAGATCTTGGTTAGTGGTGCAAGGAAGCAAATCTTTTTAAATGATTGATGTTAAGGTAGCTTTGCAGAGCCACAGCTATAGTAGAATCTCTGACTGCTGAAGAACAGGTTCAACAATTTAACAAATATGGTATCAACCAAAAATCAAAAATTGGCTACTCCAATGGTTGTCATGTTGAATAACTCAAATCATGCCCTTTATAAATGTTTTTGGTCTCTCAACATAGCTATCTAAATGTCTATTTATATATGTCAGAAGTTATTTAATTCGCTTAATTATTTAAGCATTCATGTAAACTATGAAATTCTGGTCTGCAATATCACACAAAAATGTGCATGCATGCACCCACACACAGAATAATTGATGCAATTGTTGGAATATGCCATCTATCTAATATCTATGATGATGCAACAATTTGTATTTCTTACAATGCTGCCTCCTTTAAATGAATTGCAAAACATAAAATGTGTTGCACCTAAGATGTAAGATGAAATAAACACCAAAGCCTTCCTTCCTTCCAATTACCCAATTGAAGATTGCACTCCTCCTCCTCTTTCTCTCTCTTTTAGTATCCCTTTATCTATAATATTTTATAAATATTATTGCCCATAATGATTCAAGTTAGCATCTAGTTAGTCAAGTAATTGTATCTTATAGCTATTTCTCATAACTATTTCTTCTATAAAGTAGCCAAACAAAAATGATTTTTCCAATTGCTTAACCATTTGACAGCTCATTAAAAATATAAGGCTATTCATGTTTGAGAACCAGATAGCGTTTAAAACTTGTCTTGACAACCATAGTCTAAACAATTGTAGTGGAGTCACCATATGTGCAACAAGCATCTTACTTAAGTCATACAAAATAGACTAAAGCATTTGAACAATCGCTCCCGCAACAAAGAAGATTGCTTAGAGAAGCCAAGGGGTGGAATTACCAAATCACAAAGTGAACTGAACATAAGACAAAGTCCTAGTTTTTTGCCAGCTTTGCCAACCAAGGTATACAAAAAATATGAGAATAGCAAGTGCTTTGCCAATAGCACTGAAGTTCTGAAACCCTAGCTTATTAGTGTTAATATGCCGCCTTCATGAAAATGTGAAATATGAAAAACTGTAATAAAAGTAGTTAGTAACCTAACAACATGAATCAAACCACATACCTGCATACAGACAAGATTAGAGTCACCTTGCACACGAATTTGCTTAAATCCTTTCTTAAGAGCATATTTCATTCCTAATATCAATGCTCGATATTCTGCAACATTATTCGTCACGACACCCAAACCTTCACGGAGCCGAGAAATCTTCATTCAAACAAGGAATCAAGCTTGTCAAGGAAACAGTAACTCATCTAACATAGAAACACACATAGGCAAGAGTTCTGTGCATCTCTACCACAGTTCCATCTTCAGTTCGAAGAATTGCTCCAGCACCAGCTTTTCCGGGATTTCCTTTTGAAGCACCATCAAACTCCAGAACACAAGACATCTGGATGTATTAGACCAATTTTATCTCCTGCTGGATACTTAATGAGAAAAATAAAAAATAATACGGAGAATGGAAGGCCAGGAAAATATAACCAATAACGTAGAGAGCATATATTATTGTTCAGGAACAGGGTGAGCTAGAATCATGTACTATATAAAATTATAAATACAATTGATTTCATGCATAATCATGTATTAGTTAATAATGCAATGAAAGATTTTCGAACTATTTGAGCCACAAGATCAATATAAATATTAGAGAATCAAGAGGTTCTTCTGATTCATGTCTTTCAGACCATAAAGTTTGAGATGCAATTGTCCAAATTCCAAGAAACAATGTAAAAAAAATGGCAGCTATAGATTAATGAAAGATATAATGATGAATTATCCATTAATGGTTATAATTTATGCAAAGATATATCTTATTTTAATTAGGGCTAGCAAAATGTGACTGACCTGTCAACCCAGCCAATGTTCGACCTACCATAAGCAGATTTGTGTTTGGGCTAAATGTGTTTAGATCGTAAACATGTCGACTCATTTAACCTATTTAACATTCAGGTCGGGATCGGGTTTCAGACATTTGACCCGTTTAACCCGTTTAATATTCGGGTCGGGTTGGGTCATGTAACCCATTTAAGACTTGTTTAGCTTGTTTAAAACCTACTTAACCCATTTCTATCTTGTTAAACCCAACCCGCTTAACCTGTTTAATCCGTTTAATTCCATTTAACATGTTTAAATCCATTTAACTCGTTAAAAAACCCATCTAATCTATTTAACCTATTTAACCTGACTTGACCTTTTTAAACCCACTTACCTGTTTAATAAACAGGCCGATTTCATATTTGAATTTTTGACATGTTTAATAAATAGGTCAGATTTGGATGGACGAAGTTTTGACCCGACCCGATTGCCCCCCCTAATTTTAATCACGTAATAGGAGAAAAACACACGACTAACAAAACATGCTTATGCTCTTTAAGATGAGCTTGCCAAGGACAATTAGAAGTATGAAGGAAACAAAATGTTGATAGTCATGAGAAATTTTTTGAAAAAGAAAAAGAAAAAGAAAAAGGAAAGAAAAGGATAGTAAAGATAAACACTGTATACAATTTCGAAGCTTATACATGTGCGTTCCATATGACTGCTGTTTTCTAGGCTTGAAAGTTGTTCTTTGTAGGTTGCCTGGGGGCCCAAACCATGCTGTCACAATTAGAGAGGAATTTGAATGAAAAGTTGTCCAGGACCGCCCCAACAAATAAACCCATCTTGGATTTTCTCTGAACCAGATGATGCGATGGTATATTTGTGCTGATGCAAAATTTTATTGAACAATAATACAAAGTAGTGATTAAGCCAATGTGTTCTCTTGCTGAAGACTTGAACGAAAGTGCTCATACAAAGACTCTTTAGGTGCATCATAGTTAGATCAGTATATTAATGTGACAAAGACTTGAACTCAAGATCTCATAAGACCGCTTTGTTAATTTCTTAGTGCATATTAGCATTTCCATGGCTCAAAAATCACCTACTATTTTCATCAAAATCATGGCCAATTTAATTGGTTTGACTGCTTTGAGAGGAGGCACGTCGATCGAGCAATTTTAAAGAATTCCCCACCTGATTCCAGACAAGATGGAAATATATTTCATTTCCAGTCAAACCCCATTCAGCCTGATTGCTCCTCAAAATATAGGATTAAACATGTATGAGGGCACAAATCCTTAAATAATCACACGAAACATGAACAAGATATGCATTCTGCCTGGGATTGGCATAGGATAAAGTTATAAGTCAACCTAGGCTACTAGAGAAACTAAGAATATAATAACAACTTGAGGCCTAAATCTATTTTAAAAAGAAAAGAAAAGAAAAGAAAAGACCTAAAAGTGTCTATATTCAAACAATCCATCAACTTATATCATCAAACGCAGGTTGCATAAAACTTGAATTCAGAAACAAATTTGTTGAAGCAAATCCAGCCAACAATCCTACTACATAAAAATGAACAAGTTTGCAAAGCACGTAAGCACTAGGAAACATCTCCAAGCATGATGGAAGACTGACTGTGGGTGGTATAGAAGAAAGCTTTTCGCAACCACAGAAAGAGCAGCAGAATTACATGCTTTAGTCATTAGCTATGGAGAAACTCACATAATTATGTGAAATTGGTTGTGCCTTGACAGAGTGCCCTAGTTTTAAATGTTTATTTGCCTGTTGGTCCTGTTCAGTTGAGGTGGATGTAGATCCAGTTGCATCCTGTTGGACAAAGCATATAGATTGAGCCAACTGTGAAAGTATGAGAAAACACCATGACATAGATAAAAACATAGAAAGGCTCCTCTTGAAATATGTTGTTCAAGAAGCAGAAAAAAATCCATCACATAGTTGGCTTCATAGATGTTACGGCAAAGAAAAAATGGAAAAAATGTTACAGGCAAGTTCTGCTAGGCTATTAAAAATACATCAGATTATTTTAGTTCCTTGTGTTTCAGAGGTAAACGACAATTCAGATCAGATAAGCAATGAATGCATTCATCCATCAATAATATAAACATCATAAGCATCTTTTATAATTATCATCATTTCATTACATACGAATTTCAAATCTAACTTGGATCCCTACAATGACCTCATAGCCATATTGCACAGAAACAAATTGTCAAGTACTACCCAACATTTCTGATGCGGGACAGGTGATTTAGGGAAGAAGTTAGGAATAGAAAGGGGGAGGGGAGGGAAGATCTGGAGTCCACCAG
>JAOXJJ010000725.1:990766-1019605 GCA_025769935.1 Phoenix roebelenii | reverse complement strand
TCTGGGGTGAAGTCCGGCGAGGAGAGGCGCCGGCGGAGGATACCGGAGGTAGAACCCAGCATGAGCGAGGACCGCGGCGAACATCAGGCCGCCGGAGTGCCCAGATCTGGCAACATCCCGGTCCGAGGGCAAGGAGAAAACGGGGAGGAGGGGGTTCTCGGAACGGGTGAGCCATCGGGGGCTTTTATAGCCCTCTCCGGGAAAGGAAGGGAGAAAATGGCCGTGGCTCGTTCACCGCCGCGATGCTGGCGGCGGTTGTGCGGGATCGGCGGTTGTGCCTTCTCGAACAGCCGCCGGAAGCGCAGGCCCAGGAGCGACCCTCCGTCGCCCAATCCCCATTCCCATCCTTATTCTGATCATGATCGCTGGCTCCTGCTCCTCTGTTCTTTTTTTTTCTTTCTTTTCTTTTTTTTTTGGGGCTCTGGGCTGAAGTCGGTTAGATCTGCCGGCTTCAGCCGGCTTCAGCCCTTTTGGGGGCCTGTTCTTCCATCGCTAAGATGAAAGATGGTTATAATCAAGAGACGTGGATGTTGGAAGTCGCTACATTGGCAGAAGAAGAAATTCTAGGAGTTAATTTTGCCAAGCATACATGAACTCAGATTTATATCCCCACCTGTTGTATTGAGAAATTTTCTGGTGATTCTTGCAGGAGACACAAAGCTTTGATTAAGGAACTCAGCACACCTCCTCCATCTCCATCGCTTGATCACACCATCCATCCAAATCCCGAAAACGGAATCTTAAAATCCAAGAATCCCTTCTCCTCCTCTCTTTCCTTTGTAACGACTGAGGCGACCTATTTCCTCGATCCTCACCCTACCCCGGTCCCCTCTCGTTCTCTCCTTCGCTCATTCCTTGGCCCGCTTTTCCTTGACCGCCCCCCATGTACCAGCGGAGCGAAGCGATCGACGTGCCTTCTCGAATGGCCGCCGGAAGCGCAGGCCCAGGAGCGACCCTCCGTCGCCCAATCTCCATTCCCATCCTTATTCTGATCATGATCGCTGGCTCCTGCTCCTACAAAACCAGCGCCACCAGCAGCCACCACTGTCCCTCCTCCTTGCCCTCCTCCTCCTCCGCCGCCGCGTCGTCGTCCCACGCCTGCGCCGCCTGCAAATATCAGCGCCGCAGGTGCAACCCGGACTGCATCCTCGCCCCCTACTTCCCCGCCAACAAGCCGCGCGAGTTCTTGAATGCCCACCGCCTTTTCGGCGTCGCCAACATGCTTAAGATCATCCGGCATGTCGATCCTGATCAGCGTGAGGACGCGATGCGCTCCATCATCTACCAGTCCAACGCCCGCGCCCGCGACCCCGTCGGCGGCTGCCACCGCATCGTCGTCGAACTCGAGCGCCAGCTTCAACGCGACTCTGCCGAATTATTCCTCGTCCACCGCCAGCTTGCCATCTACCACGCCCAAGCTGTTCTATCACCCACCACGGCCGCTCTCTCCGATCCTAACCCACTGGACGATGGCGGCGGCGGCGGCGACCACGTTGATTCCGGCCATGCCGATAATATCATCATTAACAATAGCAATAGCCCTAACAACAATCAAAATTATAGATATAGTGGGATTATAGGATTGGAGCTGCCGGTGCCGCCGCCGGTACCGCCGCCGCCGCCGCCGCCGCTGCCGCCGCTGAGCCTCATGCAGCACCAGGAGCAGCCGCAGTGCGTGGTGGATGAGCGGGAAGTGATACCGCTCGTAGATATGTGTGACATCGGACCGGATATTGCCACTGGAGACGATGACGAAAGCTCGAAGAGTAGCACTGCGAGCAACACCGGTTCTTTCCACAGGTACGTATGTGCTAGGGTTAGGGTTAGGTTTAGGTTTAGGGTTAGGGTTTATTTATTTATTTGTTTGTTTGTTTGTTTGTTTGTTTGTTTATTTATCTTTTTTCCTCTCTTTCTTAGTTCGTAAGTTTGGAGGGTTTCAATTTTCAATTTACAGACCGAAACGGATCGGTCATAGCAGACTCCTATTAGGTGGTTCAAATTTGAAAAACCTAAGTTTGAGCGGGTCATGGATTCTATATACCTTCCAACTACGTCCTTGCATGGATAGCGATATGCTCATATTTCGCCATGCATATTTGTTAGGTATCCCAATTAAAGAATAATCATTCATTAATTAGAAAACTTGTCCTACGTAAAAGAATTCGTTACGCATTCTCATATTCCATATCCTGCTTGGTACGATGTCAGATCAAACGGGGAAATTTTAAAATTAAGACACGAAATCATGCCGGCTTTCTTTGCTCCCTTTCCAAACAAATATCACGACTATCTTTCTCCATTTCTGAGCTGAAAACAACCATCCTTGTTTGAAACAATTCCCTTTCTTTTCCGGACCATCAGGAGGTGTTTGCTAGATGGTGATGACGGGATCAAAAGCGTTTCTGGTGCTTTTGACCTTTTAGAGTTTGTATCAATGCTCGCGCCATTTTGCCGACGTTTTTTTTTTTTTTTTGAAAACGTCGGCAACAATTGATGCTTTTTTTTTTTTTTTGAAAACATCCGTTTTTACGGACGCTTACAGCGTCTGCGGAAAAGACATCTCTATTCGGATTAGCCAATTAGCATAAGCACATGACTCTATTTAATGTTGCTGAATTCCATTACAGATTCTTTGCGAGTTACAATAAGCCATAATTTTCTAACATTGGTCATACCCGAGCCGGCTAAGTTGTCTTCTCAGTGACCAAATTTTTTTTTGTTTAATGTCTATAAGAGTATTGTTGTTCCCTATCTCACACCATGTCGATGTATTTGATATCGCAGCCCCGAAATGAGCCAAAGGGAGGCCCAAACATGATCCGAACGGCGCTGCCTCCTTGTTCACCCTCACAAACAGCGATACCTCAGCTGTGTAATCTTTCTGCCAAATAGTGTTGCTTCACGAGTATTGAATATAGGAACCATACAATGCACACCATTTGAATAGTGGGGCACTCTGCAATGAATCACACTCCACGGGAGTGTGATTCATGATGACACTGGAACAGCTTTATAGCTCAATTGCTGTGCATCTTAATACATTTGCACATCTTTCCTATTGTTCTTTTCCCTGTTGAATTATATCACCTTTCCACGTTAGAAACAAAATGAAAACTTCAAAATATATGCTGGATATCCTGCCGTAGTGTTCTTGCGGCGATCCTAAATGATTGTAAGACTAGGGTGCAGAAGCAAGTGGAGGTTGAACATTGCAAGCATCTCAGCAAACAAGAAGAGGATGAATAAAGGAAGATATCATGATTGCTGAGCCTGGTAATATGATCTTTAGATCCTATCTGGAGGCTTGAGTTCTTACATTCATGTGCAAATGCTTGGTAATTCTAGATATATAGAATATTGTGGTTCATAGATACCTGACAAATACCTCAGCAGACTCATGAAAGAATACATACTCGGATCAAATCGATGTCTTGAGTTTACTATAGGACTACCATATAGACGAGCAGCGATCTCATGTCCTTCACCTTTTTTTTTCCCAAAGGTCTTCTTGCATTGTTTCAAGCAAGATATAAGCAAAGCTTATTACATCTTGTCTCTCGATATAAGGAACATTTACAAGGAAAATCCATAGTTTAATATGGATATCATGTGGTCAATTGAAGCTGATGCTAAGTGTGTGTTTGTTTGTCTACGGTTCAAACATACACTACGAATGGAATTGCGGTTATAAACAAATATTTTTGTGTAATTATGTGTATTTTTTTTGGTAAACCAGATTTATTAAACCAATTAAGAGTAAATACATCCGTATCTAGAAGCTCAGACAAAATATTTATAACAGTCGTCCATAATAATTATTTATTTATTATCTGAGTTTAAAATTGCAAATGCAATTGTAGTTGCTACGCCTAGAAATAAAGAATTTTTATGTTTTCTATGAAAGTACAATAATTATTATATTATTTTTATAATATGATAATAATGATGTTATTAAATTGTTATGGGGTTACTATAAAATAATTACTTAGTGATTATATCACTAAGAAATAATTAGATGCTACAACTTAGCCTAAAGAACTCAAATAATAACTAATGGTAGAACGTGCCTTTAGAAAAATGCTGTTGATAGCTGGAAAGTTCAATCTCATCAATTCTTGAATGGTTGCTCCAAGGTTGGTTGGTTTATTTCCTCCTTGATTTTTTGGCCAAATTTGGATGCACTAGTTATCATTACAAGGGAATCATCCTCAAAAATGCTTTCTCAATGCTTAAGCCACAACATTTAAATGCAATCAAATAGATTCAATGGAGTAAGACCCTGAACATTTAAGTTAGGAGGCAGTATTTCTTCAATTAGACAGCATGAAGAAAATATTCATTCAATTCGCTTGCTCTTAAAAAAAAAAAGTTAGTACCATCCTAACTATATCATTACCAAATAGGGAACAATTTTTTTTGTTAAAGCTCTATTTCAAAAAGTTCTACCTCTCAAAAGCTTTACCCTAAAAGCTCCAAAGGCTCTCCTACCAATGACTCTTTAGGAGTTAATTTTAGAAAAAAGAAATTGTAACTTAGAGCGACCAAGCTTTTAATTTTTGGTGTCCAATATCCAATTAATTTATTAATTAATATTCTAGTCCATCCCATTTAAATTTTCTTTTGCACAGGGAAGAGGGTTTGGATTAAAAGAGGGCATAGATAATGCACTACATAATGATGGTAGTTTTAATCTCTCAAATATCCCCTGACCTCTCAGACTACAATAGTGGTAGGATTCAATGCCAAGTTACTTGGTGCAACAACCAAAATATTTTTCCAACTTGGTAAACTAGGACTCTTTGCAGGTTTGCAAGAACTTGCAAATGTATGGCAGTTAGGGCATACTCCCTTACATCTGGCCCGTGCTAACTTGATTGATACCAAAAACATGAGCAGCAGAAGAAAGAAATGAGCACATATCGGATTTGATCCACAGCCCTATTATGAACTGCTTCGGGACATTGTCGAATTTGCAGGAACAAGACATATAAAATAGCCTTCTATATGGATATATATGATATGAGGAAGAAATTCTATGTTGCCATTGCTTGCAAATTTGCAATCAGGGAGATGTGGTTGTCACATCAAAATGAAAATATGTATTATTTGTTGACCATTCTGTTCCAGCAAACTTTCAGAATTATTTAGATAGTAATAGATAAATGTGCAGGTTCAAGAGTGTGACAGAGGAAGCCCTATTTTCAGGCAACAATTTCTAAAACCTAGTTTTTTCTTTAAAAAAAGACAAGTTTTCTTAATGTAAAGTGAATCTCATTTACTTCAGGAATGACTCGGGGGCCTGTAGCTACAGCTAGTAGGTTGGTTGATTTATTTTTTGATATGTTCCTGATCTCTTGTGTCACGACATGAATATCTTGGGTGTCTTCTTTCTTTTTAAATAGTTCTATGTCAAGCACCATTTGTCACTATTCCGTTCTATGCCAAACACCATTTGTCACTATGCCTCTCTCTCTCTCTCTCTCTCTCTCTCTCTCTCTCTCTCTCTCTCTCTCTCCTCTACCATTTCATTCTCTTTGCAAATATGGATGAATATTCATTACTCGCTTATGAGGAAGTGAAAAGAAAGAAATGAAAAGCTTGATATAACCATGTTGCTTGGAAGCATCTTGATCATATGCCTAATACAAATCTTATTTATGGCAAGGCTTTAATAGGATGAGGATATATAAAGAGGTCCTAGGGATCAGCCCATCTACATCCTTCTCTTTTGTATCAATTAGCATCGGTTGAACTGAAAATATATTTGTGAATACACCTATAGGAACGTTGATATCTCCAAACTCCTTCATAGCTCATAAGGAAATTTCCATGCATACTCCATCAAAAAGAAACTAAGCAATGTATTTTTCTCGGAAAAAAGATTTTCTAAAAAAAAGTGATGGAAAGAAAAGATAAAAGAGGGTTTAAAAAAAAAAAAAATCATATGGAAGAGCTTGTACAATTTGTGAGCGTAAATAAGGAGGCGGCGCCTTTCAGATCATGCTCTGGAACATCCTCAATAGGGTTTAATTCTTCTTTCAACTCTATCTTACCACTGCAAGTTAAAACCAAATAATGTAACATTTAGAATCAAAGCAACCAAAAGAAAAATTAAAATAAAATACTCAAATTGTTTTGACATGATTATTGAGAGGTTCTGATCACTTAGTTAACAAATTTCTATCTGCAAGGAAGATCTAACTACCCAAATATAAATTCTTATACGGATCTTCATCTATTTGTCCTACTTTTCCTTAGACAAAAAATAATTATAACGTGTCTTGTTTTTTTTCCCTTTAATATATTTAACTGATTATTATTATCATAATGAAACATACGGCTCTATTCATCTTTTATTGTGTTTAGATGTCGCCTCTTCTGAAAACCTAATAAAAAATAAAGGAGTTTGCGATTGTATCTGAGGAAGCTAAGACTTGAACACCATTTACTTTCCAAATGCAGTACTTAAACATTTGTATATGGCTGCTTCTTGTCATTTTAGAAATTTTAATCATTCTATAATGGTCGAATGGGAAAGATCTTGTTCGGATACAAGTGAAACTACCCCTTGTTACAGCAGGATAGAACCATATGATGAATTTGGATCTTTGAAACGGAAAAGAAGAGGAAAGCGGAAATTGAAGATCTTAAAGAAAATCTATATCCTAAATAGATTTTTTTTTTTTATGGAAAGGGAGGGCAAAAGCCACGTCATCTAATATAGAAACTGAATAGATATGGAATTACATCAATATGCATGCAAGGACGTAGCTGGACGGAACCATCAAGCAAAAAAATATATGATTTCTAAATTTAACGGCTCTTTTTTTTTCAAACAATTAGCAAATTAAGGTCCTCCGTCCATCTTCATCCCTCTTAGTTCAAAATTTCAAAAAAACATTGCTAGTCTTCTATTCTTCCGTCTAAATCAACCAAATCTGAAACACAAAGAATTTTTAAAAATGATCAGAAATGAGAGAACCCTAACTCTAACCTGCACTGGAATGGTTCGGCGACCGTAGCAGCAAAATTCTTGGCGGATTCCTCGTCGTCATCCCCTATCGTGAACGCTTGCCTGACCTCGAACATGTCGACGAGCGGCTTCACAGCCTCCTCGTCAACCCTGCACTGCTGCGGGTGCAGGCTAAGCACCGACGAAGTCGCCACCTCCATCTCGACCCCAGCGTTATTGTAACTACTGTTAATGCCATTGCTATTGCTAATGCTATGGTTGTTATTGTTATGATGGTCGCCGTTGGGGTTGTCACCACCACCTTCATAATAGAAATAATCGTAGTACTGCTGCTGCTGCTGCGGTTGCTGCTGCTGCTGCTGCATCGGAAGAACGAGGCCGCTTTGATGGCTACCGTAGATGGCATCACTGCCGGTGTCATCGCCGGTGCTTAGAATGAGATTGGGATTGATGCCGAGGTCGGCTGTGCCGGGGGATAGAGCAGCTTGGGCCTGAGCGCGGCAGATGGCGAGCTGGCGGAGGACGAGGGCGAGCTCGGAGGAGTCACGCTCGAGCTGGCGCTCGAGCTCGAGGATGATACGGTAGCATCCGCCGACAGGGTCATGGGCGCGGGCGTTGGACTGGAAGATGATGGAGCGCATGGCTTCGGCACGCTGGACGGGATCCAGATGGCGGATGATCTTGAGGATGTTGCTGACGCCGAAGAGGCGGTGGGCGTTGAGGAATTGGCGCTGCTGGTCGGCGGGGAAGTAGGGGGCGAGGGTGCAGTCGGGGTTGCACTTGCGGCGCTGGTACTTGCAGGCGGCGCAGGCCTGGGTGGCGGGCTGGGCGTTGGAGGTGGAGGAGGAGGAGGAGGGGTGGTGAGTGCGGGCGTTGGTGGCGGTGGTATTGGAGGAGGTCGCAGTGGACATGGTTAGAATTAGACGGAGTTTGGGCGATGGGGCGAGGTTGGGGGGGTCTCCTGGGCCTGCGGTTCCGGCGGGCCTTCGGTGGGGTTTGGGGGGGGGATCGATCGCTGCGCGCTCGGCTGGCAAGTAGCGGGGAAGAAGGAACGGACGAGCCAAAGAAGGGGAGGGGGAGAAGGGGAAAAGGCCGAAGGAGTGGGGATGGACATTGGAATCGGTCGTCGGAGAGATCTTGACGTTGCGAAGATTTCGGCAGCCGGCAGGGAGAGAGAGAATGTTCCCTTTTTTGTTCTTTTTTTTTTTCTTTTTTTCCTGATACGAGGTCGCTCTGATATTCGCGGTTGTGATGGAAAATGGATCGTGGGATGGTGATTGGAGGGCTTCGATGGAAATATTTCGTAAGTTTTGACCGTTGGTAGGATCTGCCCAAGTCAAATGACAAGAGGCACGTGCGAGTGCATGCACATCCGCTATACTTATCGTTTGTAACAAGTTTATATCCTTATTTTTCCCGCTTTGGCTATTGGGATTCTTAAGTTTACTACTAGCTCGTAAATGCAAATTACATTATAAAATTTGTATCTTAACCAATATATATATATATATATATATAATTAAATTTTATAAAATAATTTTTGGATCTTCTTGCTGACACCAATATTAATGAATTTTAATAGTATGGCGTATTTTATAACATGTTGAGCATTTACTTTATAATTATTTTTTTTTGCAATCGAATGTGTTGAAAGAAATAATCTTGGATTTGCAATTAGCTTAGCTTACACACAGTTGGTACCATCTTCTATTAATAATATAATTAAATTTAAGAAGTCATATTTAAACAATTGTTTTGTTACTATCTTCTATTTCCAGTTATAATGTGGCTGACCGATTGTTTGAAGATTATTGAACAAGACGCATTTATAGTAAATAGGGATTTACCGAATATTATTTTGGCTCGGAAAATTGCATACTTTAGAATATGATCAGGGACATCTGCTGATGATGTTGAAGATTGACATGGAAAAAACTTATGATGGCTTAAGTTGGGAGGCAATTCTTCACATACTTAGTACTTAATTACTCGCATGGGCTTACGATAGGCAAGTTAAATTAGTGTATGTATATTGCTTCCTCCACCAATTCGATTTTGATTAATGGGCAGCCTACTTATTGGTTCAAAGTTAAGCACGGCATTAGACAAAATGATTCCTTATCGCCTTACTTGTTTATTTTTCATATTCTCTAATGACTCCGGAGATGCGTGCTAATAGAATTGTGGGGGTGACCATTATTGATCAGGGTAAGAAAATATGTCGTATGTTGTGTGCTGATGATGTCTTGTATTTTATTTTTGCATCTTTGGATGGTTGTGGGGCATGAACCATGTGTAACATAATTATTATTTTCTCACTAATGAGAAGGCTAGTATTGATAAATCTTCTTTGTACGTACCAAATTGGTTATTAATGCCATACGTAATTTTTTGGCTTTCTTCTGCTTGAGTGCCTGACTCTATTCTAGCTTGTGTTAGAGGTTGGGCCTGCAATTTTATTTGGGCCAAGTGGAATGATGCAAAAGATGACATGCTATGCTTGTGAAGCATATTATGGCCAGGCCAGGCCAATGATATACCTGAGCTTGGCCCGAAAAATAAATGAATTTTACATTTAAGCTCAAACCCAGTTGGAACTTTTCGAACCTAGCCCGATGTCGGCCTGGCCTAATAGGCCTTAGGCCCGCCCAAGCCCAATTGTAGCCCTGATGGGTTCTTAGCCTTTTTGATCCGATTTGCTTTCTCATCCATCTTTTGTATTCATTTAGTTTGGCATATCATTAAAAAAAAGAGAGGCTATTTTGTTGTTTATTTTATACTTTCACCATGTTCCTAAGCTTCGATTAAGAAATATCCAAATTTCAAGATCTCTCTCTTTGGAAGCGGGGAGTCAGAACCTAGAAATCCAGATGACTTCCTTGAATCCTTCTAGATGGATTAGGAGATGTGGAGTGCTTGACATTGTGGATCTTGTTGTTGGGGTAGAGAACCGCGCTCAAAGGAACAATGGCGTTGAGGTTAGTCTGCATGGCCACATCACTACTTGGTCGTGCTCGAGAACTTTGTTGCAAAGGGCAAGACAACAACATTGTGGTGACAAGATCTTGATGAGCTTGTGATCGTGATGCAATGGAAGTTGAGGAGGGCGACAAGATCAAATTTGATCAGCTCAGTCTTTTAGCCTAAATAGGCTAATTCGGCTCTGTCAGATTAGATTACGGACTAGGATCATACCTAAGCTTAGGTCAGACTTAGGATTGAGATTTCAAAAAGATTTTCAACCCTAAACCCGGCCTCAAAACCTAGGGCAAGGCTTCGGTCTAATTTGAGCCCTACCAATCTTTGACCCTACCTTGCATTTCAGGTACAAGGGAGAGAATTCTTTTTGGATGATTAGATCTTTGATACGAGATATTACACAGGTTTACAACAACATCAACACTCTGGAAGTTCAACACATCTACTGGGAGGGCAATGCTATGGTGGTGGAGAAACTAGCTAACCATGTAAGGCAATATGGTCCGAACTTTTTCTTTTTTTCTTTAGCTACATCGGCGACTCATATCCAACTAGTGTGAGTGTTGCCTATAAGGTCAGAAAGCATAAGAGACTATAAGGGAGACAAGGCAAAAGACCAAGTCTTACCAAATAAAATCACAAGGCATACATTACCAACCAATCCGCTGTACTATTGGTTTTTCTATAAATATGGGTAGCTCGGTGGGAGGCGTCACCCGGGACCGCAGGCTATTTTTGTGGTGGAGAGATTTTTGTCTAATTTTTTTTTTGGTAATATGGAAAATCGTCTAGTGTTTAGCACTAAACCCACCCTGGCCCACCGACTCGGCGCTTGCCAATTTATTTGGCCGCACGGCGCGGGTGCTTTCCCCGTCCGTCTCACTTCCTGGCCAGCGACCGGAGCAGCGCCAGCCCGAGGATTTCGTTTCCGCGGCGGTCGGGTAAAGGTAAAAGAGAGAGAAGGATGAGGGAAAGAGGCAAGGCGGTCCAGCCGTCGGTGGACGACCGGTACACCCAGTGGAAGTCCCTCGTCCCCGTCCTCTACGACTGGCTCGCCAACCACAACCTCGTCTGGCCCTCCCTCTCCTGCCGGTTCGTCTTCTTGATCATTATTTATATTTCTTTGTTTCCCCCCCAAAACTCTTATCGCGTTTCCTCCTCGCTTCTCGTCTCCTATTGCTGGTTCTTGGCTAGGGTTTCTGCGAGAGAGAACTCCGGAGGAGGGTTTCGCATTCTAGGGTTTTAGTCCCTCTCTTGCATCGGGGGTTTTAGTGCATGTTCTGCATTCTAGGGTTGTAAGGCGTACTAGGCGATGTGAGGAACGAAGTTGTAGGGAAAGATTAGTAACGAAGAGGAGCCATCGTTTGATTTTTCTCAAGGTTTTGGAGTTTGATCCAACTAGGGAGAGGTTTTGGATGTTGTTCGCTTTTGATTTTTGAAGTGTAAGCCTTCCCACGCCTAAATTCTTGTTTTCCTGACGTTTTTCTTTTTCGTGGAAAAGGTGGGGTCCGCAGCTCGAGCAGGCAACGTACAAGAATCGTCAACGCCTATATCTTTCTGAGCAGGTAAGTGGCCGTAGATTTGCTGCGACGGTAAAACTGTAGAATTTTCCTTGCCTTGTGCTCTGCAATGGTGTATATCGCTCCCATGATTCTTCTTGAGTGCTAGATGTACTTCCTTTTTTTTCCTTTTTTTTTTCTTCTCTTTAAAGGGTTTCAATAGGCCTGCTTATGCGTGTTCTTTAACCGAATTTTTCATGGACTAAATTACAGTACATGTAGCACGAGGGTATGATGGGTTAAGCCCGATCATGTTGAAAATTAATGTGTATGCGATGCAGGAATAATTGATCATTTATCTGAAGTAGAATGGTGCTCTAACTAATTTACTGGCCATAACTGTTCGATTTTATACTAATTACCTGAATCATGTAATTTTGTGTTAAAACAAAACTCTTTATTCAATTGTAAGTATTGCACTCAGCAGCTTCCATATTCAAATTTGTTTTTGTACTCGCCTTGTTACTCTATTGGTTACCAAGTTGTCAAGTGTAAATAACCATAAGCTGATACCGTAACTTACTAGGCTTATCAAACTCTTTGGGTTAAGTTCTGTTCAATCTTTCCTTCTCCATCTTGTCTATTTATAGTTGGTCCAGCATTTGAAAATGGAACTTTTTGTCAATGTTGTCCCTTACCGTTGTAATGATGGGGGAACACCTCTAATGCTATATTTGGTTCAATGGAATGGAATGGGGACCCTAACTTTGGCGCCATTTCACTTTTGGTATGGCAATAAAGGACGGAATCACATTTCCTTTGGAATCATGATCCCATCATCTGATGGAATGGTGATTCTGCTAAGACATGGAAGGACCGGTTATTTCATGAAAATGGGAGTGAATGATATTATCGGTAATGAACTAATTAGTAATATTTAAGGTATAAAATAGCAATAAAATATAAAATAAATTAACCAAAAAATAAAGAATTACAAATTTTGTCATAATAATCGAAGAAAAGTTCCCCAAAAAAGAATGCCCTCCAAGAAAGAAATATTGCGATCATTATTATAAAATTACTTCTATTACTTAGTTAATGGTATGCTTAAAAAATAATGTAAAATTGATTATTCTGATTTATAACTAGTTAAAATTGAATAGTGGAACTGAGTTACTTTCCTTTTTTCCACATCGACTAATAAAAGGGTGCCACATGGGGTATATTAGCTTGGGCTGATCCTCCACTTAGCAGCTTAAGCATTTTGGGTTGACTGCATGATAGGTGGTATCGAATGTAGGCTTGATTTGCTCCATAGCCCTATTAGTCATGTCAACTCCTCACTAGGGGATACTTGGGCCAAGCAGGATCTGAAGATGGGCAGCCTCCCCTCTCGAGTAGGAGCCAATCCATGATGACAGTGTCATGATGTTAGATGGGGGAGATTGTCATAGTCCCATATCGATTAGTAAAAGGTATGCAACATGGGTTTACTAGCCTGGGCCAATCCTTCACCTAAATAGCTTTTGCGTTATGAGTTCGTAAGATTCCTTGTCCTCCATTCCCACTCCATACTGATACCCATTCTGATTCTTTTCATTTCTAGAAACCAAATATAGCGTAAACTTTGGAAGTATATTTCTGGTATCATTCGTCTATCATCCTTATGAGGACTATTTTCTTCACACATTAGTTTAAACACTAAAATTCTTATTTTCCTAGATATTTTACTTAGGTTTCTTCCTTGTCTTCCATTCCCACTCTATATCGATTCCCATTCCATTCTTTTCATTTTTAGAAACCAAATATAGCATAAACCATGGAAGTATATTCTAGTATAATTCGTCTATCATCCTTATGAGGATTAGGTGTATTTTTTTTCACACATTGGTTTAAATACTAAAATTCTTATTTCCTTTGTATTTCACTTACATTTCTCCTTGGGTTGACTCCATGATAGGTGGTATCAAATCTAGGCTTGATTTGCATCATAGCCCTATAGTCAAGGATCCCTTGCTAGGGGATACCAAGGTCAAGTAGGACTTGGGTGATGGGTGGCCTTTGCTCTCGAGGAGGAGCCAATCCATGATGAGGGTGTCATGATGTTAGATGGGTGAGATTGTCATAGTCCCATATTGATTAATAAAAAGGGTACGATGTAGGTTGATTAGCCTGGGCTGGTCCTTCACGCAAACGACTTTTGGGTTGTGAGTCAGTAAGATTTGTTGTCTTCCATTCCCACTCCATATCGATTCCCATTCCGGTTCTTTTCATTTCTAGAAACCAAATATAGCATAAACTTTGGAAGTCTATTTCTGGTATAATTCATTTATCATCCTTAAGGGGACTAGGGCGCATTTTTTTTTACACGTTAGCTTAAATACTGAAATTTTTATTATCCTAGATATTTCACTTAGGTTTCTTTTTTATTCCCCCCGATTGTACCATATGCCGTTACTGCTGAAAAAGGGTGTCAGTTCACGAGACTCTAGCCACAATGGGGTCTGCAGAGGGTTAGATATACACAGCCTTACCCCCGCGTGCGGAGATTTTGTTTTGTTGTTCCACTTTTACTATTATTACATAATATCAAATGTGTTTTAAAGATGCAAGTTATCATCTTGATTGATAATAAATGATTGTGTGAGTTTTTTTCTGAACAAGTGATAGCTTCTTGCTTATTCATACTTTTATGCTTGTGTTTTGCTCATCGCTACGCAAAAACATTGTTTCTGTTGAGCTAATATTTTTTAGTAACAATTTGTTAATGCAGATTTGTCCTCTGATCTCTTGTTTACTTTTTTCCCCCAGACTGATGGCAGCGTTCCTAATACTCTTGTCATAGCAAATTGTGAAGTTGTCAAACCAAGAGTTGCGGCTGCAGAGCATATCTCCCAGGTTAAGTGGTCATGAACTAATAGTTCTAGTGCTTTTTTACATTGCTTGAATCAGTCAGTATGGTGCCTGAGTTATTCCGTAGTTGATGAACATCTTTAAATAATCTTTACTGAATAACTTCTTTTTTTGGCAATGCACTGATATGTCTTTACTGCTCAAATCATATCCGACTAGACAGATTGAAACTTTTTGGTTGCACAGAAATCTTGTAGAATTTATATGCTTTTGTTCTCTAGTTAATGAGAAAATAATTTCTCTCTCTAATTCTGAAGTTGTCATGATGATCATAAATTTCATTAGGCTTCTCCTATTTTTTACGTTATACTAGGATTACTTGCGGGTAGAGCTGATCACGGGCCTTCTGGCCCGCTTAGCCTGGCCCGGATTTTTTCGGGCTTGAGCATTAAAAAAAGGCCCATGGGTTGGGCCTGGGCAGGAAAAGCGGCCCGACCAAAAAATTGGGTCGGGCCTGAGAACTTTTAAAAATGGCCCGCCCTGGCCCGTGTTTTATATATAAAGGTAGAAAAATATATCTAGTTTTAGAGAGCCCATTAAGCTGTTGGGCCATTCTGGCCCATTTCCATATTCCAAACAAAGAAAAAATTCGGGCCTGTCGGGTCGAGCCTGTCGGGTCGGGCTTGGGACCAGATTTATAAAATCAGGTCGGGCCTAGACAAAAATTTAAGCCCGAGTCGGGCCGGGCCGGGCCTGGGCATAGCCATCGGGCCTAATTTTTGCTGTAGATCCTGGCCCGAGCCCGACCCGGCCCGGGTTTTGATCAGCTCTACTTGCAGAATAAAATGGACTTAAATTTTGCATTTGGAATTATTAGATTTTCTATGATAATAAAGTGCTTTTCTGGTTGCAGTTTAACGAAGAAGCACGCTCTCCCTTTGTTAAAAAGTTCAAAACTATCATCCATCCTGGGGAGGTATGAAGTGATCATTTTATTGCAACTTGTATTTTGTTTCTGCCTTCTTGTATCTCTTCAAAATTAGTGCATACTCAATGTCATCTGAAGATTATTGGCGTGATTATTAATCAAATGATGATCTTGATGTCAGAAAAAATGTTAATTTGTCTAGGCTGGTGCCTAGGTCATCCAAAGCATTTTCAAGTTATGATAGTGAATTTGCAAATTAGCCCTAACTGCTCCTTGGCCAGTCAATTCTAAGCAAAATGTTTCCATTGCTGAAAGTTTGCCTTCTCTTGTAAATCTTTAAGGGAGGCAGGTTAGCTTTTGATTAATAGAAGTTGTTGAGGGGTCATTATCTGTAACTCTACATATAACTTGGATCCAGATTCTTTGTTGAGGGATCTGATGAATTCCCTAAGCAAGATTTTATAGCAACATCAATGACATTTATGAGTTCAAAACTTTTCATGTGCTACAAATGTCTGAACATCATGCAGGTTAACAGAATCAGAGAGCTTCCTCAGAACGCCAAGATAGTGGCAACACATACTGACAGTCCTGATGTATGTCTTCGATTATCTTTCTGCTAGTTGTATATATCAAGTTTACACTCCATTTTTTTTTTTAAAGATACAAAAACTGAGTCTACTATTACTTGAAGTGTTAAATTTTACTGCAGGTACTTATTTGGGATGTTGAGGCGCAGCCTAATCGTCATGCTGTTTTAGGAGCTGCTGACTCTCATCCGGATTTGGTCTGTTGTCAATCAGCTACTTGATATGCTTTCTTAATGCTAAATTACAGCACCGAAGAAGAATAAAGTTTGCAGTGGATCTATTTAACATGATTATGATTTCCATGCTGAGGGGAAAAAACACATGGGCAACTTGCATGAAGATTTAACTAGGAAGCATTAGATATTAAGATTTTGTGGTTGGAATATTTATCCTTTTTAACTATCAAAACATAACTGCAACTTGCTCTCAAGTTTTTGCCCTGCAGATATTGACTGGACATCAAGAAAATGCGGAATTTGCACTTGCCATGTGTCCTTCAGATCCTTTTGTACTCTCTGGAGGTCTGATTTTTTTTTCTTTTTTTTTAATGACATATGCGTACTTACTTCTTGCTGTAGCTCATCTCTCTTTGTAGGTATAAAGCCTTCTTGTATCTGTTGTTTTTGATAGTCATGGTAATTTGTCATGGGAAGTTAACCTTGTTGCACCAATCCTTCCATCCTATATTTAATCGTGGAGTGAAACTGTTGGCTTTTTCTGAAAGTATGCCATTGTCCTGCTTAGTTAACAGTACTCCAGGGTTGGTGTATTGTTTATGTTTGCTTTACTAATACTGTTTAACTGATCTTTGAACAAATTTTCCTTGATGAAACAACATTATTACTTAATTGATGCATTGAATTCATTGACATGATCCCTTCTTTATGTGCATCATAATAACTTCCAATACTTTGACCTTGTATGGAATTTATTTTAAAGCCCAAGTTGGAAGCATCACTTAGTTGATATTGTTCAGATTCTTATGGTTAATGCATCGATTCTTTTGCATATTTTAGCATTGAACTGAAAATTTCCCAAATTTTTCTCTTGCATGTTACTGTAACCATGATCAACGAATTGCAGGGAAGGACAAATCGGTTGTTCTGTGGAGCATAAAAGATCATATCTCCACTTTAGCAGAGTCCTCAGCTGCTAAATCTCCTGCAACACCTGCAAGCTCGAGTGGTAAGCAGCCTGCAAAAGCTGGTAATGAAAAGAGTTCAGACAGTCCTACAGTAGGGCCAAGAGGTGTGTATCAGGGGCATGAGGATACTGTTGAAGATGTGCAATTCTGTCCTTCCAGGTATGCTAGTTGTTAAGATTTTATAACTGATACATATCATATAATGCTGTGATTTACAGGCTATTGTACTATCAGATGCACCACAAGCATGGAATTTTGTGATTTGCTGTGGTGCTTGGATCTGTTCTTTCGATACTGACGTTTTTCCCCAACTGTGATGAAGTGCACAGGAATTTTGTAGTGTAGGTGATGATGCTTGCCTCATTCTTTGGGATGCCCGAGCTGGTACTAGCCCAGTCATCAAGGTAGTTTTCTTATTTCCCGTTAGTAATTATCTTGAAAATTCACATGTTTATAGAGAAGCTTATTTTGTTTCTGATAGATTTGCAAATTTTAAAGTAAATACATTAATAATTTACACTGCTGTTGAAGCTTTGAGAGTTATATTGATCCATGTTGTTCGCTGGTTGATAGCAACTTATTTATTCGCTAATTCATCTATTGTAAATCCAACTTTTTTAATTTGGGTTACTTATATCAAAAGGAATCCTAATTGTTGGGTGCCGAGAAATTTTGCTGCCTTAACTATGGGGAAGGACCGTGATTTCATTAATCTTTAGAGAGCATCTTGTTTGACATGAATCTTCAAAAATTCTTTGTCATTATGCCGTAGCTCATTCTTTGTCCATTCTCAATAATTTCCATCTTTAAGTTTGTAAGAGTTGTCAGTAGTGGCTCTAACTTCTAAGGGTGGCTGACTGGATGAACAAACTTTTTTTTGCCCATTTTGAGTGCATTGAATGAGGGTTGTTTATTTCCTTTCTCAAATTGTGCCGCCTTTACATAATTTGATGTTCAAAAGTCTTTCATATGGTGAGCTATTTTACCTAGATTCTTTGATTAAGCCTAAGTGCCTGCACTGGCACTTTAGCATGGACATTAGTGATAGTTAATTTTAAAGACCACGCAATAGCACGTATCTTGTAGGATAGTGATTACGGATATCGATCCACAGAGATTGGGGTACAATTGTTTTCTTAAAAATATGTGAAAAAGAGAGTTTGTGAAGACTATTAAACTAAGCAATTTAATAAGAAATGCAATTGATAATGATGTAAGTAGAAGAACCTAGGGCAAGAAGTTCACCACTAACATAGCAACAATGATTAATTATATTTTACCTTGTTCTTGGCTTAACATGCACATTGACTACAAGCCTAATAAGCATTCAAATAGAAATTCACAAAAGTAATTTAGGAATAATCCATCTCCAGTTGGTATGTGATGTCTACCATAATCTAAGATGGCAGCACACTGCATCTTCCTTAAGTATGAACTATCTTATATTTACTTAGTGATTATGAAGAACAATTATATAAACATCATACTTAAAATCATAGAATTTAAATATGAAATGAAAAGATATTTATTAAGATCAAAGAAGTTCATACAATTCCAAGAACAGAAATAAAATAAATACAAGAACCGTTGTTTTTGTTAGGACTTCATCCTGCCCTAGTGAAGAGATCAGCCCTCCATGTAGAAGTGAACAACAGCAGCACAGCAAGATGAAGACGACATGACTAGTTTCTTCCAAGGGAGAAGATGGCATGATGATAGTGGAAGCTGGCTGACCGTCACCCTTTTGATTCCTTCGATTCCCCCCCCCCCCGCCAAAGGCTGATGGCCTTTTTAGAGCCCCTATTCCTCACGGTTTCATCCAAAATTTAAATCAAACCTCCTAACCAATCAAAGGGTAATCTCAAATCAAGTTGCTGGGATTTTGTGGAAGGAGGGAATGGCTGTGAACGCTGAAAGAGCCATCACGGACAGCTGGGATGTGGCTGGGAGGAAGTGATCCTGAAGCAGGGGACTCGTCCACCGATGGGTAGCTGGACGCGGATGAATTCTGTTCCGCTGGGAGAAAGGATTGGAAGCCACGATGCAGGAGGATGCTTGATCCTTGCGAACGGTGGGATGCTGGAGATGGGAGATGGAGCTGATCTAAACGGCTACTGAAGATGACGCTGAATCTTGGCTGGCCGCGGGAGATCTTGGAAATTGGATGGGATGCAATCCGTGGATGAAGGCTGTTCTCGATCGTATCCCGGAATGGGTGCAGCTGCAGCTGGATCGGAAGAAAGCTGACGCTGCTTCAACGCAATGGTGATGCGAACGGCTGGGAGCGAGCTAGGACTTTGTTCCGAAGCAGGGGAAGATGTGGAGGACGTGGATGATGCGGGATGCACGCGTGAACTCGTCCGTAAATGAGAGCGGAATAGCTAGGAGGGAAAAGTTGTTTATCCCGGCTGGCCACGGGATATTCGGATGTAGGAGACTTGGAAATCCGGTTGGGATCAATCCGGAAGAAGAGGACGCGGCTTTGTTTGTGGACGTGGAGGGAGCTTGGACGCGAGACTTCACATGGGACGGATGGGATCAAACGCGGACGGCCGAACATGGGCCGCTGGGAGGAATCCATGGACGATGGAGCCTTTTGCATGCATCATGGGAGGACTGGAACGAGTGTGGCTAGATTGGCTTGGGAACGGGATGAACGGCTGGAGATGTAAAGCAGGGGAGTTTGGGAAAGACGCGGGAAGTTGAAATGGAATGAAGGGGACATGCGGCTGGGATGCTCCATGCACACTGGGAGAATGATGTGGAACAAGGAATGGGAAGCTTCATGCACACATGGAAGAAAGTAATCCACACATAGAACAGGTTGGGACTAATTCGTGAATGGGACGACTCGACCTGCATATATTAGAGTCGACCAATATTACAAAAATGAATTACTTCTGATAATTTATTAAGATGCGGCGGTGAAGGAGAACACATATTTTTATGATTAAATTTACAAAATATGTGCATTAAAATAATGATAAGTGCTATGAAAAAGAGGTTAATTTATGCATTATTTAGCACTTATTAATTAGTATGACACTTGGACACGTCTATTTAGGAATAAATTTATAGATATCGAAAAGAAGCGAAGCTTACACATGCATCCGTATCCAACACATGATTTCGAATCTGTGTAACATAGATGATGAGTTATAGCTGCAGGGTGCAGCCTCTTGAGTTAACAAAAGGTTGCTGGGACAAGGTGGTGTATAGGTGTTCAAATTCTGAGAAAGTGGACAGTTCAATATTTAATGAAAAGTAAGGGATGCTGCGGTGTTAGGCAAGCTTGTCTAGGATAAGGTAGCTCAAACCTAGTGCAACTTATTCTTTATGATGGCTCCCTTTGTTCGTGAATGAAACGAAAAACTAAAATTAGGCTTGTCTGACTCTGACTAAATGAACTAATGCAACCAGACCTTACTAATCATGCATATTTATTCAACTATTTCACAGAAAAGCTCAAAAGCTCAGTTTAAGTTGGTGAAATGAATTTCAGCTTTGATGATTTTGGTCACCAACTTCCCAATTTTGAGGGTTTTGGTGGATGTACATGGATGATGTGTCATTTGCATCTGTGCCCCTGTGCCCAAGGGTGCATGTGTTTTTTGGGGCACACACTTATGTAGTGTGCCCGTGCATTTAGGTATTTGTGTGTTTGTGTGTGGATGGATTTGTGTCTGAGACCATGCATGTTTATTTTTTCCCTTTTTGTTCTTTTGTGGTGTGGGGACGTAGATGCATTTGTGTCTGTGACCTTGCATGCGTATTTTTCCCCTTTTTGTTCTTTTGTGTAGTGGGGATGTGCATGATTGGTGTGTGCTTGTGCTTGTGTTCGTTCAAAGGTGTTCATGTATAGCCTTACATACCTAGGCACTAGGACAGCTTACATAACTTCCATTTTATGTATGCCCTGTTACCATCGTATCCAACAATACCTGACTTGGCTTGAATTTTGAAATCCTGTTGCATGAATGGATATGAAGATGTCCAATTGGAATGGGGTATTGAGTGCTTAGGTTAAGCTTTGGTTATTCCATGCAAGTATAACTACTATATGCGCTAATTGTTTTACAAGGTACATGAGTAGCTATATGATATATTATGGGGTTATTGAGTTCATAATGGATATATCCTGCAATAATGATAGTCTAACCTCTTTGTTGTGATAGGCTATCCTCTTTGTTGGGATGCTTCGACAACATAAATTAGAAATCTAGTTTGAGAACCATTTGAGGCACTGGCATTTACAGATGTATTACCATGTAGCATTCTGAAACATTTTGAATTAGAGTCGTCCTTGATATATCTGTACTATTTATATAGAGAGTTTCAATTATATCCTATAGGATTCTTCTTTTTGCCAAAAATGTCCTCACTTTATTCTAAAAACCTTCACTTCTGCTCTGGGAAAAATGAGAGGAAAAAAATCACGTGAGAATCCTCTTACTCCATTTTCTCATGCATCTTCTTTTCCTCTCTATATGTGTGCCATCTTTTCAACTTTCTTAACTTTCTGTTTTTTCATGTTCTTTCAACTAACCCCTTTTCTTTGATCCAAACTCCTTACTTTCCTCTCTCTGTCTCTCTACCTATCTATATATTTGTTATTCACCAAACCTTTTTGTTAAGTATCTTTACTCTTTCGTTGATCACATTCCCACATTCCCTCCAAATCTTATAATCCACCAATTACTCTGCTTTTGTATATTTTAGTTAAATAAGTCTTCCATGATCCTGTCTTGTAGTTTTGTAGAAATCATTCTCAATTTATTTTCCAGTTTATCCATACATATATTGCTTTCCTTGACATACTTTTCTGGGCTTTGATAGCTTCAGCTTATATGTCAGGCTCATCTTTTTGGGACAGGTTGAAAAGGCTCACAATGCTGATCTTCACTGTGTCGATTGGAATCCACATGATGAAAATCTTATTTTAACTGGGTATGTGTTTGGATGCATCCCTTTTTTTCTGTTGAAATAAAACTCATTCCAGTGTCATTTAAACTTTGTTAATGGGCACGCATGCTCATGATAATGCATCATGTTGGAGTTCACCATACCTTTTTCTTTTTAAAAACACACTAATGCTATTATTAAATAGGCTTTGATATTTCGTGCTAAGTTCTCAGCAAAGTTTGGCCAATCCTTATCATTTCTGTGATGTTAATTTGCTATTATTGTTATTGCAATTGCATTTGCTCAGATCTGCCGATAATTCTGTTCGTATGTTTGATCGCCGGAACCTAACTTCTGGAGGAGTTGGAACACCAGTATATAAGTTTGAAGGTCACAAAGCTGCTGTTCTTTGTGTGCAGGCATGTTGTTATCCGCTTCTATAAGTACTTCTTTTATATGTTTACTGCAATATAATTTGCATTGAGTGTTATCTTATTACTCATTTGTCATGTCTTTTTATTGTTGTTTCAGTGGTCTCCCAACAGGGCATCAGTTTTTGGAAGTGCCGCAGAGGATGGCTTCCTCAATGTTTGGGATCATGAGAAGGTATTGAGTTCATGTTAATTACAAATTAAGGCGGTCTCATGTGGCTAATTTTTTACCAAGTTTCTGGCTCAAATATTCTATGCTCATTCACTTTTCTTTATAAGATAGTAACACTGTTATCTAGCCGTGACAAGAAAAGTGTGATGACAATAATTCATGCACCCTTCCATTCCATTCCCTCCAATGTAAATTTGAATAATTTCTCTTTTGAAACATCAAGTTCAACACTGTGAGCAGGTAAAGCTTTGGATTGTCCGCTGATGGGAGTGAGGTTGGTTTGGATCCCCATGGAGATGGGTGTAATATACTACATTTCCTGAGTGCTCCAAATTTTGGGGTTTCTTATGTACCAGACACTTGGACATTTGGAATACTGCATAAAATTTCGTATCAGTAATGCATATTCATGCAGACATCTAAGATACAGATGTGTTGCCATGCCAGGTTTTTTAAAAGATTCCCATGTCAGATTCTTCTAAACACTTGGACACTTGACAACCCTGTCATGTGTCCAAGTAACAGTGCACATACCAAAAAGTGTTGAGACTTGGATAGCTTGAACCTATTTAAAATGTCACTTAAAGGGGCATAGGGGCATTATTTATTATTCCTTATTTGCCTCTCTCCTATTCTAGATGGGCATCTAGTATAATATTATGATCGCATATTATTATTATATGCCTTCACCCTTTGGCTTATCCTTTTTTCTTCCATTTCTAAAATATGTGCTGTTTCCAGCCTACCATTCTAAATAATATGTGCGTGTATTGAAGAGAGAGCTTAGGAGTAATTCAGTATATGAATGTATGCTGACCACTGACCTGGAGAAGAGTGTTTGAGTGGGGTCAAATATGGTGTATTGGAAATATCCATATTCTATTGCTATTAAAATGCATCACTAGTGCAGTCTGATTAGCTCTTATATTTTAGGTTGGCAAGAAGAAGGAACGTGCTGGAACAAGGATGCCCAATTCGCCTCCTGGATTATTCTTTCAACATGCAGGGCATAGGTATGTGTTATCAATTTTGTATGGCATGAATTTATGAAGCTTGTGTCTGGCAGTTGAGAACTGTATGCATTCGAACTCGGAAGCCAACCTGTTCTGTTACATATGCTTGTCACTGTGAGCAACTTGCTAAATATAAGTTCCCATATATGGTTGAATTTCCTAGACAAAAGGTAAATTGCTAGAATCTAGATAAGGTATTTGATTGGTATGTGATCAGAACTCTAGGATTGGTGCATCAGTGGGCACCTCTCTCTCTCTCTCTCTTTATGTATATGCATGCATGCATGCATGATGAGTCCGCAAAAAAAACCTCATGTTAATCATTATTTACATCTATTATTTATTGAAGGCTTTTTTGTATCTAGAGGGAAAAAGTAGTAGAATCACTGAGAGGGCTTAGATGCTGAACTGCATTGTGGGTCCTTATAAATCAAGGAACTGCAATCCAGTGAATTTTGTGGGTTTTATCATTTCAAAATCAAAAGATTGAAGAATTAAAACGTTCTTTTTTAAAAGTGCTTAATGCATATATGAGAAATCGTCAGAAATTCTGACATGCTTTTGAGGCAATTTAAATTGTAGAGTATAATGAGTGTGTGCACATATTGATGTGCTTTTGTATATTTGCTGTAATAAGTTTTGGGCTCTTATGTCCTCCAAATAAAATTGCATTTTAGTTCTGTGCAAAGCCCACAGAAACATGCACTGTTACAAATTCATCCATATGATGGTACATATATTTGTCTGTCTATATGCATCTGCATCTGTTCATCGAAATAGGTGAATTGCCCTAGTCCTCAGTCCATTAATTGAGATGCCCTGATGCAACAACGCGTGAGAATTTGAAACAGAATGCCGCTAGGTCAACTCGAAATCATATTGCCAGTTTGGTTTGTCTTCTCTTTTTCCCCCTTTGAAATGGTTTATTTAGCCTGCTTTTTGAAATAGTGCTAAAGTTATAGTAGGAATTGTATAAGCTCTCCTCCCTCCTTTCTCTCAAAAGCTGCAGTTTTGTTTCCCTTTGTTCTTTGCTTTCTTTTGCAATCGTTTACTAGTTAGCTTGCCTTTTGGACTAATGCTCAATTATGGTGTAAGCAGGATGAGAGCTTTTTTTTTGTGTACCACATTCCTTGTCTTTAAACAAATATATCACATTCCAAGACATTGTTTTTTTTTTTTTTTTGCCCATAGTTCAACAAGCAAACAATCTTGCTTTTGTGCTTTAGTTCCTCACCTCCCCATGGTTCTTCCACGATTTTCATCACCATAAGCTTGCCATCACAATGCCTACCACAACACCATTCTCATTGCCATCTTATTGCCTTGGCTATTGCCAACTAGTACCGTTCCCTCCATTATCCAGTCATCATAAGCTATTGTTGCTAAGTAGAATGTTCAATTAGTTAACACTTGTTAAATTTGGTTTTGTTTAGGGATGTGGCATAATGATCATTTAAAATAAACCTTATGAACTGCTCAGGGATTTCTGAGTATTTCTTTGTTTTGGTGCTAGAGCTGAAGCAATATGGAGCTGATAATATCGAAAACTAGGGATATGTAACGAGGTGCTAAAATTCTACTTCCATGAATTCTCAAAAAAGAATACAAAGTTTGGCTTTGAATTCTAGACTTGGACTATAATATGAAGGCTTTGAAGGAGGGGAAACCATTTAACCTCTAGTCAGTATAGTGGATAAAATAAGATGGTTCTGTCTGATCATGTTTTACAAAAGCCAGTGCTTGCCCCGAGGTAATTGGTGAATAGGGTGCTTAAAAGTTTTCTTATAGGGCACGAAAGAGCATCCAAAGACTTCAAAGGTTTCTGTTGGAATTTATGAAGAAATGTTATGAGAGCTCCTTATGATGCTAGATATTCCTACGAGTGAACATAAAAAATGAACTTATAATTTGGTTCATTAAGAGCTGCATATTATTGTGTTTGCTTTTTGTGTATGCAGGGATAAAGTCGTAGATTTCCACTGGAATGCCTGTGACCCGTGGACCATTGTTAGTGTCTCGGATGATGGTGAGAGTACTGGTGGTGGTGGTACATTACAGGTAACTTATTTTGATTTTCTTTTTCCCTCCTTCCAGGTAACCTAATCTTGAAATTAATTTGCCTCTGATTGGTGATATGTTTCCTTAACTAATAAAGTAAATGATTCATCTGTAAAGATGCAATCAAGTTAAGGTTCCGTGCTAATAAAGTAAATTATTCATCTGTAAAGATGTAATCAAGTTAAGGTTCCATGCTATAGACATTGAATTATTATGATATTAAAGATCCTGGTTGAGGGTCTAATCCTTGACCCTCAATTTCATTCAAAACTGCAGAATTTTAATGTGATTAAGTATTTTTATTTAGAATATCTTTCTCTCGTTTGTTGTGGCAATAGTCTCATGGTATGTCTTGGTCAATGCAGATATGGCGCATGAGTGACTTGTTATACAGGCCCGAAGAGGAGGTTCTGGCTGAGATGGAAAATTTCAAATCCCACATTTTGCAATGCACACCGGCGTCTTAATTCTTCAGATATTTTGAAGTTATAAACGCTATGACATGCCTGAGCTCTTACATTTGTGAGAGTGCTAGTTTCTTTTGGACATTAGTTATCTTTGTTGTGGAAATTTCCCAAAATAATTGGGATCGTTAGCGAGTGAATTTGCCACATCTGTAACTTAAATACGAATTTTATGGTAGCTAAAATTGCTGGATTTATCTCTCTCTCTCTCTGGTTGGTTGCAGGAATACTTTCTTTATCCTATCCAGTGCCCATTGTGACATGCCTTTGAGTCGTTCCGTTCCCGGACGTTAGTTCTCCCTTTTGTGAACTCAGAACATCAGCTTTTATACAATGAAGTAGAGCCAAGTGGAAGTCTTCCCACCAAAACAAAACGTATTACATTCTTACCTGATTAACCAAGTTTTTTTTACAATGCCAGAATTTATGCGTGGGACTGACTCTACGTGTTCTGTTATGGCAGCTCTCACGCAATTAAGTAGAGTCGAGGGGAAATCCCCACCAAAACAAGTATTCCAACCAAATTCTCTCACTTTGCCTTAAGGAAAAAGCTATAAATTACCTCTTACCGTTCGCTGCTTGGTTCACTGGATGTCGGCCTTAGATTGGTGATGAGGCTTGACTGACACCATTGCTCCTATCATGTTTGGCATCAATCCTTAACTTTTATGATTCGAGTGATTGATGCTTTGATCGAGTGGTGATCATAAGTGGGTGACTGGCACTCGTCATAATTTATGTTATTATAGCTCCAGAAACCAGCCGACTCCTGCAACCCTCATCCTCTTCCGACCTGCTCTTCTTTTCAGCTCTCTTTTTGGCAGGAGCGGCTTAATGTATTTGGGGGTCTAAGGCCATTTTGTCTTTGAGACATTTTCTGTAGTGGGTCGGCCTAAGGTGAACTCATAAGGGAGCTTTTTTTCTTTCCATTTTGTCTTTGAGATCTTTTCTGCAGTAGGCTTTCTTTGGGTCGGGGCCTTAGGCGACTGCCTTAGTCGCCTAAGAGTTGGGCGGGCTCTGCTTTTTGGTTTTCCTCAAAGTAGTGTATGGCTAACTGAACTGAATTACTTGAATTTGTTGTTAATAGCATCTGCCTTGAGCTTGAATCTATAGTTGCGTTGCTGCTATGCATCAAGCCTAGCACCAGAAGAGGGTTGGAACTTCGATGAATGGATCTGGTGGGGAGATGACTGATGTATAGGTGTGATTAGGTAGATTGATGTTGGAATTATGTAAGATTTTGATTGTCAATCATATGTGGGTGAATTTGTTCTTCCGAAAGCTGTTGCCACAGTAGTCTTGCAAGGCATGACTGATGCATGGGTGAGTACACATAATTTTTGCCTAGTTATGGGGAATGATATGGCTATATAATCAGCTTCATGTTCAAATTAATCATCATGTCAACTCTTTGTACTAATACTTTTAAAGCAGTAAGATTGGCGAGAAGATTTTCCGAGGCTGTTCAAATAATATTGTGCTGGCATTCGGAGGCTATTTTCTGCATTAGTTGAATGAGCAGCCAACAGGAGTGCAACTCTGCAATGGTTGTTGCCATGCATCTTCTTACCTCCTTATGCTGGAACACTTTAAAACATAATCTGTGTGCAAAGGTTGAGCAGATAGATTGCAAAATGCCACAATGCAAGGTAAGCTACAAGTGTGTCGAGTTAGATCAAGGACAAGCACAACCTAAATCCAATTTGTGTTTGAATTGTGTCAAAATGCAAATCTAATTTAATTTCATCTAGGTTGAATTGGATCAGGGATAAACGGGTCAATACTAATCCCAACATATAGCATAACAAACATATATAAATTGACTACCTAATTATATCATGGATGTATTTATTACACAATAAAATAATAAAAAAAAATATAGATATTGTCAAAGTGATCTTGTATAAGATTTGATTGATAATTATATAAAGAAATAATTAATAACTCATATTATCGACTAACTGTAGGGCAAATAGAAAACTAATTTCTTGTATTCAAGGAAGAATCTAAAGCATGTGTTATATTAGTATAAGATCCATTTAGGTCGGTTTAGATTTGGACTAGAAATTTAGTGATCCAAATCTAATTCATATTGTATGTGGGTCAAAACCTGATAAATTGATTTTGCACTCTTAGCAATTCCTCTAGAAAAAAAAAGTTTCCGTTACCATGTGAAGAGCATTGCTCTACTCGCACGTGCTAACGAGGGAAAAAACAGAGAATTACCCCGAATTGTACCCCTTGAGGTACGCACCAATTGAAAAGCGTCTCGCTCATCCGTATGATGCCATCTCTCAGAATGGTTGGGCTCTACGGCGAACGGGACCGGACGCTGTTCCGGTCCTTCTAGATGCTCCCCACTAAAACCATCAAAGAGTAAAATTCCATGCGCGAGGAGAAGAGACTAGAACTCGTAACGGGAGAGATGACTTTTAGAGTTCGTTTGATTTGCGATAGTTTTGGCATATTTAATTGGGGTAATTAATTCTCCACCCTTCAAAAGACCGCGCTATAACAAAAACATCCATGTTAACCGGGCTTAAAACCTTTCGTCCAGTATCTCCACCAACCTTAATTCCCGGTCCCTTAGCTTCTTTCTTTTTTTTTTCAATAAAATACCAAAAATGCCCCTGCCCCTTTTGATCTAACATTCCCAAAAGAACAAGAAAAAAAATTGCACGGCTGCCGCCGACCACTGCCTATCCCCACCCAAGCTCCCTCCCGCGGCCGCCGCCGACCCTAGCTCGCCCCCTCCCGAGCCCCCTACCGCGGCCTCGCTTCCTCCCGAGCCCCCTCCCACGTTCCGCCCCCACCAGAGCTCCCTCCCGCGACC